>KK119023.1:115173-129619 GCA_000611955.2 Stegodyphus mimosarum
TAACAAGTAAGAATGCAAAAGCTATAGTACACCCGAAACCCTCTGAATCCTATTCGAAGAAGCACGTTAGTGCCAAAGTTACATAATAAACACAATTAAAACTTCAAAATCATAAGCAAAAATTCACAAGAAAATATAACTCAAAAAATGCCATGAAAATTGTAATTTTTTGGCAAAATGGGAAAAGCAGAAGTTGCAAGAAAACAAGGTGCATAATGAACAAAATGGCAATCTTCCATTGAAAGTTGCATAGCGGTATCGCGAGGGGAAAAAGCACTGTGCTACTTCCATTGAAATGTTACCTCCACGCGTTTCAACTGACGACCAATTGAGACAAAACCGCATAAAATAATTGACTGAACTGAAAAATATATTAAATCGTTCAATACAAATCGAAATCGTCTCAATTGGGCATCCCTTTTCCCTACGTGTGGAAGAAAAGAAACATACTACTAATACAAAATAATATTTAACTAGAAAGAATAGAGGCAACTAGGTAACAAATATTGTTAAAACGCCTCAAGACTTCTAAAAAAGTTATTTAAAATTTAAAGAAAACTAAATTTAAAATAGTATTTGAGAGGGAATGAAACCATAAATCGTTAATTATAATTTATAGTTAATTTCTGAAACACTATTGGTCCTATCTCACAACAGAAAAAATCAAAAAATGGGGGGCTCTCTTGCTCAAAGTAACAAAGCTGTTAAATTTGAAGAAATTAAAAAGGATGTATTTTTAACATATAAAAACGCTGTAGAAAAATCGTACACGTGTCTGTAAAAAAGGTTCCTGAAAGAAGATATAAAAAGAAAGACTCACCTTCCTGAAGTAGGGCCGAAAATTAACGTGCTGTATTGACTAGAAAGCATTGCTATTCTATGGGGCTACAAGTTTAGCTAAGAAATCTTTGAAATTCCAAACCTACAAGGGGGAGGTGACGTAGTGATGAGCCTAAGACTTGCTGGACGAATGAAAAAGTTACCAGTGGCCGGGGGGTGTCAACTTGTAAAGCAGGGGGTTAAAACATGGCGTCAATCTGGTGAAAAACTAAGAGCTTGGTGTTAATGTTTCAAAATGGCTAGAAAACGTATTTTAAGCTAATAATTTGGCCAAAAGATTGGGAAGAAAAGGAAATCAGAATTTAAAAGTCATTTCTTCAGACAAGAGGGCTATCATGCCACTGTCAGGAAAAGAAATTAGCCCATTTTTTTAGTAATAGATACATTGGCCCAGAAGATCACTGTTTTAAAAGAATATAATGTAACTGAGATCTTATGTTCAATGAGACAGAGAATTATTTTACATTTGTACATTAAATCACACAGATTGGCCATCAACTATTTACCTTCTAGTAAAAGATTTAAGTAAACGTATCATTAACCTAACTATATGATTTAAGAATAAAAGGGTAAATGCCAGCTTTTTTGAGTGCAGTTTGGATTATTTTGTTAGGTATTTGATTTTCATGTAGTATTTTAATTAAGTAGAGTAAATCTTCTTTAATATTTTCCGAGTTGTTACAAATTCTTTTAATTCTGACTATTTGTGAATGAATAGTATTGATTATTATTTTTTTCGAAATATTAGAGTTCCAATTAGTAAGTTTTAAAGTAGGAAAGGTAAATTCGCGACGCTTGTCAAATATTTTAATATGTTTAAAGTTATTAATTTGTAAGTCTAAGTAAACAATTTCGTCTTGTTGGCAATTAGTGACATTTAGTTTTAGGCTGGAAGGATAAATTTAGGTATTATTTAGTTTTCCAAAATTATTAAAGGCAATAATGTCATCAACATATCTAAAAATGTACTTAAAATACTGGTATTCATTATTGTTAAGTGAGCGTAGGAAATTAAATTCTCGTGAGAAGAGGAGTAATCTACAAATGGAACTTGAACTGTTTCCTCCCATCGGAACTCCCTGTACTTGTTTAAAAATAGTATTATAAAATAAAATATAATTATTAAAAATTATGCTTTTAAGATACAAGGTCCAGTTGTCCATAGTAACAAAATTTAAAATTTGTGGGAACAGTTTTGGAAGATCTTGCAGGCTGTAAAGAATATCTTCTAAGGGAAGTGTAGTATATAAATTTTCGAAATCATAGCATTGAATATTTTGTATTTCTATTTCATTAATAGTGTTGATAATTTTTTCATTGTTAGAAATAATCCAGTTATAATGTAATCCTTGAAAATCGTAATCATTGATAAATTTCATGATGAGTTTTGGTATTTGTGTAAATTTATAGTCGATATCTTTTAAGTAACTTTTAGTGCTGTTGGCTATAAATCTAAATTTAATTGGTGTTTTGTGGAATTTGGGTAAAGCATACAGATTACTAAATCTATTATTAATTTTATTAGGATTAAGGTTCAGTCTTTTATGGAGAGCATTAAACTTATTTAATAGAATTTTGGAACTAGTTTTAACTTTTTGATAAGTGCTAGAACTATTTAATTCTTGGAGCAAAAGCTCATAATAAAATTTTTTTCAACAAATACTGAAGTTATTGCTGGCTTTATCAATTTTGGTGATTATAAAAATATTTTGTAGATTTTTAATTTGAGTGAGCAGAAGTTTTTTATTGTGTAATGCTGATAACTGGGGAAGTTTAAGCAAAGTATGTTCAAATGTTTTACATATTGCAGTTTTCCATTCTAAAAAGGTTGTGGTAGGAAGGCTTGTACGATTGCTGATAGTTATGATGAATTTATTGAGATCGTTGTGAAATTGTTGTGTACAAAATTCTTTTCTCAGTGAGAAGGTGGGACGAAATTTGGTTCCTAATTGCATGACTTGACGTAGTTGCAGATCCTGAACAATGTTTAAGTCTCCTGTGATTATGTGTTTGTGATATTGATCAACGAAATTATTAAATTCCGGTTGAAGACAGTTGCATTTGTTGTTGGAACTAACTTCATGGTTATTAATGACTAAAGAGCCTATTGTTTTTTCGTATTTGAAGCACGGTGTAATTTGTAGGTTGGTGTCAGGTAATAGAGATTGATAGTTTTTGAAAATACTAGACATTTTTAGTTGATCATATAATGGATGTTTGAATTGTATTTTACAGAAGATTTTTTTCCGAAAAAAGTTACTATTGCTGAGTTTAAAGTTGCAAAAATCAATGATTAAATCTTTAATAATCTCTGTTCCTACAAATGGCTTTTTAACTTTGTTAAGAAGTTTCCATAAAGTATTATTCTTCCAATTATGCATTAAATTAATAGTTTGTTTAACGAAAGATTCATGTGGAAAGAAGTTAGAAATTTTATGTAACATTATATCTAAATCTTGAGCTGAAAAAAATTTTTTAATTTTATTTCCTCCTCTTTTTCCTCTGGAAGTTGGTTGGCTAAAAAATCTGAATTGTCCATAGATGGAATTTTCCTTGCTTTTATTGGTGGTATTACTTAAATTGGAGTTAAGTCCGTATGGATAAAGTGCTCTTTTTTGAAGAATACAAATGGATTCTTTGAATAATCTTAATTTATAGTCTGGTACTATATCTAAGATAGTGATTTCAATATTTTCGGATAGTGATTTCAATATTTTCAAAGCTATGCATTTGAAAATATTCTAAAATAGCTGTGTTCTGATTATGAATAGTTGCAGTTTTATTGTTATTCGCAAATTTTTTAATATGTGATCTATGGTTGTTCATTCTTATGTTAAGGTAATTTTTTGTCTGACCTATGTATTGCAGAGAACATGTTTTACATGTTATTTGGTAGATACAATTGTAAGTTTTTCAAAGTGTTTGTTGTTTAAGAATTTTTGTGGGTGGAAGCATGGCATTTAGCCTACAACATTTACAAAGCGAATTGCTTCATTTAATTATATTAATGTTTTTTATTTGAGCAATAGTTTAAAAGTAAAGAGGGAGCTAGCCTGCTTTACAGTGTAGTTATAGGAAGATTATCCTGGGTGAAAGGAATTAAAAGATTTGGATGCCCTATTAGCTTTATTTGTTTTCCTTTTTTGAAAAAATTGAAGAACTGCTTAAGCGCTTACAGCTGCATAAAGCAAGGTATAATTTTCTTTAAAAAGTTAAAACTTGAACTATAGTGTTTTATGGTTTTGAAAAAACTGCGCATCTAGCTGCTAATTTTATTATTCTATTATTAACAAGTAAGAATGCAAAAGCTATAGTACACCCGAAACCCTCTGAATCCTATTCGAAGAAGCATGTTAGTGCCAAAGTTACATGATAAACACAATTAAAACTTGAAAATCATAAGCAAAAATTCACAAGAAAATATAACTCAAAAAATGCCATGAAAATTGTAATTTTTTGGCAAAATGGGAAAAGCAGAAGTTGCAAGAAAACAAGGTACATAATGAACAAAATGGCAATATTCCATTGAGAGTTGCATAGCGGTATCGTCAGGGGAAAAAGCACTGTGTTGGAGATGAAGTAGGAATTTAGAGGGGGATGAGGGCTATAGAATAAAGGAGGTTTCGAAGAGATCGGACTGTTACGAGCAGAGAAAAAGGCTAAGTACATGTATATATGGGAAATGAAATATATGAGAGAATTATTTAAGGACGCGCAGATTTCTACTAGTTTTTCTAGTTTATTCTCTCAACAACATATAGAAAATTTGTCAACTTTCTCAGTACATATATATATATGTACATGAAGGAATATATCACACACACACACACATATATATATATATATGTACTTGAAGAAATATATCACACACACACACATATATATATATATGTGTGTGTGTGTGTATTACATATATATATATATATATATATATATATATGTAATAATACTGTGTTATTATTGTGAGACGATGACCTGCTAGAAGTTGAAACGGATTGATTTTGTTGGAGAGGACTGCATCATAACTTGAAGTCTGCTGCATAGTTAAGCAAGGTGACACTCAAAGAACACACATAACGGTGAATTTCACACATGATTTTATTTTAGTGACAATGTGCATTATCACTGTGGGTATGCTGTGCACTTCCCAATTTTTGTACAGCTTACATCTTAAACAATTGGTGAATTTAGAAAAGTAAACTTTGCGTGGCTAGCGACACAGCGGAAAGCAGCAGAAGAGGCAAGCGAAGAGAAGAAGAGGGAGTTGTGAAATAATTAAGCTTTTTATATAAATTCCATTTCAGATCGCATGACACTTTAATGTGCAGGATTTTGGGTTCAGATTTCATCGGTAAGTGCGCACCAGAACTGCAGGGAGAAAAATTTATTGCTGTTATTTTTTGAATGAAACTAAAGTTCATTAATTTATTATTTGAAAGCTAGATTTTATATTTTACATGTATATATTCTTGAGGGAAATAAAAGAATAAACATTTAATTGATAAATTCCTGGACTAAAGCTGCAAAAGATAGGTTTACATCTCAGGCTTAAAAAATTTCTTCACTTCTAGTTTACAGACAGAGTTTATTGGTCCTACACATCCTTCCTCAGATAAGACAATCTATTAAATATATATATAGATAGATAGTTAAAAAAGTAATTATATATATACACTCATGGACAAAAAAATTAGCGCACCAAGAAGGAGTCGTCAAAATGAAATGAAATTTTACATACGTAATAACTGCTTTGATATAAGGAAATCAAAGAAAAAGGATAATTTATTTCAGAGAAAAAGGCAAAAGAACGGAGGAGTTAATACTCCGTTGGACCCCCTCTAGCGCGAATGCACGATGCGATACGATCGGGCATTGAATCATACAAGTTCTGTATGATTCAATGCCCGATCTGTGTGATGTCTTGAGACATTTCTTTCCATATTTGCTGTAACCTTGCCTCTAGTTCGTTCAAACTCATGGGATGCCCAACTTGTCGTCCCAAATGATCCCAGAGATGCTTGATTGGAGACAAATCTGGAGATCGGGCAGGCCAAGGAAGGGTAGTAACAGTGCGGAGACAGTCTTCTGACACCCTTGCCGTATGAGGCCGAGCATTGTCTTGTTGAAAAATGGCTCCTGGAAGCCGTTGCATGAGTGGCAACACATGTGGTTGCAGGATTTCATGAACATATCGCTCTGCTGTCATGGTGCCACGGAACAATACTAGGGGTGACCGTGTATTGTAAGCAATGGCACCCCATACCATCACACCAGCTGTGGGAGCGATGTGCCGCTGTACAGCAAAGGCAGGACTGAGACATTCACCACGGGCTCTCTACACACGAACACGATTGTCATCACTGCCGAGATTCAATCTGGATTCGTCGCTAAAGACGACCTGGTTCCATTCCGCTGCAGTCCAGTTTCCTCGTGCTCGACACCAGTCCAAACGAAGGCATTGATGGGTGGGCATCAAGGACAGCACACGTAATGGGTGCCGCGATACCAGTTGTCCTTCCGTCAGGGGCCTTCCTAACCTGGTTCCATTCCACTGCAGTCCAGTTTCCTCATGCTCGACACCACTCCAAACGAAGGCGTTGATGGGTGGGCATCAAGGACAGCACACGTAATGGGTGCCGTGATACCTGTTGTCCTTCCGCCAGGCGCCTTCGTAACCTGGTTCCATTCCGCTGCAGTCCAGTTTCCTCGTGCTCGACACCACTCCAAACGAAGGCGTTGATGGGTGGGCATCAAGGACAGCACACGTAATGGGTGCCGTGATACCAATTATCCTTCCGCCAGGCGCCTTCGTATAGTTCGAGAAGACACAGGGGCCCCTAGTGAAGGTGCTACCTGTGCCTGGATGGCGGCCGATGAGGCAGTTGGCTGTACGCGTGCATTTCTTACGATGTGGCGGTCTTCTCTACGACTGGTCTGTCAAAGGCGTTCTGAGCCTGGTCTTCGTGTACATGACATCTCTTGGGTCCACTAGTCCCAACACCTTCTCACAACACAATCAGAGTGGCCTAATTGACGAGCTACTCGCCTAGCTGACCACCCAGCTTCCATCATCCCGACGATTCTGCCCCTCTCAAACTGCAACAACTGCTCATATTGTCTTCAAACACAGCGTAATGGCATGTCTACCTCGGCTCTTCCTTTGTAAATGATTCAGCACACTCAAACAAAGCTTTGGTTACCTGTTTTATACTCCACAGAGTACGACGTTCTACGCCCTCTACCGGCTATACGTAATGCACAATCAGGCTGCATTTCTAATCATTTGCATATCTCCCCAACATGTATCTTCATTGCAAGTTTCGTTACGATCTCGCAATTATTTCTTGGTGTGCTAATTTTTTTTTGTCCATGAGTGTATATATATATTATATGTAATGAAAGCAAATTTTAGAACTTTTGGTGTAGGAACACTGAGATGTAGAAACATAGAAAATACTGATGATGAAGCATGTAGAGGGCATACTGAAGAGAAAGAATTCTGATTGTGTAGTATGCTAATATGTTGAGTTCATAATATCTAAGAAACTTGGCAGTCGACGCAGTTTAAATTCAATTTTTATTTAAATTGACATTCGTGGCCACAATTCACTTGGCACTCCAATTGTGCCTATTTAAGAACATTCACATTTTTGATACTATGGCAATAAGTCGAGAGCACAGTGAAGCGTTTATGTAGCACAGGCCAAAAGTGTGCATTTATCCAAGATGATAGCTTACCAAGAGAAGGTTTTGGTTTAGGATAGAAAAGTTTCAGTTCTCAGAGTTCAAGTTCCGAATTAACGACGTCATCAGCATTGCAGGCTTTGTGGCTTAGTTTGATCCAGAAATGACACAGTCCAGAAATGTTGTTATTTTTAGAATAGAGAAACGAAATACCCAAATTAAAAATGGGAAATTAGGAAGTTATTAATAAATTAAATTACGAAGCTGATTTACGTTTTTTATCTTACATGCACACACACACACACACACACACATGGAAAGCAAACTTCTAATTTGAATAGGTAATAGCTTCTTATATTTTTAATTTTAATTTAGGCATTTTGCCTTTCTGTGCTAGAAATATTAACTACTTATATCTGTCTAAACTGCATCATTTCAAATTAATCTATATCATATTATCTCACAAATCATGCTATTTATGCCAGTAGGTGTCAGCCAATCAGTGAATAAGATTTCAATTGAAATCAAAATGTTTTGGGAATCGTAACCTTTAAACTGATGAAGAATGGGTGCATATTGCACCCATAATGATGTGGGAGTCGGAAAGTAATTCTAAAAAAATGTTGCTGTGTCCAGAAATAAAATGTGTTGAATAGTAACATAGGCAGCATCTGACTACAATTATGCAGTTACACACTCTCAATGTAAGCATCATCTACAACCACCAGTCTTACACAAAATTATTGTGTCTTCTCTCGCATTCTGAATTATTACATATATATGTATTGTTACATATATAATCGAAAAATGGAAATATGTAATTTCTAGGAAAGATTTTCACGTGATTCTGCTCAAGGCATGAATTTCTGTATATAAAAAATTCGGGAAAAATAAAAATATATTTCAGGGTCCCCCTTGGCGAAAATTGGCGATTTTTTTTTGGCGCCATTCCTGTTTGCATGCAAACACCCTGCCTAGTAAAATGGCGTCCAAAACATAATTAAACCATAAAAAAATTATAATCTCATTAAACTGCATTTTAAATCAGAAGGAAAATAACATAAAAATGGAAATACATGTTTTCTAATCTGCGCAGTATAAAAAGGAAATACCTTCTTAACTTGTTTTGAAATTTCTGTGTCTTCGGTGCGTGGCACACAGAATTACTGAGCAGAGTTCCACAATGCTTAGATGTGAAAGCTTAGATCTCTTAGTTCTTAGATTCATAGAAAGAGGTTCATTTACTTGAAAATTATTACAGGATATTTTTTAATTGAATTTGTGTTCGGAAAATGTTTATAGTGGAAAAATATTCAAAAATGATCTCCTCTGTTGTCATGGCCTGCAGTACTGTGTATCATAAAACAGATGTGATATTTTATTGATTTTCACATAGAAGCGTTCGATTAATGAAAGAACAGCTGCACAGATGTCAAAGAGTGAATATTGTCCATACAAATATTACTAGAATCACTTCAATGAGTCTGAATATGAGAATGATATGAAAAATATGTTGTTACGATTGCTGACAAAAACTGTTGCAATCCAACTGTACCTGACTTGGTTAGTTATCAGAACACATCAAGCAGCAAAGGCAACACACAAAAGAAAAAATTATAAAGTGCATTTGATAGAATTCAGAATTTAAGTTCTATAAAGGCATATCTGGAACTTCGAAAGAGGAACTGAGTGAATGTAATGTTAATAAGCTATGTTGTAATTGTTCAAACCTCCAAAATAATATGAATAATAAGCTCTGAGAAAGCAGTTTTTTTTTTTAAACAGACTGAGAGAAAGCAGCATTTAAAAACCATTTCCCTCGGGAAGGGGGGGGGGTTGGTGAAAAGAGAGAGATTTAAAGGAATAGAAAGCTAATATTAGAAAAACGGAATGAATGAAATTTTGCATAAAAATAAATTAGCATCAGAATATATACTTTTAACATATAGAAATATATGTGGGATTATATTTAAACTGGTATTTGTACATGAAAGTATATGAATACAGTAACTAATGCTGCATAATAAGGCTGATGTTCCATAGTAATGCTTTTATAATAAGCAAAAGTTTGCAAAAAATCTGATTAACTCGTTCCATGTGCTAATTTAAGCATAAAAGTAAAAGAAGCAAAATTTGTTTCATTTTTATGTAATATGAAATCTATGTAATTATTTTTTAACCCTCTGAGCGCCATGGCTGGGTTTATCCGGTTGTGAGATTTTTTATTACTTACTATATACTAGCTTATAATTTAGCAAAAGACGAAGACGAACAACCTAAATATTTCCAACACTTAAAGACGAAGTTAAACTCTTAAAGACTTCTGACTTAAAGACGAAGAACATAAATATTTCCAACACGTATATCACTATATTGATGATGTTATTGCCTTTAATAACTTAAGCAAACTTGAAAACTTAAACTTTACCCTTCTTGCCTCAAGCTTAATACTACTAATACATTACAAAATGAAGTAGTTTACCTAGATCTTCATATTCTAAATTACAATCAAATTAAAATTTATGATAAACATAGAAACTTCCATTTTCAAACATTAAAACTCACACACTGGAATTCTAATGTTTCAAAAAGAGTCATCATCAATACTGTTAATGCACAACTTCTCAGAATTAAAAGAATATGTAATAGCACTGAACTCCTCCAAGAAGAAATTCTCTATTTCATTAACATTTTACACAACAATTTTATCTCTCAAACAGTAATTAATAATTCCTTAAAAAAAAGCTGGCATTTACCTTTTATTTTAAATTATTTGGATTAGATGATGAAATTTTTTACTTAAATCCTTAAGGAAGGTAGATGATGGATAGATAATTCAGATGATTTAATGTAAAAATGTAACATAGGTTCCTCTTACTGTTACTTTTGTACTCTCTTAGATATGAACAAAACTTCAGTTTAATTATTAAATTTATAATTTAATGATACTGAACTCTGGCCTTGTCTATTTCTGTTATTAATTTAAGGGCCTTTTTCTTTTCTGATTGCTTGTAAGCCCTCTAGCAAGAAGAATTACAACTTTTTCTAACAAATCCTTCTTTTTTCCAATTTCCACTGCTTTCAGGCCAGATTTTACATTTGCTTGTTCGGCCATTTTGTTCTTCACCTTCTAACAATTTTTGCGTGACTCAGCACTTTACTCGATGCCATTTTGGTGATAAGCTTCCAACTTTGACTTTCTAAGATTGACCCCCCTGTGTACCCCCCACCTTTCTGTCCAGATGTCCGCACTGACCATGGCGCCTCATTGGTTCACGTAATGACGTTTTAACCCCCACTTTTTACTTACACCTTATTGGTGATTTTCAAATTCTTTTCTGGTTTGCTCCCTTTTTAGAATTCTTATTCTAGCAACCACTTTTCAAAATTTTTTTATGCATTTAAATTTTAATCTGCTGCCTTGGGTACAGGTATGTTCAATTTCTTTTGCTTTGTCTTGCAATAGGTCTTAACAAGACACGTGTATTTTTTTGAGTTTTATTTTGCTTTTTTGGTTAACTAAGTCTAATTTTTCTAGCTCATTGGGATCTCCTTTAAAATTCTGTGATTTTTGATTCATGCCTAATTGGCTACTTTTGTTTATTTGTACATTAGCTTCACCAAGTTTTTTAAAGGTTACTCTGTAGTACTTTTATTTGTTTTAAAATTTTATGGCAGGCACATCGGGAAAAGAAACGATAAGAATTGAGACCTACTGTATTATGTAGATTATTATCAATTATTATCTGGTAAAAAATTTTGTTCGCTTTTGTCTCAATTATTGTCGTTTGACAAAACGCGTAATGGAGTTTTCCTATGTACGAGCTATAGTGCTTTTCCCTTGATGAGTCCACAAAAAGCTTGATGTAGGCTAAATTGCCATTTACTGCCATTTTTTTGTATTTTTTCTGGTTTTTAAATTTTAATTATGTTTGTGCTTTAAATGTTTTTTTATGTGTTAAAATTTTTTATAGGTTGATTTTCTTAAATACCTTAAACGTCTAAATAGTTTTTTTTTGCGTTATTCTTTTGAGTAATTAATTTGTTTAAAATTTTTATACTTTAGTAAGTGGGTATCAAATTTACTTTTAGGCGATAACCTTTAGAATTTTTCTCTTTTTGCTAGGAACATGCCTATCATCTACTTTTAGGCGAATGCTTTTAGAAATTTACTCCCTTCACTTTTCTTTAATCTTAATTTTGCAGCTCAACGTGCAAAATTCTTGACTAAAATTCTGTTCTGATTCTGTTCATCTAGTACTTTCTATCAGCTTATAATTTAAGATATTTTGCTTTCTTACTTTCATTAATAATATAAATGTTATCTTAATGCATGTAAGTTTATGACAATAGAGACTAAAATAGGTAAATATACAAATTTAGCTAATAAATGTTCTTTAGGTATAGGTCTTCATGAGAGATCCAAAAACCTCGGCTGCTGAGAAGGTTAATCAAATAGATGAAAAAGGCCATTCTAGCAAATATTCTGAAAATGTACTTGAATATTTCTATTTAATTTTATCATTATGAAAATTATTTTGTGATTAACATCAGAAGCATTATTTGCACAAATATTTATCATTTTAACACAAAAAGAATTCTTCATAATTGAAGAAATGGTACTTACGGAAAATCCCGTCGACCACAAGAGATTGCACCAAACCCTCGAATTATGTTCCCTTTCAAATTGACACTCGCTTCACGCAAGCCTTAATGTTGCAATGCCATTTCTTCTCAGTTTTTAAATAAAGCGCCATATTGTGGCCATTAACACATTTTTTTTAGACCGGTAAGATTCCATAACTTTGGAAATATTCAACAGCATGTTGTTTTGTAGTAGACAGGTCCCAAATTTGAATCATTTTTTTTTTAAAATGCATGATAGAAAAAAAGGAGTCTGTACTCAAGAATAATAACTTAACACGTGTAATCAACATTACACCAAACCCAGCGTGTTTGAAGAAGACTTTTCCATTTTTGGTGAAAAATCATGTAGTTTGACGTCTTTTCTTTAATAGGCAAAAAGGGTCGATGGGTTTTTACATAAGTACTGAAGTAATTTATCAGTGTTTATTTTAATGGGTTACTGTTTACGTATATTTAAAAATTATTGTGAAAAAAATTAACAATATTTAACGTATATTCGATCTTAAAAATTAGTTTAAGCTTATTTTTATGTGTACTGTAGTTCAGTATGCCATAGCTATATCAGTAGCTTAGATATAAATATAAATAAATACATATAATTTCATGACCTAAAAATATCGACTCATGTTGTCTACTTATGATTTTTCAAAGATTTTTGATTTTCAAGGAAATACTTGATGTAACTGAAGGCAAAATAAGACACTTTTAAAGCAAAAGATTAGCAAGTGAACCTAGCTACGTCACCAGTCTCTTCTTCCGGTTTCAGGTGCAAGACGCCGAAGAACCAGCTCTTTAGCCCTGATCTGTAAGGGCATTTCAAATTATACATTCATTCTAGTTCTTTCTTTTCTTTTATTATTAGTATTATTATTTCTATGTGTGTTGAAAATGATTTTTCTCTTAATTTCTGATGATGGACATTTGAATTCTTATAACTTTGTCAGAAATTTTGGATGGCCTGTGTGGTTTGTAACCTAAAATCAAGCTGTTGATGGTATTTAGTATTGAGTCTGCTTAGAGATCTTCTAACTTTCCTTCATTGGCGTATCTTTTGATTTGCTGCAGTTCTGAAATGAATATTTTGCTGAATCATATGTCGTAATTTTTTTGAAAGACATTTTCTTTCAAACAGACATACACAGTTTTTAACACCTCTCACGACAACTACCATTGCATCCATTGTATTAACATTTTTGCCATGCTTTAATGTAAACCCAATTAATTCTTGATTAGCCAGCTTAGTAAAAAGTAAAGAAGAAAGTTAACTGCTATTTGCCGAATTATGAAAAATAAAATTATTGAAATTTGATTCCTGCCATTATTGAGCAGCATGCAGTGGAGTCTTTCAAAGTTACATGATGCATCAAGAAAAGTTGCATTAATATGTACAATTTGTGACTTTATTTGAAAATGAATAAACAGTAGTGACGCAGTGTGAAAAATTTAAGATAAGTGATTTAAATTTTTTATATCCTATATCTGTAATTCATATCTGTTTATTTTGTAACTAAATAAAAAAGGGTGTGATGTAAAAAACTAAAAGCTTTCAAATTTCTGCGGGTGTGGTTGGCTCAAGCTTGATGAGGCCTCTTCCAGCTTTTATGGTTGATGGGATTTTATAATCCATTAAGATGTTTTACTTTTATATATTTAAGGCTTATGAAAATATGTCAGCTTTTATGTCTGAAATGTACTTTTTTCTTTAAACTCATACATAATTTTTTTTAAAAAATAGGCTTTTGATAACAAAGTGATGGCTTTATAATTGATGGGATTTTATGATCTGTTAAGACGTTTTATATGTTTAAGACCTATTAAAATATGTTGGCTTGTATGTGTGAAATGTATTCTTTTCCTAAAAATATTAGATAATTTTAAAAAATAGGCTTTTGAGAACAAAATTATGATTTTTATTAATTTAGAATGGAAATTTCTTCATGTATTTATTTGACTTTTCTAGCAAGAATTATATTTTTTTTATGCATTCAACTGTCTGGAATTTTCTTGTTTTTGGCATTCAGAATTTGTTGAGCTTTCTGAATGGTTAAGCTTATATTGTGCATTAATCTCGACTTATAAAAACAAAATAATTAATTTTAAAAGTTATACATGAATTTTTGTATTATGCATCTTAAGTTCAATATGTATCAACTCCATTTAAGATGTCAAAATTGTCTGCTGAATAGATCTCAAATTACAACTACATTTCATCATGTAATTTTGGAGCACAGTTATGTTTATATTCAATAAAAAAAAATAAAAAAAAAAAAAAAAA
>KK119023.1:129646-145796 GCA_000611955.2 Stegodyphus mimosarum
TCATCTTTTAAGTATAAAAGTTGGCCCAAGATTTTTTTCTTTGAAGCAGTCATTGCATATTTGAATGCAAAAGCAAAATTTCGTGATATTTAAATAATTCATCGCCATAGCTGATAATTCTTCTGGTTTTACCAGTTCAGTTCTTCCAGTCTTTCATTATGTCTCCCAGTAGATCCAGTAGATCAATTTTTATCCGTTACTTGAGGAAAAAGTTTCTCAACAATAAATAAATTTTATTGAATTAATGAAATTTTAAATTGGGAATTTCTCAATCCCTTGGGACTTTTAGCATAATTTTTCTCATCAAATTTTCATTTGATCTGAATTGCTTTAATCTACTGTGGACTTTTCTAGAATTTTTTTGTAAGGATACAACATACATCACTAAGTTTATTCACATGATAATATGTACATTAATTAATTTTATTTTCATTGTATTAAAAAATACTTTGATAAATAAAATTTTTCCTTCCTTATTCAGGATTTTCTCAGTATAATATTGTAAAAAGATTACAAAATAAAATTAGCCATAGGATATATGATTTAGAATATCTGATAAAATATTAATACATTTTGCAGCAGAATCATATTATAGTTATAATCATATGTTATAAAATGAATCTGGAAACTTTTTAATTGGCATGGCTGCATAACATAAAAAATTGCTGCAAGCTATCAGTTCCTATGATTTGCTTATCGTAAATAATTTTTTTTTTCAGGCTGTTGGAAAAATTGGTGCTTTTAAAATAAAATATGATGATGAAGATACTCCAACAGTTGGTTCATGGTTTGGGAAGCGACAGAGCTTTAGTAAAATTTCAAGTAATATTTCTTTTGTAGAATATATATGATCAATATATTTTTATGTTTTCATAATTAAAAAAAATTTTTTTTTGGTGTAGCTTTACAGAATTCTTTAATCTAGTTATTTACTAGAGTGAATTATAAGAGATATAATCAAAAGTCAAAATTAATATATAGCCTGAAGTAGATTTTAATTCTCCTCAATCAGCAAATATCCTTCAGTGAAGTTAAGTTTCCTGTGATGTAATTGATAAGAAATGATTTTATTTCCATTGATTGAGCAAAACTGTATTTACTTGCCTAATTTCTTTTTTTTTATTGAATTCATCAATTTTATGTCTTTAAAATCAAGATGAAAAAAAAAATGCTACATACCATTTCTGAGGGTAGAATTAAATGAAACTTATATATGGTTAAAAAGTATATATTTTTGTATTATTTACAAGTAAAAGCAAAATTTTTTGTTCAGCTACATAACTTAAAGCTAGAGATTATTATTTTTGGTAAAAGCCTGTAATAGCAAATTTTAAAAGGAAGTAAGGCTGAAGAAAATTGTAGATAGTCATATTATTTTTCTCCTGTAGTGGACTATAGTAAAAAAAACAGCAAAGGGATGAAATATGTGTTCCTACAAAATGTAAAGATTGTAGGAACATATTCATATTATTAGCAGTGTTCATATTATTAGCAGTGCAGCATCTTTTTAAGATTAATCTTCTCAAAAATTTGCAGCATCTTTTTAAGATTAAATTTGTGAGAAGGTCTATTTTTTATACTATGTCCTCCAAATTCTCATTTTTATTTTCATGATAGGAAAAGATGTGTTTTATTACATTTGTTGCCAATTACATGTTTATTACATGTTACCAGTATTTTAACTATTTGAATGAGTGATCATAAATATGTGCAAAAAAGCACGTTTTTTAGAACTGATCACAAATGATTGCTTGATCAAAAATTTAATAGACTGGTTAACATTTTAATTGATTAATCAGTTGATTAACTAATTTACTGTCCATTAATAGTGAGTAATAAATAAAAAAACAATTACCATATGATTTTACTAATACATTATCAATGCTGAGCACTGAATATACACTGAATATAGAGTACTTTTGTTGAAAGATTTTATCTGTAGTGAGAAAAATATTTGTGTTAAATGGATATTCTTTTATATTTATTACATTATTATATTTAAAATGGCTCAGACTGTCATTGTTGACTTAAGTTTGTTCTTAAGATGTGTCAAACCCTAATTTTTAAGAAGATTATTGCTTAGACCTTTCTCCACCATTTTGTATATACCCATAATGCAGGGAATTAATCAGTTTAGAAAGAAATCCGTGGGTTTTGGTCCAATTTGACAAGCTTCCTCATTTTCGTGATTTAATTTAATAAATGATATTTTTATGTCCTGACTCTCTTTCAGCCACTGGTGATCCATTTCTGCTATTAAGTAGCATTTCATTTCATCTGACTCTAATCACAAGGAAAATCATGTAGGTTCTTCTGAGCAAATAGATGTTCCAAAAGTCAGAGTAAGCTTTCATCAAAAGCCTTACTTATGTTGTGAAACTGCAGATTTTCTTAACAAACTCAATCAAGATCTGCAGTTGTACAATCATGTCCCAGAAATTTGGAATCTAATAGCTTTCCATTTTCTGCAATCACACCATTTTCATTATTTTATGTAAGAAATCAGTTTACCAGATCTTTCAGTTAAAAGTGGTAGATTTGTTATTGACAAGCTTTCATGTAAATTTAAGGAGAGAATTATTTTTAAGTGTCTCTTTTTATTTATGTTGATAATAGTGAATTCCTAAAAGTTGGAAGAGCTGATGTGTGTATTGACAATAGTTTTTTTTCCTTTATTTTGCTCAATTGCTTTTTTCACAAAACAACTACTCTTAATGTCAGAATCAATTTCTTATGAAGAAATATGATGAAACAATTGCATTGAAAAAAAATACAGAGTTACCTGAAGTTTTAATAAATACAGAATATAGAGTTACACAAAGATTTTCAAAGTTTAATTCATCAAGGATTATCAAAAGTTAATTCTAAAGGTCCCCAAATTGTATATAATTTAATTGAGCAGATGGCAAAAACTTACATTTTGAAATTTTCCAAATGAAAATATGACCGTTTTCTGGAAAATAAAGAAATATTAGATTTAGGTGATAATATAGCACAGTAGTTTGAGACTATATATGATAAATTTTGCTGCTTTCTTTTCAACTAGGACCAAGGAAGGGCTAATTTGTATCAGATTATAAGACGCTTGTTTAACTTTGCTACTTTCACTTTGCTTAGGTGAAAGTGAAACAGAAAGTGAAAGCACTTTTATTGTAAAGAAGTTTTTCTTTTCAGTTTTTAAAGTGCTTCCATAACATACAAAACCTTATTTTAGAGTTTTGTTTAATACTTTGCATCTACCAGATTTATATCTGCTGTATTTGTATACAGGTCCTGTTTCAAGCCAAGATTCACCATCTTATGCAGCAGCAGTTCTTGCTTCCTCCGATGTATCATCAAAGCCATCATCATCTCAGGTATGTTTTCCTTCTCTGATTGGATTTTTTCCTAGCAGTTAGTAAGCTTATAGTTTATTAACATTTACTAACATTTTATAATGTGTTTTAAAATTTTATTGAGAACTTGGGAGCTGGTTTGGAGGATTTTTTTTTTTTTTTTGTAATCTAAGGGTTGATCATAATTTATGTATACCATTTTGTTACATCATACCCTTGTTGTTGTTTAATCATTAAATTATATCTAATATATTTTTTTAAACATATTTCAAGATTAATAGAAGTTTTAAGAGAATATGAATTTCGATCATTCTGGATTTTTCTGAGTATGTTATGCTCAATTATGAAGATTATTTTTTAATTAAGGAAAATTGTTTTGGGTTGAGAGATAAATCATTACTTTCTTCACTTCATTATCTGCTTCAGATTCTTAAATTAACCTTTTATAAACACTTATTTAGATAATAATCTGGAAAACTGAGAACAAGATGATAAGGAAAATTTTTTCCAGTTTTTGGGAATTTGAGTAATTGCATGAGCAGAATATGACAATTATCATCACGTTAAGACAATGTAATGCATAGTTTCTGATAATAGTATAGCCATAATTTTTGTTTTATAACCTTGTAATGTCTTTTATAAAATTAGTATAAGGATGTAGTGTATGATCTACATCATTATACTAATATGTTCTATAATATATGTAGGTCATTTATTTTTTAGATGGTGCTACTAAAATTCGTTGTTGTTTTAATCATTACACTTGCTATTTTATGGACCTCATGGCATGTTTAAGTATGAAAGCTATTGATTTTTTTTTTATTTTATGAAGCTATTATTATTGAAGTATGAAATTAATGAACTTTGGAGTACTACTGTTGAGATCCTTAAACAGTATGACTATTTTGTGGTCATACTGTATGACATTTGTAATGCATATTTCTGAACAATTCATACATAGGCCCTTTCAAAGGTTCACTCCCGCTTTTGTTTTGTAAAATTGGAAGGGATTTACATTTAATGGAATCAAAATTTAAATAGGTTATTAAATTAATTGATGGAATCATTTACATTTATGTTTTTTTTATTATTTGTTTTTGCATATTTAAAAAAATGTATTTTAGTTGTACCATCTGAGAAATAAATATAATTAAAAGTAGTATGTCACATGCCACATCACTCCCAAGATCTCTTCATTTGACTGTTAATCTTCAACTAATTTTGCAGTATTAACTGTATAAAATTTGCAAAATAAGTAAATAAATAACTATCACTTTTATACTGGAAATCAAGTTAGTTTTTTTGAATGAATGATTGTAGATGTCATCACATCCACAGGTTTGACATCTATTTTGATGGGTTTGTGTTTGTTTCTGGCCATGTCCCCCCCAAATAGTTGCATGAAATTTGTTAATATGGCTCAATTTTGTGTTTCTATTCAGTGTATGGATTCTGTGGAAACAATCTACGTACATTTTATTTAAGGTGCAATTTGTTTTTGGACACTTATGGTTTGGAAATTTATTTACAAAGAATATATTATGTATTAAAGAAGCAACTTAAGTTTTTTTTATGCTGTTTTTTTAAATATTTCAAAATTTATTTGTAAAAAAAAGTTATTCAAAATGCACTAAGAGCAAACTGGTATAATAATTTGGGCATTCTAAAGTTTTGTTTCAGTCTTTTGCAGATGATGGTTTTAGTTATATGTGTATTTTTACTTCTTTGTGCAAAGTAAAGGAAGTATTGTAATCGTGCAAAATTTTGTGTATCATATTTTAATGGAAATATCCATTTCACTGTTTCTGAATCCATTAGGATGATTTTATTATATGATGCCTGTATGCACAGATGGAATAAAGAGCTCTTTTTTTTTTTTTTCTAAAACAGATTGTAAAATGGATTTAAAATGTATTCAAAAGGAATTTTTTTCATGATGTTTGTATGTACGTGTATACTTATGTAGGTATTGTTGCATGTATATAGGTTTGTAATGGATTGGAATGCACACAGAGCTGGTGATAGCTTGATAAAATTTATTTTCCAAAAAGAAACACTTTATAGTTCTGAAACTTTCCACAAAAGTACTCGCAAAGCTCAATAACAGTTGCTAAATTAGACTACCAATTACAGTTAGTTATACAGGGACTGAACTAAATGTCGCCAAATAGTCATCAAGTTTGGCAACTTTTGACGATAAAAATTAGTCACCAAAACCATCAACAGCTTGGCAATATTTTGCTAATTTAACCAGATAGCCATTTTCTTTAATGTTAAATAGTTTTCCCCTCTAATGTTATTTTTTCTGGCAAAGCTTCACTTTTCTTCAGACTTTTCATGTTACATTGTGCAAAAGTCATAGCAGTGTGTATCTGACCTAACTAAAAAATGATTAGCTGCAGAATGTTGAAACTTTGTATGTATAACATCTAGTTGTGCTCTTCCCATTTTTATTGCAGTCAGGAGTACCACGTGCATGTGTGTGTGTCTCTCTCTCTATATATATAGCATATATATATATATAGCATATATATATATATAGAGAGAGAGAGAGAGAGCCTAGTAAAGGGTTGGGGTGTGTGTATGTATATAAGCACACACACACAAACACACACACACACACACATATATATATAACACACACACCACCCACTTTTCAGGCTTAACCCTTAAGTACAGACGTTCATTTTCTGTTACGTAAACACAGAGGAGGGGTCTCTCAGACCACGCTCTATTTTATGCATTTTAAAAACATAAAATTTTAAAATTGTGTACTCTTGTTATATAAGCATTAATACACTTTACTTTGATGTTAATTTTCTGTTACGTAACTTTACTCAAAAATTTAACTCAATTTAACTAACTTTTAACTCAAAAATTTATTTTTAAATCGCATATGAAAAAGTACAAACACTTAATCAAATAAATAAAATAAACTCTACTTACTTGCAAATGTGTACAAACTGAGCTATTTTATAAATTTTCCATCTACAGAATCTGGCTTATATAAAATAATACAAAAAAAAAAAAAAAAAAGGATAATGTATAAAGAATATAAAAACCCTGCAGCACATTATTTTAAGCATTTTCAACACAATTTTACAAATTATCTTGGCACATTCATTATATATCGGATTCTTGTAAGTGAAACATTGGAAGGCAGTTTTTCTTCTCAGTCTAGGGGTACAAAGCATGTTTTACACTTTTTAAGGGTATCAGGTACATCTAGGTTAGAATAGATTCCGCTGGAAACTCCTGGCACACTCTGAATGTACATTCATATTTCTCGGTTCACAGTTGGCTTTTGAAGCCTTCATTCCATATGTGGTTTCACTAATTCTGATGATAACTCCATCAAAAAATCAGTTTTTTCCAGTTTGGCACTATCTCTTATCAGACCAGCTGCTGAAATGACTCAAGTAGTAATAAAGCCATCCCCCCTCATGCGAGAAAAAAGTAACGTAAACGCAGAGGTGAGGTCTATATGACTGCGGCCTTATTAAACTGATAGATATGGTGTAATAAAAATTTAGGAAAAGTTATATTTTATGTCAACTTGAAAGTACTGAAAAGGAGAAGAATAACTATATAACTTGTAAGCAGTTTTGCAGTTCTAGAATATTGATGTGGTCATACAGATCCCACTTCTGTGTTTAAGTGTTAAAAATCCATTGTTACATTTATTTTTGTAATCGCTGGTTTAGTCATGTACTTCCAATTTCAGAGGTATTTGAAATCACGAAAATTTTTATATATTAGTAACATCAATTAAAAAAAAAAAATTTCCTTGAATAGTGAAATCTAACTTTTAATGTGGTCTTCCAGTTCCTATACTTATGTTTGGGAAAGTTTTATATTTATGGTGAAAAAATAAAAATATAAGAAGTGTGACTTCCATACCACAAAAATTACCTGGATTATTTTATTTCAAAATTTGTGATTTTTTTATGTCATTTTCAACTTGCCTTGAGTGATCAGTTAAGTTAGAATAATTCAAGGAAATAAGTTTAAATGAAGTGCAGCAAAAAATGCATATAATTTAATAGGCCATACAAGAAAGTTATCAGATTTTTTATTTTCAATAAAAATACAACAGAAAAGTTTGAAGTTTGAAACTATTAGTTGCTCAGAAAAATATTTTAGTAATTTTACATTTGCAGTGAATATGACAAAACAGTGTAAAGTAACTATAAGTTCTATTAGAAATCTAATTTCACAAAATTTTAAAGGTGATAAATATATTAGAAGTATAAAAATGTTAATGTTAAGGTGGCGAAGTGTTAATGTAAAGCATTAATCTGTTTTTGATGTTTTGAAACAACTGATATTGGGTGCAACTGAGATGTCCTTAAAACAAGCCTGCATTTCACCAAAAAACTGGAGGTTTACCCCCAAAAAGGAGGGTTAAGCAAAATTCAAGATGTAATACTGTAAAATGTGTAAATGAATTAGAGGAGTGGTTTGGAATATAATTTAATTCTGAAACGACCAGGGCAGTACAGTGACTGATTTCTATGTAAACAACAAAAACAAAACAAAGTGTAGTTATTTCAGACACTTATAAAATGCATGGTCAGAAGGAAGCAAAGAATTATTATGTAATGTATAATGTAGTATCTGCAGAAGAATCATCATTTAGTATATTTTTGGATCCGAAAGAGAAATTACTGTTTTATGAAAGCTCAACATTGAATTTAATCTAAAAAAACCTATTGCGTACTGTGAAAGAGGGAAGTTTAGGCCTAATAGTTTGAGGATGTTTTATTATCTGTGCTATAAGAATTTGTGTTTTTGTATAAAACATTGGTGACTGTGTAGAGACATTAGGTTATTTAGTAGCAGGAGACATGAAAAATATGCAATTCCTTCGCCGGGAGTCGAACCACGGACCTCTGAAATACCGGCTCAGTGTGCTGACCATTACACCACGAAGGCACGCTAAGAATGCGGGAGATATACCTTATATACTCCCCTTTTTAAAGGGCGACTAGGGTTTTAGGGGACCTAGTCGCCAAATCCTGGGTGTGGAGAGTCATCATCCACAACCCTTTTAGTTCGGGCGCCAGTGTAGAGACATTAGGTTATTTAGATAGCAGGAACGATGAAAAATATGCATCGCCTTCGCCGGGAATCGAACCATGGATCTCTGAAATACCGGCTCAGTGTGCTGACCATTACACCACGAAGGTACGCTAAGAATGTGGGAGATATACCTTATATACTCCCCTTTTTAAAGGGCGACTAGGGTTTTAGGGGACCTAGTCGCCAAATCCTGGGTGTGGAGAATCATCATCCACAACCCTTTTAGTTCGGGCGCCAGTGTAGAGACATTAGGTTATTTAGTAGCAGGAGACATGAAAAATATGCAATTCCTTCGCCGGGAGTCGAACCATGGACCTCTGAAATACCGGCTCAGTGTACTGACCATTACACCACGAAGGCACGCTAAGAATGCGGGAGATATACCTTATAACTGATATAAAATCAAAAGATTCCAAGTGAAAACATGGCAACATCTGTGCAAAAACGTAAGAGTGTGAAAAACATTTAAATTCCATAGGATAATGATCTTAAACATGCACTCGTAAATATTTGCTTATGGCTTTATACATCTGAGAACAATTTTATCACTTCGTGGTATTTGATGGTTCTTATTATATGATGATTCAAATGGACATTAGTGTAATCTAATTTTTTCAGATATTTTATGAAACTATTCTATTTACAGTATGTTTACAAATTTAAATGATATTACATTTGTTTATTGCTAAAATATCTCTCGCCACATTTCGTCACGGCCACACTTTGTTTCAACTTACAGAAACTGAAACTTTTTAGATTAATTATATATAAGTGGTGCAGTGCCCTTTCTGGTTTTCTCCACAGTTCTTTCCTCCTGTTACTCTTATTACATAAATTTCATAACAACAGTCAGAGTGTAAGAGATAAATTAATATTATTTACAAAGCAACAATGATCTAATAATTAGCACAAACATAAGTGAAAATGATGTTCACTAAATAATTTTGACAAACAGGTACAATAAGCATTATTACTGAAATTAATCCTCCGAGTGGTGTGGCTTTTTGGTTCTTTCATAAAGACCTATATTTAAACAGCATTTATTACCTAAATATGTATATTTACTTATTTTAGTCTCTATTTTTAAACTTACACTTATTAAGATGACATTTACTTTATTAAAGAAAGTAAGAGAACAAAATATCTTAAATTATAAGCTAATATATACAAAGTGACCAGATAAATCTGACCATGGTGCTTAGAGGGTTAAACAAACAAACAATCATAATTGACAATAACAAATAACAGCAACAACAAAAATGGATATTAATAAGTAAAAAATGCAATAAATGAACATTATTAAACTGAATAAGTATTAAAGTTCAAATTTCAAATGGATATAAAAATTGAATTGATCTTAAGTAGTCCTTTTGGTGTACAAACAATGCATCTATCACATGTCCACTTCTGCCTGACAGCACATCCTCAACAACACTCATGTCCTGAAATAGTTTGCTTTTTGTTGTTTTCTTTATAAAAGCGTCTCACTCTTTTTTTTTTTTTTTTTTAAGATTTTGCTCGAAAGAAGGATTTAAAAAGGTAGGTATTGCTCTTTCCATTTAGACTAAATGTGTTTGAGAAGCTTTGAATGGTAGAGTTTGCATCTTGTCAAAGTCTCTCAATCAGAAGCTTTGCTGAAAACTTAATTTAATATCTTCGCATTCTGGAAGTAAGGAATGTAATGGTGTGAGAAATGAGGTTCAACCAACTCACTCTGTTGGTCAAGTTAATGCCCTCTTGATACATTCATTCTATTTCATTCAGTATTGCTGTTAACTCTTCATATATCAATAAAGCTTATTGATATTTTCTTTAGAGGTTCTTTGGTACTCTTCATCAGGCATACACAAAATCCTTCCCACCATGGAGAACATTCAGGGATGAACTTCCAAGTGATATTTTTAATATGTTATGAAGTCTCTCAGTATTGGATCTATGAAATGTGATGTGAAGGGATTTTATGTCATGTGAAAGATCATTTTGCAGCTTCTTCTTCTAGATAGAGAACATTGAAGAGAAAAATTTTTGTTGATTTGTCTGAGACTACTTTAATAGGTGATGTGTATGTAACTGCATATGTAAACAGAACAATGTATAATTCTTTAATGTTTCTCTTTCTGCTTCAATGGTTACTGTGTGAAATCAGTTCTACCTTCCTATCCCTGTGAAAGAGGAGCTTTCAATGACACAATGTGTTTTCAATTGCCTTGTTAATTTTTGTGTGGGTGTCACTGTCCATCTTTACAAATAAGGAAAATAGTGATAACTTTCTTTACTACCTGTCTGCCTCTGGGTATCCAAAACTTATTCCCGATTTTGGACAATGTTGATGTGACTCCTGAAGGAATGATTGTATGTGTTTGATGAATATCACTAGTTCTGTAAACTTTGGCAGCATAATAAGATATTTTTCATCACCTATTAATTCCTTTATTCCAAACATCATCTGACATACAGAATATCTATACCAAAGATATGATGCTAAACTATAAATCTTTGAATGGGGTGTTACTGGATTATTTCTTTGTAGCTGTTGAATCTCTGAGAAAGTAATTATCGCTCTTCACCTGTTTTATTCAGTACTCCTCAGTTTATTATTATTATTATCTGCAATACAGTAAAAGAACGTTCCTCAGCTTGGCAAAAAAATGCTTCACCCAAGCTGTCCCTCTCAGCAATTTTTACATAGTGCTGAACTTAGTAACATGTAACAGAGTTTCTCCTACTGAAGCAATCACATGAACATAAATGCTTAAATGTTCCAAATTTTGATTGTCAGTTTGTGCTTTAAATTTTTGATAAGGTCATTGTTTGAGAGCCTCTCAACCATTATGGACAATACCACCAATCGTTATTCTTCAGCAGTGTTGCAGAAGCTCACCTAAAATTGATATTGCCAGTGCTCATCAAACTAAAGAAAATTAAAAAAAGTTTATTTAAAAATAAAAACATTGATCTTTCATGGGAGAAATGGATTTCCACCAAGAGGTCATTGTGATTCAGGATAAATTAATGATGATATTGAATCTCATCAAAATGAAGGAAACTTTGCCAGCTATTTAGATTTCAAATAGATGCAGGAGATGATGTTTTTAAAAATCACTTAGAATCCTGTAGCAATAACCCAGCATATGTTTCATCAAAAATATAAAATGAAATTTTAAATACCCGGAATAAAATGATTTTGAAAAAGATTGTTGCAAAAGCGAATTCAAGAAAATGCTTTTTAATTGCAGTTGATAAAACTACAGGCATTTCTTATCAAGAGCAAGTAACTATTTGCAGCAGCTATTTATAAGTAGAACTAAAAAAAAAAAAAAAAAAAAATTAAAAATACACATATGTTTTTAAGTTCAGTAGTCTGGAAAAGTTGCTAAGAGTCACAGCTTTGGTGGAGTGGTTTTTTTGCTAAGCTGAGGTAACGTACCTGTGAAGATGGTTCTCTTGCTATACTGGATTTCCAAGAAATTGTGGAGTACTGGATAAACCAGTTGGAGAGACAGAATTATTTTTGCAGAGATTAGACCACTAGAGAGAAATAATCCAATAACACCTCATTCAAAGCTGTAGTTTCAATGCACATTTGGCTAATGCCATTATAGATAATTTTATATTAGTAAGCTTAGATTATGAGATACATGAGAGGTCAAGGGCTATGTTGGTGCCACAGTTATGTCCAGTCGCAGTCATTCCTTCAATTTGGCTATTTCTGATGAATGTCACAGTAAAGGTATTCATAATTGCATAAGAGTGATAGAAGAATTGTATTCTATTATGAATACTCCAAAAAGAAATCCGTTTTGCAAAAAAATTGAATTTGTGTCCATCTTCACAGAGAGAATATCTGAAAAAATTTTTGTCATACTCGTTAGATAGATGCAAATCTGTTATAATTCTCGGTAACGAATGCTGTTTACTCAGGTGAGTGGTTATGGTGGAATTACTAAAAACCTTTTGTTCATGTGCTAAAAATAATAGAGAATTTGTATTGTAAGGCATCATCTTTTGTGCTTTTTGAATTATTTCATCTTCAGGTCACTGAAGTGTTTTGTGATTACATTATTCTGAATTCCAAAGTTATTTCACATATATTGCCCTTAAGTAGGATTTTACACTCTAAATTATAAATCTGATGGAAGCATTTCATTTGTACGACAATATTTTAAGAAAACTAGGAGAAATTCATGACAATTCTGAAAAATTTATTTAGAGTCTACCTCAGTTTTGAAGCAAATAAATGAAGAATATCGTTAGAGAGTTTAAACAGCAGCCATCAGCATCAATTTTTAGAAACAACATCTGATAGCTGTTGTTTCAACTCTCTAATAATTGTTATTTAGAATGTTACTTTAAATGAAAAAGAATTTGAAATTTCTTTTCTATGATTTGCAAGCAAGTAAACATGTAATTTTAATATTATGACTGAATCTTATTTTCAAATATATATTTTTAATCAATTCTTGGATGGTGTGATTTTTCACTTAGAAGAACGTTTTATTAAACATAAAGAAATATTGAATTCATGTAATGTTTTAATTTCCCAAAAGAATAAATTCCCTCTCCAGTCTGAATATGCAAGAAACCTCAAAATATTTTAAAATATATATTTTTCTGATTTGTGGGATTATAATATTGGTATTTTAAATTCTGAATATCAATTTTGGCAAAGGAAATTGCATCTGTAATAGAAGATTTAGAGGCCTGTTATAAAGCAGTTTTTCCTAATATTTGCAAAGTTTTAAAAAATTTTAATAACATTAACAGTTAGCACGTGTATCGCAGAAAGATTGTTTACTGCACTAAAATATCTAAAATATGATTTAAGAAATAGTACATGTGAAACACCTTTAAATGGATATATTTGTTGTATAATAAAAAATTTAAGCAGTAGAAAAAAAGAGAATATTAATATATGATTTGATATAAATTAAAATCTGCTTTTAGGAATATCTTTGACATGAGAAAATATTTGCATTGTTTTATCTAAGGATATGGCATTTAGGTTTATTTATTTACCTTTTTTTATAGCAAAATTACCTTGCTGTAGCTACTGCCTTCAATATAGCAAGCTCATGAATGTGAGATCATTTTATTTGCGAGTTCTTTATTTTTCCTTTATAAAGCACCCATAAAAAATCAGGATCATCTTACATGTTAGGATGTCTTATGTTCTTAGCAGCGTAGGGATATCTTTCAGTGTTTTGGTTTAGTTCATAAGGATTGCTTTATATGGTTTATTGTTAGCTTGATCAACTAATAATAATATCAAATTTTCTTAGATGTGGTGTATAACTATATGTCACTAAGTTCCAAGTTTACTGAGTAAGTTTTTAAAACTTGAATAATATAATAATAATATTGCATAATATTGAATAATATTGTATAGAAGTTTGGCTTAGAAGTTATACAGCTATATAATGTTAAATTATATGGACTTAACATGCTGATCTGTTAATTACTTTTAATTAATCAATTAATGCATATTTTTAATTAATCAATTAATGCATATTTTTAATTAATCAATTAATGCATATTTTCAAGTTTTTTTTTATTGCTAATAATGTTATTTTATCATGTAAAAGATGTCACCTTTTAAGCTATACAGGACTATGATAAGCCAGTGGAAGCAGTGTATGATAAAGCTGAAATCTTTTCTTATCAACTTCTTGAAACTGATAAAGCTTTGGTTTCGTTATTTCAGGAAATGGAATTTTTTGCTTTTCATTTTGTAGTGGCTTGGTAGTCTTGTAGTGCTTATCTTTACAGATGTTTATTTCAAAATAAGAAAACCTTTATTTGATATCATCGCATTTCTTTTAAACTCTAAAATGTAAGTTGGGAAAAGTAATGCATGAGCATGCTAAACTTATAGTATTTAAAGTAAATAATTATATTTTAAAATAATGTTTACCTGCTCCTTATGTGTTGAAAATATTTTTATTCTTAAAACCTTTAGAAACCTTTTTAATTGTTTAAATCTGATAAATCATAGGGTAGTATTGGCACTCCATTTATTACCTATTTTCAAATTTTGAGCAGTTTTTCAGAAATTAAGGTTAAGAAAGTTCTTTCATTTGTATTGATAACTTCGGATCGTAAATTTTAATGGATTGTATAATCTATGTTAAGTATTTAATGAGCAGTAAAAGCTATTATTTAGCAGAGCTATTATTAGAGCAGTAAGGGCTGTAATTTAAATGTAAGAAAAAAGTATTTTTGGAGAAAGCTTAAAATGTACATACCCTGCTTCTTTGAAGACTGGTATCTGTCTCAGGTTTAAATTAATGTAAAACTTAATTAATACAAAATTATAACACTCAAGAGATTGTGAAATAGAATAGTCTTATAATATATAGTTATATGGGAGTTTAAAATCTTTAAGCTTGTTAAATGATGTCTTCACATGTTGAAATCTGTATGTAGAAAAAAATTACACATAGATTTAAAAACAGAAGAATTGTGACAGCCTTCATGTTTATGGATCTGCTTTAAAAATTAGGGACTTCTGTTTATGATGGATCTTCTTCTGTACTTAAATTTTAATTTGATATATTCGTTTAATTTTGACTGTGTGCATTAATTTTATACTTTGTACTGTTTTTAGGATAATATTCTGAAGAGAAAACATGATGAAAGTGGTAAAGATTTAGTAGGGCCATCAACAAAAAAGCCATCACCCCTTTTTCAAACCAGTAAAGAAAAACGTGATGATAAAGATGTTTTAAAAACACCAGGCTCTGTTGCTAAGAAAACACCTGTCATTCACGTGAATAAAGAAAAAGTTGGACATAAAGATATTTATGGAAAGGAAAACCCTAGCAACAGAAAAACAGCTACTGTAAATAGCGGACTAAATTCCAGTGATGTCCAACCTGGTAGTATGTATACTTGCTATGATTATTTAAAAAAAAAAAAAAAAAAAATGTTTTCAACTCTATTGAAAATCTTAAAAATGAATATAGTTTAAGAATGAGATAGATATATTGTAAATGCTAGTAATTTAGCAACAGAAAACAGTTACATTTTTTTTAAAGAAATTAATTGTTACTGTAGGATATAGTATTTTTGTACAGTGAGAATCTAGTCATATAAAGTGAATTTTGATTTTTATTAAGTTTTTCTATAATTATAATATGTTTTTGAGTATAAAAATATATTCAAGTCAAATAATAGATACACATTTGACAGTATAAATGCTTTTAGTGTAGTGTTCCTAAAATTATGAGACCTTTGCATTACCGTTCATTTATCATCACGTGATTCGGAAAGTATTGATGTTGTGGAAAACATAATATCCTTAATTTATTTTTCTCTCAACTTTGCTATTTTCAATATATTCTCATTCTTTTATTTCTGTATAATAGGCATTATGGTATTATGGTAAGGTAACTAATCATCTCACATATTTTAAGACATGTTTTCTAGTATAATAAAAACAGCACCTTATGTCAAACATTATTAGACAGTGCAGATGAGGCTCTTTGGTGTTATATGCATATATATATATATATATATATGTGTGTGTAAAATGCTTATTACTATTTAAGTACCAAATTTCACGCAGTATTCATTTCTATGTATAATAGTAATATTGTAGTACTCAGTTTGAGAGTAGACTGGTACCAGCATTACTAAAATGCATTACTGGATTATAAATATGTTAGGCCTACCAATGGCTCAAATCCTGATTAGTGGTACTTTGTTCTAGGTTCAGTTCCCACCAACTAGGTGGT
>KK119023.1:152117-210319 GCA_000611955.2 Stegodyphus mimosarum
TAAAAAGTGGACGTAGTAACATCATAAATATAAATAACTCTCTTCTTTTTCCTGCAACTACTCCTAACTAATCTGTAGCAATTCAGTGTATGATCATCATAGACACTTCCTGAAATCTTCCATTGTACTCATTGTCTTCCCAATTCCAGAAAGTGAAAATTCACTATGTATATTACTTAAGTTTATTTTTGGTTTATAAGTGCCTGAAGGCACAAGACATGGGGCACTTGTAATGCATCCCAAATTTGGTTCCTGGTAAATGGGCAAGCTGCATAGGGTTTTCCATGTTTGTCTGTAAGTAAATGGGAAAACTTTTACTAGTTAGTTCATCAAGGAATTTGAGTGTCCTTCATTAAAAAGTAAAGATCTTCAAAGCATATGGGCCCACCAGTGGCTGAGTAGTAAAAATCGTTGAGCACTGGCAGTTCAACCTGGGTTCAATTGCAGGTGAATAGGTTTGCTGCATGTGTATATATAGGATATTTTATACCAAATGTTGCTATGTCATCAAAGTTTTACTTTTTCTCTGTTGAGGCTTGCAGATTATTTTATTGAATTATGGTAAATTTAATTCTTACAAAATGAAAGACTTGAATGTGTTTTTCCTTTCTGCTATGCATTTTTGGTGGTTTTCTCTGCAACATATTTTAAGTCCCATAGAAAGTCTTTTGCACACTTTAATTTATTAAATAATTCAGCGTCTACCAATCCATTCCAAAGTCTACTATAGTGGAAATTAATGGGCTTATCATAGTCTTTACATATTTAATCTAAATATGTAATTTCTTTGTCAGTTTTTTAAAAATCGTTCTTAAAAATATTAATTTAATCTTGACAGTAAATAATAAAGAATGTATTATAACTTTTCTAGATGTGCATTTCTAAATACACCTAAATATGTCCAAGTACAGAGTGCAGGTGGAAAAATTGTAACCAAGGACTGGATATTAGATTGCTACAAGAAAAAAGCTCTCTTACCTTGGAAAAAGTGAGTACAGCAATCAATCAACTAAATTGTAACATTTCTACAAATTGCTTTTTGAATTGTTTAAAAATGTTAGACAGGTGAAAGGGTTTCTTATTTTTTCTTTGACTGTTTTGGTTTTAGTAATGAAAATATAACTTGCCAGGAGCTGACTGTTTACAGCCTTTTTTGTACATGAAGAATACTTTATTTGTATTTCTCAAAGAAGAATGCAAACAGAGATGATTATAACCAATGATTTTATTGACATATAATTTTTATTTTCCTGCTAAAGCAAATTTTTGTGTGCTAATAGCTTTCAGAGAATTCTAGAATATCGTTTGCTAGAATCATCCCAAATTTGTGTATTTGCCATCTCTCAAATGGAACTTTCTTTTTTATTTAAATTTAATTAACACATTTAATATATTTCATCATAGTCAAGATATTAAAGCCAGCTTGCCATACTTTACCAATTACAATAATAAAATATTTTCCCTTCCGTTATTCATTGTCTTTCCAGTCTTTTGACACCTGCAAGATGTCTGAACAATTCATTCTCTCATATTGCCTAGAAAATATTTACTTCATTTTACTATTAAAAATGTTTTATATTTAATATATTATGTACATAGGTGCTATTTATTGTTTTGAGTTTTTACAGATTTAAAAATTGTCAAAATTTTTTTTATTTTTTCCCTTCTGCTCTCTTTTTTTCAGAATATCAACATGATGGCTGGAAATAATAAATTATTTATTATAAATTTACAAGAAATCACTTTTAAATGCTTTTGTGTCATTATAATAATTGTCAATTTTTTTTTTCTTTCATCTTTTATTTGGCATTAATTTCAGTAAAGAATGATTAGTGCATTTTGAGTGATAAATGAATGCTACCTCATTCAATATGTTCACAATACACTTACAAAATTTTAATAAGCAAGTTCTTTTGGCTGATATATGTTTTAATTATGCAATGTGTATTATTTGTTTCCTTTTACAGGTATAAGCTTGGAGGTGATAAGGAAGAAAGCTCTGATGTTACATCAGAAAGTGAAGAAGAACCAGTGGTTATTGTTAGGAAGACAACTAAACCTCAAATTTCAAAACAAAATGGTAATTTTTTATTTTAGTAGTAGATTAATTTGCCATTTATGAAATTATAAAAGTCTTTTTTTATAAAAAATGCAAATTTTAAGTGGATTATGCAAGTTTTGTGTTGACTCTAGTCTAAGTCATTAAAAATGTATTTTATTAATAATTTTTTTAATAAAATACATTAAAAATGTATTTTATTAAACATATGTCAAATATGCATTTTGAATTCAATTTTGAGAAATGTGCGTGTTTAAACTAAAAACTGTTGGCTGTATAAACTGTAATTTTGCTTTGAGAGCTCCGTAATTTATGGTGTTTCTTTATTTAATGCTATTAAATTAAGAACTATTTCACAAGCGTAATAATTTTTATAATATTTAATCTATTCCACAAGTGTAATAGTTTTTGTGGTTAATCTCAATTATTCTTAAAAATTGTAAAATATGTAATCCCTTGCAATTATCTCTACATCATTTATAAATAATTGTTTATTCATGTATAAATTATATGATCATAATTATAAATAAAATGGTTGTAATTATATGATATAAATTATATAAGTCTTCATTTGGGTATATTTTTTCATATTCAGAGTTGCAGTTTTAATCCCTTGCTCTTTGACTTGCTTCTAAGAGCAGATAACGTTAGCATTGTATGCAAAGTGTACCTCTTGAGCACACCAGCAGTATTTTAGAGTAAATAATCCAGCTTTTGTGTTTTTCAGTTAATTTTCTTGGTAATAATTTCATGACTGACTGCTGAGGATTCAAGCATTTTGTTTGTAAAGAACTTATCTTGTACATACATGCAGGTTTAGTGGTTAGTACTTTTTACATCTAGTCAGCAATTTGAAGATCTGTGATTTCATTCCTGAGGAAGCATAGTTACTTTTTCATACTTCCTGTCTCTCAAATGTAATAGTGTCTGCACTCTGATCATAAAATATAAGATAATACAATGTTCGCCACAATGAGAATTATAGTAGAGGATAAATTGTTTTATGATAATGTTTTTGATGAATATGAAAATCGTGTGCAAAGTAATTGTCTTGAATAAATAAATTGTGACTCTGACGATTATTCATTATCCCTTCCTCGGAAGAAAAATTAGAAAGTATCTGCATTGCAATAAATCCTGCGACAGCCAGAAAACCTTAAAAGATTAGTAAATATAGAGGGTACATTGCAAGGAAAAATGAAAGGAACAAGTATGAAAAGGGGCTTTATGTTAATTCTATTAAGTAAGTCCAGTGAAAGGAAATCAAGGTCAGTGTTATTACATAGTGTAATGGGATTCACCTTTCTTATGCAGAAATATGCAAATTCTTGCACCTCTTCTTTTGGGAAGTGGGGAAAAGAGTGCAAGGAGGTGTTTGAAATTGTATGTTCAAGATTTAAGTAATTTAATAAAATTTTCACAAGGTGGAACATGCCAAGAAGTATTTGATGAACTGTGAGAAATGGCATGCGATTGTGAGAATAGAAACAGGGCAGGCATGTAAAGACCTAAAAGTAGCCAAAAGTGTCATGTCAAGAATCTGGAAACAGTTTGAAGGCACTAGTGATGTATGCAGACAACTAGCTCATGGTTGAAAACTGGCCACAACATATTCTCAGAATTGTTATTTTATTGTGGTTGTAGTGGTGCATAGATCATCATGATTGGAGTACGGCAAACTGGAGCTTAGTTCTCTTTATTGGCAAGTCTTGTTATTATTTGTAAAGTGATGCCAGACAATTTTCTATTGAGAAACTATTGCACATGCAATAAGTCTGAAAATATTCATGAAAGGCATCACTACAAAAGTGGTGGATGGTACTTAGTATGGGTGGGCATCATTTTGAATGGTTTCAGTGACCTACACATTTTACCAGTAATGAATACTATGAATGTTGAAATATACCTAGATAAGGTTTTTGATCCTTATGCAAGTTTGTTAAGGAGTGCAATCGATAATAACTTCCTTGTTATGAATGATAATGCTTGAGCCACATTGCAGTGCATTAATGATTGGTTATCTTGAGGGCAAAAGAATCCAGAGGATGGAGTGGCCTTCATATTTTCCAGATATAATTCTAATAGAATGTGTAGGATATTATAGAACACTGAATGTATCTGTGAGATTTTCATTGTAAGATGGGTTGTTGATGTATTAACATGTACATGCTATGGTGTTCATGGGCTCATGACAGTTTCATTGCAGCTCCTAGCAGTGTCCAGGAGTTTTAAGATTCTATTCATCATGAATATACCTTGTTATGATAGGAACTAATACACAGAATAGAATTGCTGGAAAGCTTTAATTTCAGTCAAGGGTGACTATACACCTTATTATGTTTTCTGCATATCTGTAAAAAATTGTAACACCAACTTTTTCTGACCTGACTTTATATCACATTTCCTATATTCTTTTATAAATTTATTTATTTATTTTTACAGAAATAGGCTATTCTACATTTTGAAGGTATATCAGGCATGGCAAAATTAAGATACTGTGCAAGTTTCATGTTCTTAGTTGCAAAGCCATTCAAATTGTGTGCATTTTACAGAATTTTTCACCCCAATTTTTCATACCAGTGCAAAAATTTTTGGTACCATCTCATTATCCTTCTGATCCTGACAAGAATCACTGGGCAAAGCACTATGTTGCCAAAGTAGGCAAACGAGAATTTTATGAAGATGCATTTTTCTGGCAACGTACTAGCAGTCGTGTGCACATTACATCTGCATGTAATGCCATCTATCTTGGTGGTAGTGGTGGTGGTGGGGGTAATGCGCCTGGTTTTGAAATTCGAGGATCATGTTTGTGATTTCTATTTGTTGTGATTAATGTGTTTTTTTTTTTTTCTCCCTTGCAGTGAATCGTAATGCCGCTGTGGAGTTTGCCTGCTAGTAAAAAAGTAAACATTGCATTTTTTCAGAAATATTTTGTTTTTTCAAGTAGAGCAGTGTGTTTTAGAAGTTTTTCTGAAATATGACATTTTGTCTAGTAGTAGGCATTCCTACACTCTTACTCCTAAGAGAGTAAGAATACATGTTTCACGAAGTTAATTTGTGCAATTCTTTGTTGTGTTTTAAATTAAAACAGGTCACTGTATACATGGAGTCGGTCAGTATACATAAATGTAACAGTTTGCTGTGAAATACTGAGAATTCTGCAATTCTGTGATTTCTTTGTGCTTATAGATAGAAGACCAGGAAAAAATGAGGTTAAGTGTTTTATTGTGGATATCTGTTATGTTTTTAATGTAGTTTATTGTATATGTATCTAATTTTGAGTGTTTTGTTTGGATGTTTTATGTAATTTTGAGAGTTTCATTATGGATGTTTGGTGCATTTTTAATTTCATTAATTCATTGCTGTTGTATATAATTTTGTGCAGTGCAATTTTTAAAATGGCTGTTGTTTTTCACATGTTAAGGTTGGCGAAAATTTAGTCTTCAACAGTTGATGGCGTTGGGCGTATAATGCAAGAGTACCAAATTTTCCATTCATAATTGCTATCAGGTCCTTCAGAAAGACAACATTCCTGAGTAGCTACTCTTAAGTTATAAATAATTAAAGATGCTTTTATAAAATGTTCACTTTAAATAATAATACAACCTTATTGCAGTTATAATTTTAACTTCCAAATGATTACTTTATTACAGAGTAATAAAAAAATGTACAAGTTGCTGCGAAATTTAACCAAGAAGACAAAATTGCCAGATACTTCTGAATAGCCTAGTTATGTATAGTGGTTTTTTTCTCCTCTCTTAGGTATTACCAAAGACAAAGAAAAAGTAACAGAGGAGGATATAAATGGAGAAAATTCTAGTAATTGGAATTTCTCGAATATAAGTTTGAAAAATAACACAGAAAATAATCTCAGTTCTACTATTGTTATAAAAGATGAAAGTGAAACTGAAGATGAGGATGCTATTCAAGACTATATGGCTGACACAGATGTTGAAACAAATTCTGGTGGTGATACAGAAGATGAAATTCGCAAGTAAAGATTTATTTATATCTCTTTTCTTCTTTCTGAATTAAAACAGTAAAAACATTATGCCAAATATGCATGTAAGTTAGTGATGCTAAGATGTAATTCCTGTTGATATTTTAGAATTTCCATTTTATTTCGTTGGGGTTTTTCTACAACCTATTTAGGACTTTGTTATAGAATGGAATTATTTTTGCTGTTAACAAAACCCTTAGCTTAAGTTCATAGTTAAAGAGCTAGATGCACACCGGGCAATGCCTGTGTAAGGCTCATTAAAAGTTGGAATTAATTTTATCCCCTACAGAATGTTTGCACTTTTCAGTCATTGTTATTAAATTTCTGTTCCTGTCTGGATATTAATTACTTAGCATTCCAGACACTTGTAGAAGCTAAGATAAACACTCTTTTATATAGTATTACTTTAGGAATTTGGTATGCAAGATTGAAGGGTGTTAATCTTCTGCTGATGCAGGGTATTATCTAGACCAAGCATTAGGCTGGTTTTCAAAGTGCTAGTGCAAAGTAACTTGAAAATTGTCATTGCTTAAAGGAAACATTTATCACAAAAGGTGATCATTCATGAGAACTTTTAAGGGTTGAATCAAGTAAAAATTCGTTTTTATAAATTAAAAATTTAATAGAGGCATCAGAACATAAACATAGGATAACATTACTAAATGTCTAATTGAAGTTTTAGTGATTAAACATTTAAAATTATTTACTGTTATTAGAAGTAGATTTCCTTATTGTTGGAATAAATAAATAAATTAAAATATCTGTCTAATCTAAATATTTTTCAGTTTATAAGTGAACTATAAACCACCCCTTGTTAATTTTATTATGTAACAGAATTTCTTTTATTTGATTGTTTTTCTGACTACTTGATTTTTAGTGTATTTATATATATATTGTGTGTGCACATTTTCAGTGTATTCTTTTAAAAATAATCTTAAAATTTTAATAAGTTGAATTCGGTATTTAAATTTTTATGTAGTAAAGTTTATGTAAACTTGTGCATGGTGATAGGTAATATGCATTCATAAACAAAATAATGTTCATTTTATTTACTAGCTACTTAAATGAAAATTTAGGCAGCTAAACTGGTTATTTGCCTAAAATATTTATTATGGAATATATATATTATATGTATGTAATGATTTTAATAAGTTCAGCTGGTGTAATTTCATTAAAATGTTATTGTTTATATATATATATCATGAAATAAATTCTTTTTTATTTAAATTTATCAAGTGAAAATGTTTAAAAAACTAAGAATTGCATTGATTGTTTGGTTTATTAATCAATAACAGAAAGATTAAATTTGAATGTTAAAATGATACATTTACTAAATGGCAAAGCACTGTTGTGTGAAAAATAAAAATATTTTATTTCTGGCAGTGGCAGCACATTCCTCTGAAATAGATAAGTTTGTGAATTAAATTTGAAATTTAGATCTCTTTGCCAAATGTCAACACGTAACTTTTAAACTGGTTAATTATGCCGAAGATAAAAGTGTTTTATTTTGAGCACTGGCAACATATTACTTTTAAATCTCTGAATTTGTTAATAAAAAATTCATGAAATTCATACAAAATATGAAATAAACAAATTTGTAATTAAAAATTCAGGCTTTTGAGATGTATATGTTCAGTGGAGGACTATGTGTATTCAGTGTTGGGTGGCTTCCAATTTTTTTTTAGCCTACCTCCTTTTTTTAAAAAAAAGTTACTTACCGCCTCCTTTTTGGGGGGGGGGAAGTGCACTGACTCCTGTTCTTCAAATCAGTCACGCAAACCAAAGTTTTCCCCCCTTTTTTAAACAGTGGAATGCGGTACCATCCTGAGATACTGTATATTGCATTATGTATTGAGAAACAAAGACAGATTTTTAAAATTGCTTTATTAAAAGATATTAACATATTTGTGTATTGCTGAAAGTTTGTTTAACAGAAATATATTGTGAAAAAATTAAGGTATAATTATTAGTAAGAGGGCTGAACTTGGTGTAATGACATCAATTTTTTTATGTCCGATGCCATATTTGTCATTAACAATCTTAAATGATGCATTCCACTGTTGATACTTTTGGCTTGTGCAAACTTTTATATAAGCTTTGTTGATTTAGCCAAAATATACATACCCTAGTGCTTCATATGGTGAACTATGCATGCTGAAACTCTGTACTAGTCAAAAAGTCTCAAAGAAGTACTATGTATTAATAAAGGTATTAGGAACGAAGCTACGATCACAGCCACCCAAAAGGCCAAGATTGACATGATGCATTTTTTACTTTCCTCCTAAAACGTGCAATGAATATCATTTGAAACTTGCAAACATTTTTTTATTCGTTAGTGGAGGAGGTGAAATTTGCTGTGGATCTTAAATGGAATTTCAGACACTTCAGTATTTTAAGCATATGGGTTAGTGAAGGGTTTGGCTTTCTAAGGCTTAAACGACATTTAGAACTATTTGTTGAAACTGCATTCAATGATTTTTAGTATTAATGAAACTTATCTGAATGCTTTTGCAAGTATTGCCCAAGGAGGCGGCAGTTCGTCCTCAACACTCTCTAAATTTGCCTTGAACCAGAAATGCTCCCTTAGATCTCTCCAGTATCCACCAGCGTGCTGAGATACTACTGCTCTAGGTGGTACTATTTTTCCTCAATGCAATGAACATGCATACAGATTTTTCATTATATAATAATAGAGATTATCTGAATGTTTTGTGTGCTGAAACCTCTAGAAGTAATTTGTTTCTTGTTTGTATATTAAATAACTAATACATATTATTAGTGTATATTTATTATATAATATATACAGGGAAGAATGTGCAGAAAATGCAAATCACCTACCAAAAATGTGTATTAGTAGTGGCAGCAAAATTAAGGGCTTGATATGCGAAGATAAAGTTATTAAAAAGAAGTAAGCAAAAATTAAAAAGTTAAAAATTGAGGTAAAGTAGGAAACTGAAATACATGATTTGTAAAATATATGATGAAAAATACACTATTTGAATATGGAAATATGCCCTGTGTAGCATGATGATTAGTTTAAAAAAGTATCATATTTTAAGCTATTAAATTTATATATGTCTTAAATTTATACACAATTAAATCCAAATTTAGGAAAACAATTTCTATAATTTTTCTTCCTTATCATTTGAAAGATTCATTGAAAAAATGTGAATGAAAATAGCATGATAAATATGATAAATAAATCTTTATTGTGAAGTAAAGAGATATAATGAAATTTTCATATTTGAGTCGTTAGTTGTTTTTAAAACTAATACTTATGTCAATTAAAAAGTATCATGTATTTAATTTGTTTAATTTTGCATTAGGGTGGAAGCAAAAGCTGTGAAAAAAAATAAACCTTCTGACACCAAGCTGGATAGTAATGAGACTGATGACGTAGATTCATCTATTTTGTGTTCTAAACCTGATACAAAAGATTTACCTCTGCCTGAATTACCAAATTTATTCAAAAGCAGACATTTTTATCTGTATGGAGATTTTACATTTCAAATGCAGCATGACTTGAAGAGATACATAACTGCTTATAATGGGTAAGTCTTTAAAACAAATTCCTCCGTATTAAACTTCTTTTTTTTTTTCAGTACAGTATTTAGATCAAAATTTTATTGGATTGAATACTTTAGAATACTAAAAATTGATTCCAAAAACAAATTTTATAAAAAATAAAATTCCATAAAACCTTGTAGAAACATTAAAGTAACAGCCAAATTATATATTGAACTGAATTGCGGAAAATTTGAAATGAAACTGTTATTAAGAAGTTTTCAAATGATAAATATTTGGGACACTGGCAAACATTTTATTTTTATAATTTGGAGATGTTTGAACATCTTATACAGTGGAGAGAGAGATACAGTGGATAAGTCTGAGATCCGGACTACAGCGATTCCGGATTTGGGATTTTTCCGGATGTTAGATCATCACTTTAAAGCTTGTAAGATGGCATGTAGAGATTATAAAATTAAAAATATGAAATCGTGATTTATGATCTAAAGAGTAACAAAATTGACAAAAAAAAAGAGTTTAATATTTATTTGTTTACTTTATTAAACATTTCTTTCAATGTAAGTTGTTTAAGTTGCTTTTTCTGTGCTAATATTTTCTCTGTAATTCTGTAGACAGGTATAATTTTTTATTCATTTACAAAGTTCCATTGTTCAAGTCCTGTAATTGCTGTGTCGAGACTAGCTTGTCATTTGAAATTTTTTCATTTTCAATAACTTTCTGCCACTTTCTTCACTATCGGTAGCGGTATTTTCTGGATCTAGAACCATACTACAGATTTTACCGTCCCTTAATTGATTGATAATTGGAGCATTGTCATCTTCATTTATTATCTCTTCTCCACATTTCTTTAAAAAAATCCATTAATTGGAAAATTTAGCCTATGGTTTGTGATATCGAAAAACCTTCACATTCACAGCTATCATATTCATCCACTTCACCATGAAATATGCTAGCTGGCCGTAAATTATGCCAAGTATTTTTTAAAGTATCTGGAGACTCATCCTCCCATGATCTTGTGATGCTCCAAACAGCAGATTTTTCTGCTAAAATATTTAAAAAACTGTTGAATAGTCTTGCCATTAGAAATTTCACATGGATTTTTAAAATTCTACTTTATATTTGCATTTCAGCGCGCACACTATTCCGATATCCATAGGCTGAATGATTGATGTACAGTTTGGAGGAAAGAACAATACGGATACATTATCTTTCACTAAAACTTTAAGTGAAGTATGAGCCGAACTGTTGTCTACAGTCAGGACAATTTTAGTGTTATCAGGTAGACCAACCGAATTCTGCTGAGCTTTGGGTATGAAATGATTTTCAAACCAATTATTCATTAACACTTGCGTCATCCGTGTTCTTCTATTTGCATGATATATACAGGGTTCGTACGGTCCTTAAAAGTCCTTAGGTTTTTTGGAATCGATTTTTGGTCCTTAAAAGTCCTTAATTTCGGTCAAAATCGACAGAAGGTCCTTAATTTTAATCATCTGAAATTTCTGTCTGTTTTTACGACTGGCATTTTGAGTGTGAATTAGCATTTTGGAGGAATATTTTTGGCGATTCACTGACATATATGGTTATCTTTTAAATGGCAGAATGGATTCATGTGTTATAATTTATTACTATTTCTAATATAAATAGTGGGATACTCGAGTTTCTAAGCAAGGAGTGAAAGATAAGCATTTCAAAATTCATTTTTTCTAATGAAGAATTGCTTGTTCTTAAACAACTTTTGGTGCTGTGAATTTTTTTATTTAATGGTTCTAAATTTGGCGACTTATCAACATTTTGGCGGTTTTAAGATAAGTTTTTATAGAAAATTTTTAATTTCGAGATCTGGGAATTTTTTTTAATACATTGTAACATTGATACATTTCATTAAAATAATGGTAATATATTGAAATTATATTTAAAAAATAGCATTAAAATAAAATATTTTTATTTTTCTGTCATATTATAAAGTTTCATTTTAACAACTTATTATACAATATTTTGAATCTGAGAAATAAACAAGGTATAATGCTATAAAACACAATTTACAAAACAGTTTTTAATAAAAGCGAAATTAGGTATGTAATTAATTAAAAATGTCTTCTTTTTAATTTTTTCATAGTAAGAATTTTTCCATGTAATTGTCTCAGAATGTTCAGAATTCTCAGCATATGCATCAGTTTCCGCTGTAAAATTAATTTTACACTTTTCCTATTTTTTTTTTTTTCAAAAAATTCTGGCTGTTGGCTATTGCAGAATTGGTAGGGATCATTTTTCTTTAGGATTTCAGACAGTGCAGCTTAGAAAGTTTAGAAGGATTTGAAGGCAAGATTTATAGACCCACGATTCTAGAAGATTCCAGTAATATGTAGCAAAATGAAAAATGTCTCCATGGTATTAACACATAATGGATTATTTTACAGAAAGTTTGTGATGAATTTCTTACTTTTTGGAGAACATCTGGAAGAACAATCTTCCCTTTATTTTCTCTACTTTTCACTGGACACAAGCATGGAAAATATCAAAAATGCTTCTAATCTTATCACATGGACAGGCGTTTTAGCAACGCATTTTTTTTATTAATAAAGAAATTGAAAACTGTCAATTTAAAAGATTCATATAATATGCCTTAATGCATCATACAGAACTGAAGCTAGGCATTTTCCCACCTGGTGCAATCTCTGTTTAACCTAAATTCTGCTGCCTAGTGCCTTTCTAAATTCTGCTTCCAGTGCTTGCTCTAAATTCTAAATGTTATGACATTTCTAGATTTTGTGGCTCTGTTTGTCACTAAATTCTAAAAGTTCTGCCACATCAGCTTTATAACCAGCCCTTACTATATATATATTTCATATTTCTTCTGAATTTTGATATTGCTAAAGAAATAAAATTAGCAGCTTTTTCTATACATTCTAAATGCATTTAGTTTTTTTAGAATAACAGAAATCCTCAATTAAATCCAAAAATTCTAAAATTAAAAGGAAATGTGTTGAAGAAATAAACTGAATACATAAAGAAATTATTCTTCAAAGATTATTATTATATAAATTGTACAATTATTATTATATAAATTATCCAGTTGTTTATGATTTCAGCCTTTAGTATAGTTTCCCATTTCTATTTCCTCATATGATAGAATTAGAGAGCCAGCTTAAATTAAAATTAAATTGCATAGTCTTTAACTACTAGTCCACATTTTTAATTTGAATTTGACTGTTCTTGTTTAATTACATCACCATGAGCTGTAACTGATTTTGTTAGCATCAGAACATGCTTTATGTTCTAAGTTCATATTAAATAAGAGACTTTATTAAACCTTTGTCTGACATTGTAGTTACTCTCAGACATAGTGGTAATTTGCTTCACGTCTGTCAGGAGATTTTGGACTATTTAACTTTTACCAGATCAAGTAAACCCTCATAGCTATATTGTAGAGAGGTTGATAAATTAGGAGAGAAAGCGCGCAGAAACTAGTGACAACACTGGTTTGCGTATTGAGACAATTTTCTGATTGTTAGAAAAGATGCTTAAAGAGAAGGAAATCGATTTAAATTAGCCAAAATGTCTGGGAAGACTTCAAATTAAAAAGAGGCTTAAATATTTTATTGAGTTTGATTGTTACAAAACATAAATGTTTTGTAGCTTTTAATGTGTAATTATTCTAACATCATTTAAAAATCAATGTCATAAATTATATGTATTTTAAATGTGAAATTTTATTAGATTGTGATTTTAATAGGGCTTTTTTAACAAATATTGTTAAAAAATAAATAAAATTTTATATTGGCCATGTAAATCCATAATGACTAAGGTTATCTAATTACCTAATTTAATTATTTATAACTAATTGTTTACCCTTAAAAATTAGGTCTGCATATTAAAGCGAGTTATTGCCTTTCATTAAAACCTTACCGTGGTCACAAAATAAAACACAAAAATGTAAAAATTCATGTAAACCTTATTCTTTGCATCTAATGAGACTTAAAACAATACAAAACAACTTATTACCTGTGGTGATTTAATGGATTATACCTACACAAAGCTACGACACAAACTGCGACAGACAGAGCCCAATTAACTTTCAAATCTTGCCAACCGTGCCTACATCAGGCCTTTTAGGTTTGTTCTAATCAGCAGGTCTCTCTCTAGGCAAGCAGCAGCGGTGACAGGGCGATCTTTTTTTTTTTTTTTTTATGAATCATGCTGATTAGATCTTACTTCTATTTTAATCTATGCCTCTTGACATAAAATCTACTTGCTATTTACTAAACTTTTAGACTGAGCAAGTATGTGACAAAAATGAAACATAAAAAAAAAAAAAAAAAAAAAAAAAAAAAAACATAAAGTTAACTGGTAGCAAAACATAAATAAAATGTCACTTATCTTCTTTCAAATATGTCCAACTATCATAAATGTAAAATATTTCATGCTACTTGATACATTTTATAAAGTTAATTTTATTCTCAAACATATTAATAATTTTCTTAATTAATGCATGTTTAATAATAATTCATCCTACTTACAGATCTATTTTCTTTTTAGGATGGTATTACAAAAATCAAGTTCGGGTATAGAGAATACTTTTAATTGAATTTATTCAGTTCCCATTTGCTCATAGGTCCTTAATTTTTTTCATTAATGATCCTTAAAAGTACTTAATTTCCTTGTGCAGAAATGTGTACGAACCCTGTATATAATAGTAAACATTTTCTCCCCCCCCCAACACACACACACACACAAAAAAAAAAAAAAAAAAAAAAAAAAAAAAAACCCTCGAAGTCTGGATTTTGTACTGAGAAATCAAAGCATGAAATATTGACTAATTTAACACATGGTTGTGCAATTGGTTGATGAGTCACTCTGAAACTTCTGGAAACACAGCTATGTGACATTGCAAATATGTCACGTACTACTTTCAACTTTAACAGCGTGACTTTAATTACTGTGTATGCTTTAATGTGAAAAACTAAAATATTCCATAATGACTTACAACTGCAGACATTGTTCTGTATAATTAGGCTGATACTCTGTAATAATTTGCTTTGAAATTATGAGAGGCATGGAATTTTTGATTGGTTTCATCCCAGAATACTTGATTTAAATATTGTTTTATTTATATTCATTCATTAGGAAAAAAAAATAACTGTATGTGTGTACAAATTCAAAGAAAAGTGTAGAGAATAGTTTAAAATAAGTAATTTAACTTTTATGGTGCAACTTGCTAATAACAAAAAAATAATGCTGAGTATGATATTTATGCCAAAGTAAGATCAAGACTGTTGTCGTAGTTTTTTTCTTTTGAGATCAGCTTTGAAATGATTCAAGGAATATTTAAAATTAACTAAATTCCACAGTAAAAATTTATGGATTAAGATTTTTTTTTTTAATTTTGGAGTTTTGAGAGAGGTTTAGCATAATTTGTTTGATTTATTTTTATTTATTTATTATTTTTTTTTAACATTCAAAGACTTTTTCGATCTAAATGTATTTGATTTCAATAAATAAATATTGGAGTCATTAGGGTAACTGTTAATCAGCCATTTGGTATATGAAAAGTATTTGTGCTAAAGTGTCCCTCATTAAGTGAACAAGACCTAAATACCCTTTTTATTTTAAAAAGAGAAATCTGAAGCAGTATAATTATAAAAGTTTTGATTGCCTGTGAAGAACTGTATTTGTTGGAGGGAAAATATGTACTAGTCTTGGCATCCAATCATATTAAGTTTTTCCCATGAGCTAGAGAGCAACTCATTTTGACTTTCATCATTGGTATACATTGGTCTAGAAGTTGTAAACATATTGATCTGATGGGTATAACTGTCAGTAAAATACCAAATGATCTTCATGCCATCTCTCCTATGCAGTAGTCCTCTCAGTACCAAATTTTTAGTGGCTGATCATCATGAATACTACCTTTATATCTCTAAATGTGTTTGTTGTCTCTTCAGTTCTGGAAGAGTCACCAGCGGCCCAGTATTAAAGTTGCTGAGCACTGGTAATTTGGTCCGGGTCTCGAATCCCGGCAAACGGGCTGGCTGCGTGGGTATTTTTTTGGTTTTCTCCATGTGTAATGTGTATATGAGCCAGTTTCCTTTAGAAACTACTAGAAAGTCATCTTTTCTCTTAGGCAGATAGCTTCATAGTTAAATAAACTAAACCAAGGTTTTGAAGGCTGAGACTACATCACACTTATGTTATTTCTATTTATGTGGTTCTATATATTTATCATATTATTTCTTTTGGTGTTATTTTAAGTTTTGAGAGAGGTTTATCATGATTTGTTGGATTTATTTTTATTTATTTAATTTTTTTTAAGATTTGAATATTCAAAGCCTTTTTCCATCGAAATTAATGGTAACTGCTTTTTTACACTATGCTATTTTAGCTTGTAAAAAGTTTCACAAGAATACGGTAGTAACATGAGGGAAATCTGTAAATTGATTTTGTTGAGATGAGAAAATATACTGTAGAGGAAACTTGTAACAGTAAATCTGAAACAGCTTTTATTTGAATATAAAAAATTATCATTAGTTTATGATCTGTTCAGTGGGTATACTGTAATAAACTTAGTTTAATAAACTGAGAACTTTTTTTTCTGTACTTAAATTAGCTACTGAGAACAGTGCTCCAACAATCTTGTCCGACTTAAAATGGATATTTTGTGGTATTTTTACAGTATTTAAGACAGGTTTTAGTATTAACTATTATTATTAGCATAGCTTGGGAACTATGTGTTTCTTTTCATATTTAATGCAAAAAATTAATTCTCTTTGTTCGATCACTAGCTTTGATAATTTATATGATTTGTGGTATATGTGTTTTTAATATTAATTTTGTAGTACAGTTATATAGAAATTCCCCTTTCCCCATAATGAATGTAAAATGATCTTTCAGCTAACACTGAAGCTTCCCTTAGCAAAATTTCTATAATTCATAAGGAGGTTATGTTAAAGCGTCTTTTAAAATTACAAAAATTTTTTTAATAATATCGGAACATTTTGGGAAAGGTGATGTTCACTGAAACAAAAAGCATTTAAGAACAAGTTTTTGCATAATGTTTTTGATAATTTTGCTATGTTCCAGTATATAAATATCTGTTACTTTTCATAGCCCTAAAAATGCTTTATACTATTCATATGCTTTTTTCTTTAGCGTGATTGAAGATTATATGAGTGATACTGTCAAGTATGTGATTACAGAATCTAAGTGGGACAAGAATTTTGAAGAAGTAGGTTTTTAATATTAGTAATGTCATTTTTTGGTAAGTTATAGCTTACATTAATCAAAATAATTAGGAGATCAAATAAGACATGGAGTTGAAATTGTTCGAATTATAACATATAATTAGTATAAACAATATATGGAATGTTTGATGACATTGTTATAGTAAGCAGATTTGTATCAGGCTTCTTTTATTTATGCAGTATTATCATTTATTGCTGTTAATGCAATGTGCTCTGCAACAACATAAACATTTGTATATTTATGAAACATAAAAATCCTTTTTTTTGTGATTTTTAATATCACATTAAAAATAAATTCTAAAGAAATATTTCTGATAATTTACTTTATTATCCTGAAAACATTGCAGTGGTTAGTTCTGGCAATTGAACATAATTGTTTAATTTTGCACTTGAAAACAAAATTAGAATTTTTAATAGCACAGAGTATTCTCTCTTCAATTCTTCCTCCTTGACTGGTGGTCGCTTCCTTTTTTTTTTTTTTTTTTAAAAAAATTTTTTTTTTTTTTTTTTACCATGCCAATGTAGATCCTTGTTCAAATGTTATTAGGAAGTTTGAGATCAAATAAGGCTTTCTGTATAGGATTCTAAAACATAATTTTTTTAAAAATTTTGTCTAAATTCTTTTTGTACTTCTATATTTTACCTGTATTTTTATCACTTAAATATATATTTCCAAAGATTTATTAGTGCTTTGGAAATTAATGGGGAAAGGGTGCTCTTATAGTTAAATCTAACAAGATTGGTGGTCATCTTAGATGGCTAAGAATGTTGTATGTACATGTTGACTTGAAATCATCAGAATTATTGTGATTTGGGGGCATACTCAGCAAAGACAGTCTTAAGTTTGTTGACAATCTTTGGTTTTTAGCATTGCTGTATTACATTTATCAAGTACCTCAGGTATATTGAATTAGTAAAAAATATTGGCCATGGTACTCTTTTTCTACTAACTAGAATTAATCTACTAGCTGAGCTTTATAAGCTGTGAAAAGGAGGCGGGAACCAATGGTTACAGTATATGTGATAGCAATAGCTTTGAGAATTTTGTCATTATATTTATGGTTACCAAATTATCACTTCAGGTGATATTCAAGTCTATATGTTGAGGTACACTCATACTTGCTGAGATTACATGTCCATTTCTGCTATAATATGACATTGTCTGTGTAAGAAGCTCTTATTGTACATTTTATTTTATTTCCAAATCAGAACTTAGATTCTGCTAATTTTGATTCCTTAAAGAAGAAATTTTTGGCTACTCTGAATATCCCCAGCCACAGTATAGTTCTGTAGGTTGTATAATACTTTGCTGCTAGAGTACTGATCTTCATGTGGAAAGAAATAATGAAACCTGTTGCAGATGCAGTGGCCACTGTTAATAAAAGCAAAAGGTAATTTTTTGTTGGTGTTACCTTTTTATTGTGCCCTCTATGAGTTCACATGTTCTGAAATTGATTATATTGTGGTGAAAATGGTTCCTTTTGACCAAGGACATCATGGATCAGTGAGGATTTGGAAACCAAAGGTCTCTAGTGTGAAACTTATCAAAGGCAAGTTGCCTAAAATTTGGTTTTTGTTTAAATTTCCAGCTTATTAATTTGTTTCCCATATATTGGAGAATTTTCTCCATTTTTTAGAATGATCCAACTTGTTCATCACATGTATATAAATGGTTACTCAAACTTACAGTTCGAATAATAAAATCTTGAGTTCAGAACTGAGTACTTGTCTCTTACAGGATTTGAGAAGATTGAGGAAGATGGTTGATGAGAAGAAACCCGAGCAGAAGACTCAACAGGAACTAACTTCATTCTGAGTAACATCGCAGCAATACTGATCCTGACATACCAACTACCCAGAAGCCAATAAGACATCAATGGATGGCTCAAGGACTTTGAATGAATCGCCAGCCATAACTGGTGGGTTGATCAAATGAGTCTGGGGAACAGGATTTTTTCCTTTGGTGAAACCACTCGACAGTGGTCAATAATAATGAAGACACATTTACTAGTTGGACTGTTTTCAAAAATGCTCTCAAAAACACATTTCACAGTGCAGCTGATTTAAAGCGCCAAGCTGAAAAACTACTACTTGCACGTGCAGAGCAAATTGTTGAGACATCTGGATCATCTGATTCAAGATGTACTTGCCCTGTGTCGAAAAGCAAACTCCTCAATGATTGAAGACGAGAAAGTGGCCCATCTCACGAAAGACATTATCGGGGCCTGTCTTCTCAGGACTATGACAGTGTTGATGCCTTCATGAAATGTTGCCGTTATATAGAGAGCCTTCGGAAGAGATGTGTCACCCGACTATGATTCGAGAGGCAACCTAATGTTTCCATGGTGTTGGCCAATGTTGCTATACTTGCTCTGCTGACATCGGTGACTTAAGGTGTGTGGTGTTTGCCTTCATCAGGCAAGAGCTTCGGAAGGTTCTGTTGCAAGTTCTGGGCTATGCAAACAAAGAACCTGAGCCACTGAATGACACAACATCTGTGGTCCAGGAGGAGGTTATGGAGGCTCCAATACCATTCACAGGAGCAGGAAGAAGCAAAAACAGTACCCAACATTCTATTCCAGTTAGGCTGCAGCCAAAGTGTGAAAAGAGCTTCACAATGTAGGACAGACATGTGGAGGACTGACGATAATGTGCCTGTTGTTTATATTGCAGATGCCCAGGACATTCAATACTTGACTGGATAGGGAGACTGACTCTGTACAGCTTCCACGATGAGTAGACATACCCTATATCTTCTCGAATAAGGAGCAGTTCACCTTACCCGCGATGCTGTCTCAACTGCCGACAGTTGCAATCACTAGTATGCCTTTCCAGCCATTCCCCACACTGAACCAACAAGGAAAACTAGTTCAGGCAACCTGTGCTGGAGGTGAGGCCACAACTGAAGAAAATCCTCTAACATGCACGACAGCCAGGTTAGAATACCGCCTTGACCGTGAACAGGCAGTGTGTAATAAGCTCTTGTTGATTCAGATATTGATTATCCCATCATATTCCAAAGTACGTGAACAATTGAATGCTTCCTGTAATGCTGAAAATGGACCTATACTGAAACTAACCTTTAGCTGTGTCAGGATGCTGTGTATTAGAAACTGATTTGAATGGGACCTTCTTGATTTCCACAGTCAATAACAGCATCAGTGGCATGTAAAAAGCTCCATCCAAGTATTATTTGATGGCTACATTGCAGAAACACAAGGAATTCAAACAGCCTCTTAGTTCCATTCAAATCAACTTTTAATGCACAGAGTCCCAAGGAGGCTACAGTTTTACCGCAAGCAAAGAAGTCAATATAAGTCTTTTCTCAGTAAGTACAGGAGCGTTCAATTGTCTACGGAATTCTTTGGATATGATGGAATAATCAATATCTGATTCAACGAGAGCTTATTACACAGTGTCTGTTCACAGTGATAAAGGTGGTATTCTAATTTGGCTGTTGTGTATATCAGAAGATTTTCATCAGTTGTGGCCTCACCTTCTGCACAGGTCGCTTGAGCTAGTTTTCCTCGTTGGTTCAGTGTGGGGAATGGCATGCTGGAGATTGCAACTGTCAGCATTTGAGACAGCATCATGGATAAGGTGAACTACTGCTTATTTGGGAAGATATAGGCTATGCATACTCGTCGTTGAAGTTGGAGTCAGTGTCTCTGTCGAGTGTTGGATGTCCTAGCAGCTCTTGCATTTTCAAACATTTGGCATCCCTTACTATGCTACCTCACAACATGTCCTAAGCATCTGCTGTGTTAACAGAGGGGCATATCATCGTCAGTCCTACACGGACCTTTCTACATTCTGGAGCGGCTCTCTTGCGGGCTTCACGTCTTGGCTGCGCCTAAGAACAGAATGCTGGCTAGTGTTTTTCTTCCTATTTCTGTGAGTGGTGCTAGAGCCTCCATAACCCCCTTCTGGACCACAGATGCTATGTCTTTCATGATAGACCTTAGGTCACCGACATCTGCATTGGCTGACTGCATGGAGACATGGGGTAAGGTGCTACATCTTCGTCGAAGGCATTGATGCAGTCATATTCCTGAGGCAGACCTGGTACAAATCCTTGGGAATGACTTTCATGAGGTGGGCCACTTTCTTATCTTTAGGGATGAAGGGGTTTGCTTTTCGACTCACAGCAAGTACATTGATGTCTCATCAACTGCACACATGTTGTAATCTTTCAGTTATATCAGTTTGCACAGCAAAATGTGTTTTTGAGAGCAGTTCTGAAAACAATCCAACTAGTAAACGAAACCACTGTTGAGCATGTTTCGCTGAGGAAAAAACGATGTTCGCTAGACACATTTGACCATCCCAGTGGTTATAGGTGATGATTCGATCAAAGTCCTTGCGTCATCTGTTGTAGGATCAGTATTGGTGCGATGTTACTCAGAGCTGAATTAGCTCCTGTTCGGTTTCTTCACATCTAGTATATCAAACTAAATTAGTAACCATTTGGAACATTTTAGAAAATGGAGAAAAGGAAATTTAGACAACTTGCCTTTGTAGAGTCTCGGCCCTTGAGACAACCTTTCAGTTAAACCATTGGCCTGTGGGAGGATGCAGTCGTCAGAAAATGAGACGTCCGGCATAATTCAATGATTTCGGTCAGTGGATAAGAAGTTGCGTTCTTGATCATTTATCATCTCTTTTGGAGAATAATTTCTTCAACTATAAATTTGGCAATTTTGATGCCCTCACCAGTTTCAGTTTACATTTGGTAAGGTAACCTGTGCAAACTCTAATCCACTGGCTTCCATTTCAAGTAATGGGAAAGCGTCCAAGTATATCTATTCCAGTTTTGGCAAACAGCATATCGAGGGATTTTATTCGATGAAGCAGTCTTGGTGGAAGTTGCAGTGGTGATTGGCATTCTGGACGGTGTGATACATACCATTGTGTGCTTCTACATAACTTCCTCTTATTCGGTCATACAGCTTGACAAATCTGAGATGACTGGTGGTCGAAGCATCATGAAAACATCTTAGAACAGTGCTACCAAGGTGTTTTGGTACTACCAATAGCCATTGCTGTCCCATAGGATCATAGCTTCTTTTGTACAGTTCGTGATTTCTTATTTGATAATTTTGGTATGTGTCACCTCACTTTGAGAGTTGTAATGATGGACTTCAATTGTTTATCCTTCTGCTACTCTTTTTTGTAATCTGAGATTACTGCAAGAAAAGGAATGTCATCATTGCTGTCAGTTATTGGTTCGACATAGGGCTTCCTTAATAATGAATCCGCATCGGAGTGTTTGTGACCGCTCTTATATACGATATTTATGTTGTACTCCTGCAACCTAAGAGTCCACCATGCAAGTCTTCAAGATAAATTCATAACATTGGCCATCTAATATAAAGAGGGGTGATTTGTGACTTCCGCAAAGGGTAGACATCCTGAATTTACTGATTGTCCAGATAACGGGAAGGCATTCCTTTTCGGTTGTAGAATAGTTCTTTTCAGCTGCAGTAAGGGACCTAGATGCATAGGCTATTGGTATTTGTTTGCCATCTTAGATCTGAACCAGTACAGCACTGGTGCCATAGGTGCTAGGGTCAGAATGTATCTTTGTTTCTGTGTCTGGAATAAAATGTCCCAAAACGGCACCACTGGTCAGTAACCTTTTGACCATTGCAAAAGATTCCCTCTGCAATGTGTTTCAAAACAAATTTGCATCTTTCTTCAATGCAAAATTTTCAAGATTTGAGAAAGATGCAAAATTTTCTTGGAACATGTTGTATCTTTTGCAATGGTAAAAAAGTTACTGACTAGTGATACTGTTTTGGGACATTTTATTCCTGACACAGAAACAATACATTCTGATGCTAAGGATCCATCTGGAAGACCTGCATGATGAGTTGTCAGGTTCCGTGAGTATTGTATGCAAGAGTGGTTGTGGATGCTTTGATGCGGATTTAGTACCAAGGAAGCCCCTTGTCGAACCAGTAATTGAGAACAATGATGGCATCCCTTTCCTCGCAGCAATCTTAGATTACGGAAAAGAGCAGCAGAAGGATGAACAATTGAAGTCCATCATTACAACTCTCAAAAGATGTGATGCATATCAAATAAGAAATGGTATACTGTATAAAAGATACTATACTATGGGATAGCAATGGCTCTTGGTAGTACCAAGACATCTTCTCAGCATAAGAAGTCGTCATGATACTCCAACTGCCAGTCATTTCGATTTGTCAAAACATGCGACTGAATAAGGAGGAAGTACTTTTGGCAGGGCTATATGGGAGCACACGATGGTATGTGTCACACTGTTGAGAATGCCAAAGACGGAAATCATCACCCCAACTTCCACCAAGGCAGGCTTTTATCCGATAAAACCGTCTTACCATTTACCAAAATTGGAATAGATCTACGTGGATATCTCCTATTACTCGAAACAGAAGCCGGTGGATTATAATTTGCACAGATTATCATAACACATTTACAGTCACAAAAATAGTACTAACTGCTGTGGACACCGAAATTGGCAAGTTTATAGTTGAAGAAATTGTACTCAAAGCACGGTGCCTCAAAGAGAAAAGTGATAGAGGACGCAATTTCTTATCCACAGTTTTTTAAAGAAATCATTAAATCAAGCCATACTCAATACCAATACATAATTAAGTTTTGCCATACCTCACGTCTTCTGACTGCATACCATCTACAGACCAATGCTAGAGATATCCAGGCTCTTCTCAATATAATTTTTTCATCCAATTCCGAAGATCCTGACTATAGTGATGTACAACATTCGATCACTAGAGCTGAAGAAACTGTATATCCTTAAAGCGCAAGCCACGGACAAGTGCCAGTACAGCGAGAGGCATCGACCTGTCAGCTGCAACATTGAAGACTTAGTCTGGGTCTTCACTCCAGTATGAAAGGTTGGATTATCTGAGAAGCTTGATAGCTATCTGACATGCCTGCGAAGTAGAAAGTAGAGAACAAAATAGGAAATGACAAAATTCAAAAGACATCATTCATGTATTGAGATTGAAACCCTATCTTAATCCAAAAGGAGAACTAGATGATGGAGAGCACCCTCTCTGATTCAGGAAGGTTCTCTCTTCTGGGGAATTTTACCCCACTGGAAGCAGGTTCTTGGTCGGAATCACTTAACTTTCTTTTAGTTGCAGATTGCTTTACCAAAAAATTATCTAACACTTGCTTCTGTCTCCTTTTTTAGATGCTTCTAAAATGTGACACTACATTGCAATTACACATCGTGTGCCTGCACAACACTTTCTTAGGGTGATTTTCTTCAAAGGAAGTTTTCACTTCTTCCCACTCTGCCAACACGTTTTTAATCTTACTGGAAGAGAGGGCTTTATCTTCTGTTCTCTCCTCCCCTAACGAAAACTCTTATACCACCTCTTGTTGCTGTTCCTTGTGAAGTTGTTTAAGTTCGTTGGTTGTAAGTTCTTCACTATACTCTTCCATATCAGTGCTATCCACATCCAAACCCACACTTTTCCCCAGAGATAAATTTCTTCAATTAATTTGATCAGGCTTGTATTTTTGGTCACTTCAAGACACCTTTGAAACAAGGCCTGTGTGTGCAACTCCTTAAAGTTGGAAATAACTTGCTGGTCCATAAGCTGCAGATGTGGAGTGGTGTTGGGAGGAAGAAACTTGACTTTTATTAACTGAAATTGTCCTAGCAAATCATCTTCAAGCCCTGGAGAATGTGCAGGAGGATGAGCAAATCCTTGAGTGGCTACTTATTTTCATGAAGGGTATTTCTTCACTGAGAGACGAAAAACTTCATTGACCCAGTCGATGAAAAATTGCCATGTTACCCAGACTTTACTGTTGGCCTGCCACATCACATTCAGTTGGTTTTTCTGCACTTTCTCCCTCTTGAAAACTCGGGTATTTTCTGAGTGGTATACAAGCAACGGCTTGATTTTATGATCACATCTTGTGTTAGCACAAAAAAAAGAGGGTAAGCCTATCTTTCGTTTGCTTGGGGCAGCCAGCATTTTCTTCCAAAAGAGACCTGTTTTGTCACAACTAAACACTTTCTGAAAAAGATACCCCTTACTAGTAATAAACTGTAGGAACTCTGGCTGAAATTTATCAGCAGCAGCTGTATCAGAGTTCACAGCCTCTCCGTGTCACACAACACTGTGAACACCGGTTCTGTTAAAATTTTTTAAACTATCCATGGCTTGCCTTAAATGCTATCTCATCTTCAGTTGATGTATCTGGTGTTTTTCACAGAAGGTCCAAGTACAGATTCTTAGCCACAGTGCAAATGATAGCTTCCGACTCTGAATCGCCTTTTAACTGATTCTCATTAATCCACAACAACAGCTTCTCAACATCTCCTAGGAGTTTTAGACCATGCTTTGGAATAACAGTAATTCCTTTGGCCACATCATGTTTCTTAATTTCTTCCTTTTCCTTCAGAATAGTGCAGACTTCAATATTGAACGGTTGTAAGTCTTCGCCAATTCTGTTGCTTCAACAGCCATGTCCTCCTTCTTTTTCTTTAAAGCACTATCTGAGGCAACAGTCTTCTTGGGAGGCATTGTAAGGTAATTATTTTCACTTTAATGTAAAAAAAGATTAACTCACAAGCGCTAGACAAGAGGATTCCACGAGCTGAGTTGGATCGAGAAACGTGCCATGCATACCAACAGCCTGGCTCTTTGCTTGTTACTCAAGTCAATGCTCATATTTAGAGATGAATTTTGTGCTCGTACCTTGAATTTCAACTAATATATATATATAATTTGTTAAAGAAATACAATAAAAAAAACTTCAATGAATTTAAAAATTAATTTAAGAAGGACTTAAAAAAGTAAAATCGTAATCTTTCGCTGCAAAGAATAAAAGTTAAATTTAATACAGAATATATAAATAAAAAATTATCTCGTAGGAAATGTGAAGTGAAATTTAAATAGTTAAAATGTGCACTATAAGTCAGGATTTTTCTATGGAATCGATGATTCTCTTGTTTTATTTCTTTAATTATGCATTTTATTTACCACTTCTAGTTTAATTAACTACCAATTTTAATTTCCAAAACAGTACACATTTACTATCTAAACATTTCACATTTCCTAGAAGATAATTCTTCATTTATATATTCTCTATTAAATATATATATATGAATGTAAGTGATTAGCTTAATTTTTAAATGGCAGCAGAGCAATGAACAATTGCTGTATTTGTAATTTATAGTATAATAAAGGTTTAAAAGATGACAGACAATAAAAAAATGAAAGTCGCATTTTCTTCAAAAAACTACAAATACTTGGGTCGTCTAAAAAATATCTGACCTTGTGCCAGGAAAAGTACATTGATTATGTGTTTGGATTAAGACTCTAATCCTGTTCAAAGTAAGCCCATTGCCATTCATTGATATAACCAACGACCTTTCTACAACCCAAAACACTTCTGAAAAGCTTCTTTTGAAATGGTGCTCATCTCTGCTGTTGTGTTTTGCATTGTCTTTTCTGTACTCTCAAAACAGGATCCTTTCAGTGTATCATCTTCAACTTTGGAGAAACAAGAAATCACATGGTGGTGAACAACTGGCATTTTGCCAGGAAAGTCTGAATTAAGTGCAGTGAATGGGCTGGAGCATTGCTTGATGCAGTTGCCAGTTTTTTACTGTCCAGAGGTCTGGTCATTTGCACCAAACTGCATCATAGAGTCAGCAGAGTATTTGTCGATAGTACCCTTTTGTCATGTTTGTCCTTCTCCTGCAGAAATCCATGGATATCAGACAACACAGCATCACCTTGACTTTGCTTTACCTCTGTCATGCTTTTTTCAGCTTCAGGGACTCAGGATGCTTCCATTACAACAATTGTGCTTTTGTTCAGGTCGTACCTGTATGCCCATGACTTACCTCCAATTATCATGGTGCTCAGAAACTGACGATCAGCGCTAATACTGTCTAACAAGTTCTGTGCAACCTCAAAACAGAGTTCTTTCTGTTCTGATGACGACAGCAGCTTGCATGCTCAAAACCCTTATTGATCTATCCTCTTTGGCAGTTTCTCATGTGGTGAAATGATGATCTGTCTTTACCAGATTTTCCACCCTCTCAACAACAGCTGCATTCTGAGCATTATGTGGCCTCCCAGAATGCTGGTCATTCTCCGCTGATGTAAAGCCATTTTTAAGTAAGTTGAACCACTTCTTAGTCTGTTTTATCCCCATAGCATCATCTCCAAACAACTGCTTAATCTTGCGAATCATTTCGCTTTGAGAAGCATCAAACTTTTGACAAAATTTGATGCAGTATCTTTGCTGAAATTTTCTTCAGTTACTTAAGAGACATCAAAATTTCGATAAAAATAAATAACAAATTCTACTTGGTCTCAAGCAAGCAGCGACTAGCACACTCATATGTGGAGAGAAAATTCAAGCATGTGTATAAAAGTGTCTGCTTATGCCATAGCATCACTACTTTCGGTGAGAAAATTCAAAGTCGGATACTTTTTAGATAGATTTTGTAAAATAAAATAATTTTTTTTCTGCTACTTTAAACACAATGTTGACTTTTAAATAACTAATCTCTTTTGAGTTATCTCTAGTATTCTTGATCAGTCCATTTTTAGAAGCAGAGGAATAATTACTTGAGATGTTTGTGTTCACGATTGGGGGAACTAAAGGAAGATTGTATTGGGCACATTCACACCATTTTTATTGGGTATTTTTAGCATAATTTAAAAACTATAGTGGATACTGAATTGGTGAACACTGGGCTACAACTATGCCTTTAAATAAAATAAATTTTAATCTGATTAGAATTCATGTCTTAACAAAAATACAGTGATAAACAATTTCCATAATTTATTGCATGTTTCTTTTCATTTAAACAAACATAATTTTTTTTTTGGTATGTATATTTTGCATTAGATGATTAAATCTGAAAAGGGTTAGAGGATTGTGGTTTGTATTTAAAAATATTTGGTACAGTGCTTACATATTTATTTGTGAATATGTATCTGATATAAGTGAACATAATTTTTATAGCATCTACAAAATTTAAACTATTCAGGACATATGCAACAGAATTTTTTATTTTTAGGCCCTTAATGAGAATGAAGATCTCATATTTGTGAAACCACAATGGATTTTCAAGTGTCATGAACAGGGAAAGCTTCTTCCGTATCAGCCTTATATTGTCATTCCTGATACATAGAAGAAAATATTGGTGGAGTAATTAATTTAATGTGTTTTGTGTTTGTTACATTGTAAATACATTGTATTATAAAAAGTATTTGTACATTTTATATTGACGAATCTTTATTAAACATCTTGCAGCAAAAATGTGTTTGATATATTTTCTACAGAGACTGCTCGCACATATTTTAGATGACTTTGCTTTGCTATAAAAAAGGCATATGCTTGGAAATTTTTTTAACTTCAACTATATATTTGAAAGTATAAAGTATCGTCCGCTACTTGACAGTTTTGTTTTCATGCAAATGGCACTTTGATAGAAGCAATAGGTGGAAGGCTATTTTTGTGCTCGTCTCAAAGAAAGTTATTCATATCTAACCATTAAAAAACATTGTGAAATCCATGGTTTTTTGGTGTCTAAAACTAAGATAGGTAATATTGTTAATAAGAAAGGAAAAAACATCAAAGTTTGTCTTCACATAGAAAAATTGTTCCAAATATGTATCCGAGGAAAAAAACGGAAAAGTTGCAAAGGTTAGAACTTTAATATTGAAAGAAAATCCACCAAGTCAAAAGGACAGTTGCAAAATTATTAAAATACCCACTGTCAACTGTACACAAAGTGATTAATACTGATTTGAATCTTAAAAAGGTGAAAAAAGATAATCTTTCTCTACAACATATTCTCTACGACATCTTTCCCTTTTTCTACAACGTATCAACCGACACAGAACACGTTGCAGAATTCTTCATGAGAAACTTTTATCTGGATAAAAATCAAAAAATGTTGTCAGAATAGATGAATGTTGGATGTATTTAAATGACTGCAATAAAAAGAGATCTGTTTATTATTATCAAAGAGGAAAAAAAAAAAATCTTTAAAAATGGTTCAAAGAATCTAAAGAAAGTTTTTCAAAGAGATTTATGATTGTTGCTGGTTTTTCATATAATGGCAAAATAAAAGTAAAGAGAGTGGAGAAAAATGTTAAGATCAACATAGTATCAGGAATATGTCCGATACCCAATTTTCAAATCTGAAATACCATCTCTACCCCAGTGCCAATAATCAATAGAAATGCGTCAAATCAAAGCTAGCAACCACACGTCAAAAGCCACTGTTAATTTCGTGGAAAAAGTGTTCAAGAAATGGGTATCAAGGCCATACGCTTCACTCACATCCCTGTTAAATCACTTAATGTATTACCATCGATTTTTACGCTTTTGGACTTATTAAAAACAGATTGTCCAAGTGTCGACCTACAACTCTCCTTGGACTTCGGAAAGCTGTTCAAAATGAATGGGATAAAATGCCTCTTAAAATACTACAAAAATCTGTATTATTTTAGAAATTAAGATGTAGAACAATAGTGAAGAGTAAGGGGTTATCAAATAGCACATTTAAACACAAAAAGTTTTGGTGAAATATTTCATTGAATATAGCGAAAATAGTCTTAAAAATGTGCAAACAGTCTCTGTAACTGTTATATTCAAATTTAGTAATTCTTTTTTGCTTTTTTTTTTTTTTTTTTTTTTTTTTTGCTTAAATAACTCAAGCATTACTGCTCAGATATTCATAATTATGGTGCTCTGGGAGTAAATTTAAATAGCAGATCCTAATTTAGAAGGCCCTTTTGTGGGGTATGGATCATTATAAATTGACAAAGCAAAATAATTTAAAAAAAAAATGTTCTTTCCATGCTGACACTTTTCAAGAATACTTTTTACTTAATACTATTTTAACCTTTCAGCGGTTGAAAGATTAAGCAATTCTTTCTTCCCAACTATGCGTGATATATGTCAGTTGCAGTGGGAACAGATGACACTCCCCCCTCCGTAAATACATTGCTAGCACCAAGAACTGTGAGATCACACTATGCTACATTGAGCGCCATGTGAATTTATAAAGAAACTCCCATCAGGCTATGCATGCTTGGAAGTGTGTTGCTATTGTGGTATAGCAATGCCAAGTGCACTTCTAAGTTTGTTGTTTGAAATTAGAAATTTTTTATGTTTATACTCATTCACTCTGTGGTTCTTGTCCAACACAGACGAAAGTCTGTTTTTAGCCTAGATGTGAAAATGTCATTCCCAATCTTTTGGCCAAATTATTAGCTTAAAAAACTTTTTCTAGCCATCTTGAAACCTTAACACCAAGCTCTTAGTTTTTCCCCAGTTTGACACCATGTTTTAACACCCTGCTTTACAAGTTGACACCCACAGCCACGAGTTACTTTTTCATTCGTCCCGCACGTCTTAGGCTCATCACTACGTCACCTCCCCCTGTAGGTTTGGAATTTCAAAGATTTTTTGGCTAAACTTGCAGCCCCGTAGAATAGCAATGCTTTCACGTCAATACAACACACTAGTTTTCGCCCCGTTTTCAGGAAGGTGAGTCTTTCTTTTCATGTCTTCTTTCAGGAACGTCTTTTACACACACGTGTACGATTTTTTCTACAAAGTTTTATTTGTTAAAAGTACATTATTTTTAATTTCTTCAAATTTAACAGCTTCGTTACTTTGAGCAAGAGGGCCCCCATTTTTTGATTTTTTCTGTTGTGATATAGGACCAATAGTGTTTCAGAAATTAACTATAAATTATAATTAACAATTTATGTATACTTGTCAAATTTCTAGAATTTCATTCATAGTATAAAATGAACAAAAAAAGATACAATTTGCTTGCTGAATTACAGAATGAGAGCTTTAGATATTTCTGAAGAAATTCTGCAAAATTAAGACAGGCGAGCTTGGCAAATATAAAATATAGTTCTTCTATCCACCAGATATCAAAAAGAAAAACATAATACTTTTCATGGCAAAAAGCCTGAATGTTTATTTAAGTCTACAACACTGATAGCATTTAATTTGACCATTTTAAATAGTGCAAATTTTTTATTTCTTTATTTCATATTTTTTTCCCTTGAGTACTATAAAATAGACATATCAAGTGAACTTAATCTGAAAAGGACAAAAGTTAGAAAAAACTTGTGCAATAATTTTAAAGTACCTTCATCAGCTTGCTGCAAATGGAAAAGTAAGATGAAAAGAAATGTGTTTAGATGAGAACAAAATCTTCCAGATGCTTCTGACTAAACAATAAGAGATGAAACCTCTGATCTTGTCAGTTGATGAAAACGTTAACGAGAAACTACTAATCACGAAGTTTTTTAAAGGCTTAGAGAAAACAGATTAGCATTTAGATTATTAATTAAACAGATTTTTACAAATATGAAAACTTCCAAAAAACCTAATTAACCAAAATTTTGTTGATAAAAATTAGTAAGTTTAGTTTTCTTTAACATTGACTTACTTTCAAAGTCTTTTGTTTTTAAATAATTAAAAGGTCTTACATTTGTGAACCTTTATTACTTACTTAATATTTTCATACTTTTTTTTAATCAGTGGCATATTTTTAGATGAAAAAGAATTATATTACGGTCATAACTCAAATTCGCCCAAACCAAGGAATTTCAAACCTTTAAATACATTTTTTCTGCAAACAGTTACTTTACAGATGTACTATTTTGGCTCTATGCTGATAATTGCAATGATGAGCCTAAAAATATTTGAAATTTTGGCTTGAAATGCATTTTTGTTTTTAAAGTTTCTTTAGCTAGTTATATACTTATTTAAAAATTAAGCAAAAATCATTAATGAGGTATGCTGTTATATATGCTAGATCTGACTAGTATGGTTAATTAGTAAACTTTCTAATTCATTTAATTTCTAATATGCTTTCATTTTAGTATGGTTAGTGTCCAAGCTTTGAATTAACATTTTGTAAATGATATATAGTACATAAAAATATAAGTGCTTAAAAAAATTTTTTTTTTTTAAATTTTTATCATTTTTAACTTTTCTATTGACACTGTAAAAAAAACAGTGAAAATGCATGATTAAGTTTAACTCATTTAGATTTCTTAGAAACCAAGTTTATGAAATCTATCATATACAACTTTCATAAATGAAAGAATTATTCAAAAACATTTAAAACTTTATTTAAATTGTGGCACCATTGTTCAGAGACATAAATAACATGACAATTTAATATAATTTCAAACATTATAATAATTTTTCAGAGTGTTTATCATTGGACTGTAGATACACACTGGAAATACTCACATGATCTGCAATAATATTTTGCTCATAAAATTAAGGATATGGGAATGATACAGTATTAAATTAGAACAAAGGTCAATTACAAAACTTTTCTTAGGCTTGAAGGAAATTTAATTATTTTTCTTCAAATAGCTGGTAGACCAAGTATCTTTTGCTAAACACTGTGAGTAATCTAAATATCTAGACATTTAGTTTTTTTTTCATTTCGTGAATATCATTTCACTCATATTTCTTAACACTTACACGCAATGATATGAGGAATTGTACACAGCAATTACTTTTCAGGACAAAAATCATTTTATGTAGAAATATGAACAACTTTACACATTACATAATGTTGAAATCCATAAGTGTATTCCACTTTTCAGTTTTTTCTTCTGCCTTTAATTAGACTGTTGTTAAATATTAACTTATGCACAAAAATGTTAATAAGGGCTTTAATATATGACCCTGTATATATTACTTATTGTGATTAAGTATAGCAAAAATATATAAATCTTGGAGCAGAAGTTGAATAAAAATGAGACTATGAAATAATACCAGAATTCGTTTTCACAGATATCTGCTATTTTCAGTTTGAAAATTTGGTAAATATTCAGCTGGCATATCTAGTGTTTATTGAGAAAAAGTAAGAAATAATTTAAATTTCATTTGCAAGGTTCAAGTAACAGTTTTTTGAATGCTTTACGGAATTCCATATTAAAAATGGTATAAATGACGGGATTAACACAGCTGTTTATGTAACCCAACCAAGTCGTTAGTAGAAAAGCTGTCACACCGGGTCGGCATGAATCGCTCTGGAGTTTAATGCAGATTGCATCTAGAATATTGCAAGTGAAGAATGGCACCCAGCATATCAAGAAAACGCCTAAAAAATTTTAAAATAATCATTTCAGTTAAACATAGAATTTTAATAATAAGTAAATAATATAAAAGGTTTGTCAGACAGTGAGGGAACTGGATCTTTGAGTATAAATATAACTACTTATACAAATGAAGAGTTCTGCAAAATGGTTTCCTTGTATGGGAAATGCAGACATTCCGTGAAAGAGAGCAGTATGATTTATGTTTTCCTAATCATTCTTGTCCTTTTGCGATTATTGTCATTGATGTTGCTCACCCTCTTATAGAAATAAATAACATTGTAAATTATCCTCGTTCAGGTAGGCCAACACTTGCAGATATTTATGTACAACTAGTAGACATCCTGACCTACATACTAGCTCATCTGCATCGCAATATATGGTATGGTCATGTATGGAAAATTGTGCATGAATTGCGAGTGCAATATTAACGTTAGGATTGCTACTAAGAGATTTTTTAGAGATGCCACTACTGGGGCAACACTGGATGTACAGCCAGATTTCTTGGCTAATATGTGAACCAGACCAGAATCAGGTATTAGACCCACACAGCTGGCATTATCGAGACTTGAAATGGCAGCAAAAAGTATTGGATGCATTTATTCTTTATGTCTGGTGCAGGATTTGAATTGTTTGCCTTATGAAACATACATTCTAAAATGGGGCTGAATGAACACACTTGGAGCCATTGCAAACCACATTAACTGGTTTCCAAAATGACTTGTCATCTGCGTTCTGTGTGGTTCTAGCTTGATGGTTTTCCACCACATTAGCTGGCACCAGTATGAAGCTTCCTGTTTAACAATTTTTGGCATGAAATTATCATTTTTTTTAGGTAATGCGGAGCTGTTACTGTGGTCACCTGACCTAACCCATTAGATTTTTCTTGTGGGGTTAAGGGAAAAACCTGGTGAATAGTTTCCCATCCTATTATGCTAACTTATCATGAACCCATATTACACTGAAATGCTGCAGATCATCTAAAAAAGAAGTTCTAGCTTGAAATAGCAGATATATCAAGCATGTTTAACTATTAAGACTGCTATTTTCTAATTCTAGAAAATTGTTTTGTATTTGTTTCTTTCATAATGTCCTACTGTTGTACTAAATTTTACCATGATGACATGTACTAGTTTCATTTGCAAATTCACATCTGCTTTAAAAATGTCACACCTGTACAATTTAGTGATGTTATTTATGCAGGTTATCAGATAATGATAGATTAGTATTTTAAAGGTTCTGTTCCAATTATTGGTATATGGTGTCATTTAATACTAAATTGGCAATGCTGTACACGTTTGCTGCCATCTTTTCTCATTGTCTCTCATAGCTTTTGCATTAAGATCGCTAAAACTCCAAACTAACTCTAGGGATGCTGCAGTCTATCTCACTGTTAAAGGGTCTCGGTATATATTTTCAAAATAAGTTTCTTGTTGCATCAAATATGAAACAGCATCAAATATAAGTAGCATATATGACACTATTTGTAATTTTTTTCTTTTCGATTCTTCAAGCTTCTAATAAATGTTGTATTTTTCTACTAGAAAAGAATCCCATATCGGTCTCTTTCTTTTTTCTTCTGCCATCGACTGGTGCTCATCAGCCTGTTGGATCTAGTCGATGGAATAATAGTAAACTAGACCTCGTGACAATGTAACCTCAGAACATGTACAAGGCTTAGAGTCACCTTTTCACCTTGTTCTTCAAGTTATTCATATGCACCAAACTACCTGTGGATGTTCAGTTCCTTTCATTCCCTCCACATCTGGTGACTTCTTCACAAACCCAGTGTATTTTTAATTAACAATCATTTTATGCAGTGACACTGCAGTTGAAATTGGTAATTAAAATTAATTGAATGGTATAATATAGGTCATGTTATTAATTTTCTAAATTTGTATGAAATATTTCACCATTATGTAAATATGACACATAAGAATTTGATAACATTTAAAAACCAAATTGTCACTTAAAACCAAAGAGCTAACAATGTATTTCTTGCAGTTTGAATTAATTTTTTTTCCAAACCATTTTGCTTAGTTATAAGTAAAACATAAATTTATTAAATTTGGTAATAAGTTATTTTCTTATAATTTGCAAGTTTTTATGTAGTTTGTTGCTTCCAAAACACTGAAGACGAGGAAAATTTTCAATTTTTATTTTCTAAAGATGTTAATTGGATTTTAATGTGTGATTGTTTAAAAAACTATGATTATATTTTATAGCAAACATTATAAAAATTTTATCCTGGTATTAATTTTCACTTAAGGTGCATATTCTTCTAGTCATGCCCAGACAATCATTCTCCCATAGTATGTTTTACTTGATCTTGCTTGTTACTGTTGAAAATAAAAGAAATAAGAATAATAATAAAAAAAATCTGAAGGCTTTTAAATTTTATATTATGCCCAAAGGTTTTTTTTTAACCTTTTTGTGTGTTATTTTTATTTGTTAAATATCATGTTCTTCGCACTTAAACCATAAAATTCAGTTCAACAGCAATATTGCAAAATAATTTTAGCATAAGCATATCTTTAGAATTTCCGATACACAGTCTCACGCACCGTAGATAATTTTTTTTTGGTTTCCCCCCCCATACAGTGTTGCTATTGCTCGCTTTGAAATCGCTGAGTTTGTTAAAGTTTTACAGAATATGAAATAGATAATAAAACAAATTCTAAATTTGGGCTTCCAGATGCCCATATTCGGGTAGAAACGTATGTTATTCAAAATTTGATGGCTGTAGGTACTGTTGTCTTATCACAGTGCAAGAAACATACATACAGTTATGCAGATTCATTATTTAATTTCTTTAAATATAACGCAGGGCTTAATATTTGGTGGCAAGAATTTGAAAAGACTATGACAACATTTATAGTGAACTAATGCAAAATGCAAAAATGAAATGAATAGTCCTTCTGGGGAAGTTGCTCCTTTGGACTAATAAATAAAATTATTAGAACTAAGATCTTTAGATTGCAGTCTAACAACTAAAGAATTTGTTTTTAAAAATTAAAAAATATTAGAAAAATATTAAAAACTTCAAAATTGTAAAATAAAGAGAAATAATGAAACAAATAATTCTATATCAATAAATAAACCTAATCAGTTAAAAATATAGCATTAGAAATGTCTTTTGTTAATTACAACAAAGTGCAAATGTTCATGAGAAGTAAAAAAGTAAAAAATTTAAATTATTAAGAAATGTGTTTATTGCCTTTTTATCATTCTCTATATTAATTAAAGACTAAAATTCTTATGCTTTCTCGAGTGAAACGGCTATGCATAACAGCACGTGAAATGTAAGTCTTTTGCTTTGCCACATGGCTTCTACACTTCTAAATTTATAAAAAGCATTCTGATTCAGGTCTCCGAGAATCTGCGAATTATATTTTGCAGAGGTAGGACTATATAAGTTAGGTAAAAACAATACACTTCCTTTGAGAGATAAAACTAACAAATGTATCATATGGAAAATCTGGCTATTCCTTTCCTTAAATGGAATCATCTGCATATTGAGCATATTAATGACTGAATTGCATAACTGGTTAAGTGAAACACTCATAATATATGTCAAATTTGTTTGTAACGACTGAACTGCACGGGAGTCTTTCATTGTGTTATACAAAAACAGTCCTTTATCCTTATGAAGTCCTCCACAAAAAGATTCTTTACGTGGACAGAAACTCTTGTTTCTTCCGCAGTAGTTATTTTAATTGATTAGTACTTCCATATTGGTTAGTTTAGGGGATTTGATTATGGCCAAGCACACAAGGACTATTTACTGGGTGAGATGTACTCTTCAAGGACTTATGGGAAAACCACAAAAACCCACCATGAAGCTGGCCCATTCACTTGGATTCGAACTAAAATTAAGTATTCAGTGGTCTTAAACATTCAGACACTGGTCCATACTAGATTTTCTAATGGATATTAGCTTGTATTTATAATGTTATTTATAACTATTTTTAGTTCTCCCTTTTCTTAGTCTGTGGCATTGAAAAAAGCCTTTGTATTTTTAATTTGTGGCTCTGAAAAAGTCATTTCTTTTTTAACTAAGGTATTCAATCCCATTAGGACCTGAAGAATCTGAACTGTCCAACTCATTGGTGTTAAATTTCATGCATTCAACGGTGTCTCCACCAGACAATATAATTCCCACATTTTCTCTTCTTTTACGTTTTTCACGCATTTAGCCGATTACACAGAGTCACTGAATCAATCTCTTTCTCAATCAGTTTATGGACTTCATCCTTTTCTGCTTTCGGATGCTACGCATTCTTTCATATTACTCCACATGAGTTTAACTGGGTTCAGTTCGGAATGTCAGTGTCTATCTTCAGCAGGTACAGCATTGATATGACACAATGAAAATTATTTTCAAACTTTAGAAATTAAGTCTAAAAGTTTTGCTTTCAACATAATAACTTCCCAAGGAATACTTTTGTTCTGTTTAACCAAAGTTAAATATCTGCTTTCCTTGTACTTGAAGAAGGAATGTTTTTAGACAAAATGCTATGGTAAGACACATTATCCCATACAATTACACTTTTGGGTTGCTACAATCGCCACTTAGCGTTCATCCACTGAGCCTCCAAATGTGTGTGCAAAGACTACAAATGAGAAAACTGTTTGCAACTGCTTTTGAATGTTCTCTTCATGAAAAATTTGGATACTCTTCTGTTACCAGGACCAGATTCAGAAATGTATGTACGCATGTGTGTATGTATGTATGTATGTATGTGTGTATATACACACATACGTATGCACCGATAGACATGCATACATAAACAAATACATCCATACATTTTGAATCCAGTCCTGATAACAGAAGAGTACCAAAATTTGTGCTATGTTTCAAAACCTGTCTTCCCTTTTCTCTCTTTCTATGTCTTTGCTATCGTACAAAAGAAAGCTACTCAAATAGTTAGAAACAATGAAAGCATAGCATGAGTGGCTGATTAAATCACATATGATCTTACAACTTGGATAACTGTGGTATTTCTGGAGCTAATACATGCAGCAGAGCTCCTGCCCTCTGGGGGATGAGTGCTTTTATTAGACCAAAATTAATCAGACTTCGTGTCTGTATTATGTGGTGACTTTGTATAACTTTGGCCCGATTGCACTGGCTCGTCCCTGCGACGTATCTTTCGAGTGTCTGCATTATCAACTGTCGATAGTAGGTTATGCGTCTACCATGGTCATAATGGGTGACGGGAATCAGGGTTCAATTCCAGAGAGGGAGACTGAGGAATGGCTACCGCATCCAAGGAAGGCAGTAGGTGTGAAAATTACCCACTCCCAGGACAGGGAGGTAGTGATGAAAAATAAAACTATGGGACTCTTTTGAGACCCCATAACTGGAATGAGTACAACTCTAAATCATATAAAGAGGATCAACAGAGGACAAATCTGGAGCCAGCATGCATGGTAATTCCAGCTGCAATATCATATATTAAAGTTGTTGCTGTTAAAATGCTCGTACTTAGAACTCATTACATCCTCCAGAGCATCAGTGCCGGGAGGTATGCTTTCGTCAGCATTGAGAGACTACGCCGTGAGATGCAGATTCAGACGACCTGTGTTTCAGTTTTTATTACATATCTTCAAAGTGCAGCAGCAGTGGGGGGGGGCATTAGTCTGGTTGCAGACATGCTGAGAAAGTTTTCAATTGTTAACCTTGCCTTAAGAAGACGAGGGGGCCTTAAGACACAACGCAAATTTTTCAATAAAAAGCTGGACACAACATAATCTATAGTTTCACGCATTTTTGCTTTCTGTTCCCTTTGCTCAACAATATTCGTATTTCACAGCATAATTTTTACAATACAACATCTCAAAATGGTAAAACTATATTCTATGGCAGATGCATACTCTTTCTGCTATATCCAACATTAACTTAAGCTGACCTATAGTACAGAGCTTAGCTTAATGTCTCCAGGACGTGATTACATAATGTGAGAAATATTAGAAGAATTGGAAAAAGGAGGGAAAGCACATAATGGGGCACTGCTATTACAGTATTAGAATACAAGCTGGTATTCAAATATAATAAAGGAAGGGTGTGACTAGAAGTATAGATGTGAAATTGAATCAGTATAAATGTATTGATCCCACTTTACACCTCAAACAATAGATTTCAAACAAGAATATACATGGATATGTACAATGGTTTGATACAGCTGAAGATGTTACTGAGTGCTAGATTGATTACAGAACATGGTGAAAATGCGCTTTAGCTCACTGCTTGGCGATGTTTTGAAAATCGCCAATTCGGCGCGTTTCTGCGAAACGTCTTTGCAATTGCAACCTTCCCGACACGCTCCGCGAAAACCTATTGTAAACAAAACATAGAATTCTAAAGCATAAATTAGTATGGAAACTGTTGCCACAAAAAGATAATAAAATAATATGCAAAACGAACATTATGATCATTAAAATATTTGTCAGGTTTAAATTAATTATTTACATTTTATGTCGTAATACTTACACATTTAATGCCTTACATAACCTTCTCGACACGCTCCGCGAAAACGTAACCAAAATGGCATCGGAGAAAGAAGGAATTTTTTTTAAAAAGGCATTAAATTTACAAACGATACGATGTACACACCGTTCCGTTTTAACTTAAAAAAAACATCTGCGAATTGCACAATGCAGGCAACGTACACAAATGAACAAAATAAGCTAAAATAACGAAAATAAAATACAAGAAAATGCCATGTGCACAGCGTTCCTTTTAAACTTAAAAAAAACTTCAGCGAATTGCACAACGTAGGCAACGTACAAACAGTCAGCCATATTGGCGGATATACGGAGTTACCCATGTTGGCGCATTTATTGCTCATTCAAAAACAATCGCCGCCAAGCAGTGGGCTAAAGCGCATTCCAACCCAGAACATAAAAGTATAGGCGGTAGTATTGATTGATCATCGCAAATCTCATCTTGCACTAGTTCGAGCATGGGAAGTACATCTCCGTGCAATAGGTGGAGCGTGGGAAGCACATTGATGCAGAATATTCCACGCCTGTTCTGAAAATCCATATTGGACTCTGGACAAGTTCTAATTACAGTAAACCATTGCCAAATGCGGGGTTATATCATTAATACACTGTGTGTGCGGCAAAATAGCGTTCTGCAAATTTAACTTCCCATGAAAAAAAATGTGTTAGGTTTAATTCAGGATAAAAGTTTACAATTTGGTGCCCCTTGTTTTTTGGCGATTCTTTTTTGACGCCAAGATCGGTGCCAGGAAGGCATAATTTCAAGATGGCCGCTACACAAAACCAAAATAAGAAGTCAAAGAATTTTATAAACTCCGTGTCTATGTACACATCGACCTATTTTCACTTAGAGAATCATCAGAGAATTGCACAACTAGTCATTGCACATTTCCTCGACTTTGTCCATGTGCACATCGATGTATTTTCACTTAAAAAAAATCAAGAAGCTAAAACCAAGTTAAAACTCTCATGGTAACCAGAAATGGGGTTTCATCGCCAAAACTGAACAAAATTTTTCGCCAATCGAAAAAGCACCCAATTCTACACTAGAGCGTAATTCAGATAAAAAAAAATATGTGTAGTTTAAACAAACGTAAATGTTATTGCAATAGTACTTACGTATTAACACAAACAGTTTGGCGCAATTTGGCTTTTTTTTACAGATGGAAAGGTAAAAGTTACTTAGCGAGTACAAGTTGGTGGTTTTTGCGAATTTTTTAAAAAAAGATCCCTAAGCTATCAATATCTATCGTAAGTCGACAAACATTATCAACACATGAGAAGAAAATACAATCTGCAGTTTAAAATAGAAATTTTACTTATTAAATAAGGTTTACTTGATACAGTAAAAAAAAGATGATAATAAAACACTTACATTCGTCTCCAAATCTTTCTGTAAATTTTTGCACTGTTCCCAAATATGCAGCGATCCGTTTTCACTTAAAAACATTATAGAACTGCAGAGTCGGCATTGCGGAAGCCACGCACTACTTACTCCTTTAGAGATTTTGCACAGAATTCTGTAACTCTACAGAAATTTTAACGCAGTTTCTTCCATTATTAGGAAATTCAACTAGCCCATACTTTGAAATTACGTTTAAGGCATAATATCACAACCTGTTTATAAAAGAAGTTTTGAATTTGGAATACAACAAAAAGCAAACATACGAAAATGGCGGCGTTGTCTGAATCAAGGAATTTTACCTGCATGGTTGCTTAAAAAGTGTTATATGCATGATTGCCAGAGTTGGGCGCATTCTGAAAACTTGGCGACTTGCACTAAGGTGGTTGATATTGCTGTTGAAGTTCTATCATTTTTTAGGTGTGGACAAAATCGCGATAAGACTCACTCTGGACTCACCCACATACGTCGTATTACTTTAAAGTAACAACAAGGGTATAGGTTAAAGGACATTTCAACTGGTTACTGTTGTAATAATAATAATAAAAAAAAAAAAAAAAAAAAAAAAGAAAAGAAAAAAAGAAAAGAAAAGAAAAAAGAAAAAGAAAGAAAGAAAGCTTCAAAATTTAAAAAAAAAAAAAAAAAAGAGTTTGTTAAGATTGTTCTACGATCTCGCCGAACTCGTAGTTTACCATTCTGCCGTTACACTCACACCCTGCTAACACATTTCTTTTTGTCTTTTCAGCTTTATTATTAAGCATCTTGGTCGTTTAGCTTTATTATTAAGCATGATGAAATTGTTAAGCCAAAGGGCGTTACCCCAGAAGGGCGCTATTAATTTCAAAACGGCATTTTGCGTCGATTCACTTTCCAAACTGTTGCCACCAAATATTATATTTAAAGAAACTACATAATGAAGAATCTGCATGAAAGCATGAATGTTTCTTGCATTGTGAAGAAATAACGGTAGAGTCATCAAATCTTGAAAAACGTAGTCCTCCAACTGAACAGCGGCACTTGGAAGCCCGAATTTTAAATTTCTTTCGAATTTATTATCTATTTCAGATTTTGAAAAACTTTAACGAATTTTTGATTAACAAACTCAACGACTTCAAAGCGAGCAGTGGCAACACTGTATGGGGAAAAAAAAAATCTCCAGTTTGCAAGAGTGTGTATCGGAAATTCTAAAGATATGCTGTTTTTAAATATTTTGTGATATTGCTGTTGAAGTACATTTTATATGTTTCAAGTTCGAAGAACATGATATTTAATCAATAAAAGTAATACTAAAAAAACGCCTGTGTAGGCGTAATTTAAATCTGAAAGTTTTCAGATTTTTTTTTCCTTGTTGAGTTTTTTAATCGATAATTCATTAAAGTTTTACGAAATAGGAACCAGACAATAAAACAAATTCTAAATTCGGTCTTCCAGGTGCCCATGTTCGGATGGAGGACTAAGTTATTCAAAATTAGATGATTCTAGGTACCGTTTTTTTTTCAAAACGCGAGAAACAAACATACATTCATGTAGCTTCTTCATTATTTAATTTCTTTAAATATAATATACGGCTGCAATATTTTGTGGCAACGCCGGATTTTAAACACGCAATCCTGCCTCCACCCGAACATCTGTTCCTTCAAGCTTGAATTTTGAATTAAAAAAAAAATGTCACATTTTGTGTGAATTTAAGGAATTTTTTATTAACGAACTCAATGTGTTAAAAGCAGCGTTTTGCCACTCATCAAACATGGAATATTTATATTTCAAATTTAATCAGAAAACTCGGCGATTTTAAAGAAATGTGTTGCGTGCGTTTAACTATATAAGTATTTTTCTCCTTTTAGCGCATTATAATAGTCAGATTTTAAATAAAATTTTATTGTATAAAAACGTTTTGTTTTAAATTTTATTTTATTATTTAACTAAAATTACACTCAGACGCATTTTCTATTAACTTAGTTTAAGTCCGATTGCGCAATACTGTTCATATACTATCAATTTGACAAGTATTATAGGTCAATTTACATGTTTTAAGTATTAAGTTAAAAAAAAATTTTTTTTTCCCATTTTTACGTCCCCTATCCTAATGACCCCAAGATTATCGCCAAGTTCGTCTGAAATGAAATAAAAGGCTTTTTTCTTAGAAAAATGATAAATGATGCAACATCTTACTCAAGCGTCAGTCAATCTAAAATTGCTGACGGTATATTTTTTTTTTTAAAGGCAGATGCATTAAAACGCGGTCTACTCACAACTCTTATCTTCTTCACATATTTTAATATCTACGAGAATGACTTTCCCACCACACACGACACAACACTAGCTATGCATGCCGACGATACAGCGATCCTTGTACAAAGTGCACTCATTAGTACAGTTATCCGACAACTACAAAATTACATATACTCACTGGAGATTTGGCTCAACAAATGGAAAATCTTAGCAAACGTGGAGAAGACCAAAGCAGTCCAGTTCACCAGAAAGAGTTAGAATTGTAATAAAAAGAATGCATGTAATATAATACGTACTTTTTTGGGTATTTTGTATATGATTAAAAGGAAAAATAAAAGTTTAAAAAAAATTTGAAGTTTATTTTCTTTATTTTTATAAAATAAAGAATTTATAAGCGAGCATATGAGTTTGTCGGGTCTGTGAAAAGACGGTGGCATTAAACGCCACTAAGTTTTTGACCCGCTTAGTTCTGCGGTTTCCCGTGCGCACTTTGAAGTCTGAATTTTGAGTTTCAAAGTTGTGTTTCATTTACTATGGAACATCGGAAAACGAACACTTCTCGTTACGAAGAAATCGATTTTGGGAAAACTTTTCTAAGGAAAATATTAAATAAATTTGGGGCAACGGGCGATGACTCGAATTGCGAAAACTCAAATGGGCTACAATAATTCTCAAAGGTGTTTTAAGGTAATCTGCTACAGAATTAATACCCGTATTCTTTAAACATCATTTTATTCTACTGGTTGGTTACCTCTCAATAACAAAGCCTGGCAGCAAGTGATTCACAAGATCATGAAATCGGCCTGGTGGAGGTTTAGTTGGTTTATTGCGATTACGGCAAAGCACACTAGGACTATCTGCCTAAGGGAAGAGATGTTGTCCTGGAGAAATTTCTAATGGAAACTGGCTTGTATATACGTTACACATTGGGAAAACCACGCAGTCGGCCCGTTCGCGGGATTCGAAACTCGCACCGAACTACGAGTCTTCAGCGACTTACCGCTCGGCCGCTGGCGTTTTTTTTTTTTTTTTTTAATTTTTTGAAACCATGAATTCGAGGTGAAGAAGAAGGAGAAAAGAAGAAGAAGTAGAAAAAGAACAGCAGCAGCAGTAGTAGTAGTCCTCGTCGTAGTAGTAGTATGGCGAAAATTGGCAATTTTTTGGCACCATTCCTGTTTGTATCCAATGCATCTCACTGCGTAATTTTACGAGAGGTGGACGAAGCCATTTAAATCTTCATTTACACACAAGTCAATCAATTTTTTCTTTCCCATTCGTTCCAAAGTATACAGAAATTCCAGGTTAATCGTACCACTAAGCATTTTACGGCGTAAAGCACAAACTAAGCAACGTACTTCTTAACCAACAACCAACACATATTTTGCAAACAGTCAAAATCATCGCAATCACGCATTACAACCAATCACGTCATAATAGGGTTTCCATAACTTTCAACTACTCAGGTTACCATAAATGAAACAACAGCTTGGCGATAACCCAACGAGTACCCTAAAATATAGACTAAGTAGTAGTAGTAGTAGGAGGAGGAATAGGAGTAGGAAGAGAAGGAGTAGGAATAGTAGGAGTAGGAGGAGACACATATGCAAACAAACAGAAAAAGATAAAAGAAGATGTCAATCAAAGACAGTTATCTGATCTTTTTATGAAATGAACTACTGATCTAAAAGATAACATCTGCTCCTTTTTTTTTTTTTTTCCTCATCAATTTCGATTTATGCCGTCCATTTTCCTTCGTGTTGGTACAGCAGAATTATATTAAATTTCCTCTACTTTATCTGCTTATGGTTCCGTATACTTCTTTTGTCTTAGATTTAATAATTTCTATTATTTTTGTGCTATGAATTTGTGCATAAACTACTATCGTAAATTTTAAAAGAGAGATTATTTATGTTCTCGGAACAAATTAATCCATTTCAAATTAATTCCTATGGGGGAAACAATATTTTGGTTTACGAACATTTTGGTTGACGAACTTCAGGAAAGAATTAAATTTGAGAACCGGGGTTTCGCTGTATTTTGGGCGAATTCAATGAATTTTGCATTTATAAAATGATTTTTAAAGCCAGTGTACATGTTATTTTCGCACTCGTATTGTTATAACGATGACCGCATCTTTATAACTTTAAGAATGAGAGATTAAAATCTGAAAATTACACAGGAAAAAAAAAAAAAAAAACCAAAAAAATATTATTTTATGAGTTTATGTGCAATTTCTTAGTAACAAAAGCATAAAAACTAATCTTACAAATATCTCCAAGCATCCTGTTCTGCACTAAAACCTACAATCATATTTTTTGTTTTGTTTGCTATTATTTTTTGCTGTTATTTGGTAACACGATTTTAATGATGTTAATATTTTATTTTTCAGTTCGTAAAAGCATTTTATTGTTTAAAAATTAAATACGAAGAATGAAATATGGTTTATTTTATTTCTTTCGTTCATATCTTCTCTATCTTTATGTTATTTATATAGCAGGTATTGGCGGTAGTAATATTAGCTCAAATATCTACTGTTTCTTTTCTTTTTTTTTCTATTTACTTTAAAAATGTGTCTTTGTTTTTACCAAAGAATTCGATGATAGGAGACATAATAGTCGTTCTGTAGGAATCGTCGCCTTTTCGGGAAAATGCAACGAATCCTTACATTCCCCTCCCCCCCCCCATTTAAAGGCGGAGTGAAAATGCAATGAAACATGCACACTGCGGGGAGGAAGAAAAAAGGGCGGCAATTCTATATCTCCCGTTCTACTGGACCGATTGACGAAATTCAAATTGCGTTTTTCATGTCTCGAAAATGCGACTTACGCCATGTATTCGATTTATAGATAGCATTGTTCTAATACAGATATTTTGACACAAAATCGGGCTTTTTCTGAAATGACATGCTCACATTTTTCCATATTTCGATTCTACGACTCAAATTATGCCAAACTGCCAAGTTTTGTAAAATTCGCAAGAGTGGTAGTTTTTAAAAAATTAGCTCTCAAAATTTCAGCTCCTTCATGTTAATTGAATTAGGTATATATTTATAAATATTGCTTTTTTATTAAATTTATTTGATTCTTCCTTTCACATTTCCAAATTTAGGTGCATTCCGAATAAAAATTCGCCCATTTTTACTTCCTTGTACGAAGTAAAAAGGAAGTATTGTAATCGCTAAAAATTTCGGGTATCATATTTCAAAGAAAATATCTATTTTGACCGCTATCGAATGCAATTTAACGAGGTTTTTGAGTGACATTCGTACGTAAGAACAGAATAAAAGACTCTTTTTCCAATATATATATATATATATATAAAACTGATTTAAAATGGATTCTGAAGAGAATTTTTCGTGGCGTCTGTGCGTGTAAGTATGAATGTATCTCTCATAACTCAAAAACGAGTAACCTCAAAACGTTGGAATTTTGTATATAGGACTGTTATAACATGTAGATGTGCACCTCCTATTTTGCTTGCAATCAGCCGCACCAAAAGTATATAAATTTATGTATATATGTATTCACTCTCTTACTCGGCTCAGTGAGCTCAGTTTTTTTTATTCTTATATGTTAGTAAATTGTGCATTTTTTGCCTTAAAAATTATTTAATTATGCTGTTCTTATCTTCGGGTTAAGGTTTTTATGCCTTTAGTAAACCTGCATGCAAGATTTGTAAAATTATCAACAATTTAAAAGTTGTTTAAGTGCGGCTAAGCCTAATTGTTTTTCTCATGGCAGACATATTTGTTTACATTTGAAACCTAGGAGAATATTGGAGTTGTTGCCAATCTAGAGAAACTAGGCTTCGCAACAACAAAGATAACGCCTTCTTTTATTACTGCGAATTAAATCCTGCTTACTCCACTACGGAATTTATTCGAGGAAATAAGTGTTTGAGATTTACTTCGGAATTTTTAATATAAATATTTTGAGTTTTTATGTATATTTGCCTTGTCGCGAAGTGAGAACTGAACTATTTGAATGCGAAATGTTGAATGGTCTGCGAAAAACTGTTTGTTTCTTTTGTTTTGTTTGTTTTTTTAAATTTCTTTTACACATCATTTTAGATTTATTATAGTATTTGAATAGAATATGTAGCAACGATTAGGTAATTCTCCAGACGATATACATAATTTTTTGCATTCTTGATGAGTTCTAAAATGAATGAGATGTTACACTGTTAAGTGAAGCTAGCGCCAGAGTATCGCTGTGGTAAACAAATATAGTGAATTTTAAAGAGCGCATTTATTCTATTGTGGTTTATGTGCTGTCGAAGAGTAAGTAGATTTAATTCAATCCAATAAGTTTAAATGAAATACAAAATGCGTATAATTTAATATTCTGTACAAGGAAGTCATGTGGTGTACACATCAGATTTTTTATGATTTATTTTTAAAAATTTGTAATTCTTAAATAATATTTATAAATTTTAGGAACAAAATTTTGAATCATAACCCATAAAACTTTTTACCGGCATCTTAAATTAGATGTATTTTTAATCAAACTTGCAAAAAATTAGGGATTTTTATTCAAAATTTCCCAAGATATACGTGAATTCACATTTTGACGCGTTCAGAAGTTTGGCCTATTCGTTATAGGCGATAATAACGCCAAATGTGGTTTACGTCTCTGTTAAAATTATTTGAAAGTATAAAAGATGACTTTTTCCCGCTCGTGTTCAATGAAAAAAGGAAAGGAAAATAGTTTTGCTATAAATTAAGAAGTTCGCCAAGTGAATTATTTTTGGCGCAAACTGTAAAAAAAAAATGCGCGAAGGTAAATTTTTAAATTTCTTCATAAATTTCTAAGAAAAAATTACAAAATTTAATATCTAGGCATAATTTGAGTCGTAAAATCGAAATCTGGGAAAAAATTGGCATGTCGTTTCAGAAAAAGTCCGATTTTGCGTCAAAATATCTATATTAGAACGATGCTATATATAAATGTAGTATACATTGTAAGTCGCTGTCGAAAGTAGCTATCAGGGCTATTCGAAATTACTTAAATTAATTTTTCTATGCAAGAGCGTAAAGAATACATTTAATGAATGGAATCTGTTTCAACTGTTTTTATCTGGTGGAATCCTTTCGGAAATTTTTGATTAAAGAGGGAAAAAAAAATAAAAATCTGAAAGGTTTGAGATTTTAAATTACGTCCAAAGGGGCGTTTTTTTAACATTTTGTGTGTTACCTTTATTTATTAAATAGCACGTTCTTCGCACTTAACCATAAAATTCAGTTCAATAGCAATATCGCAAAATAATTTTAAAATGTATATATCTTTAAAATTTCCGATACACAGTTCCGCGCGCTGGAGATAAAAAGGTTTTTTTCCCCGTAGAGAGTTGCCATTGCTCGCTTTTACATCGTTTGAGTTTGTTCATCAGAAATTCGTTTAAGTTTTACCAAATATGAAATAGATAATAAAACAAATTCCAAATTTGGGTTCCAGATGCGCATTATCAGGTGGAAGCGTATGTTATTCAAAATTGGATGGCTCTAGGTACCGCTGTTTTATCACATTTGGAGAAATATACATACATTTATGCAGAACTATTTTACATTATTTAATTTCTTTAAATATAATACAGGGTTGGAAGGTTTAATGGCAACAGTTTGAAAAATGATTCAAACTTTTAATGTTTCCAACGAAAACAATAGTCCTTCAGAGAGAAAGCCTCTTTGGACCAAAAAATTATCGGAAGAAAATTATTAAGTTGAGTTTTGATACAACAACTGAATGATTTTGGCAGTGGCTATCTAGCTAAATTATTCGATTAATATATTATATTTGTGGGAGGTTATTATAATGGAATTTTTTTAGTTTTTAGTAGTTTGTTTATTTTTCTTATTTCGGAATCCATTTTTTTCGTTTTAAGGATTGTTTTTATTTAGCCTAGATAATCATGAGGACGGGAGGGAACAGGGTACGTGCTGCTCTTGCAAACCCATGTCACCTGAGATCTTTCATTTACTTCTTTAAAATTCTTTAACAAGCACAACAAAGAGATATTTTAAAAAATAACGAGACTGAAGACCAAGGCCGAAAATTTGTAACATGATGTGAAATATCAAATTCTCATAAAAAATTAATAAAAATGAGTCAACGCGTCAAACATGAGTCAACAACAAATGGAATTAAATAAAATGTTGGAAAAACAGTAAAATAATGACACAGAATTCTCCACTCAAAGATAATGAAATAAGGAAATTCAAAGTTGAAACGAAGAATTGTTTAAAAGGAAGTAAGAATACGACAAAAGAATGAACATAAAGAGGGAAAAAAGTGTAAGAGAACAAGAGAAAAATGTTCTGAATATGAAATAAGACGCGGAAAACATCAAATAATAGAAATGTGGGAGGAAAGTTGAGAAAAGAAGGTAAAAAGGGAATTATATTAAAAGTAGGGAAAAGAGAAAACTTTGGACAATAAAAGCTGTAACACGAATAGGTAAAAAGAAAGTATCCAGATAACAAAACCGCCACAAGTGAGAAAGCAAGCTGGTAAAATTGCATACTAAACGGTGGACACAAAGAAACATTTTACACGTGAGAGTAGGGTTACCAAATTGGTATTTTTAAGCTAAGTTTAAAAAATCTGGCTTTGTTAGGTGAAGTTGCCATCAGAAAATCCATTCAGCATTTTGCGTTTCTTCTAGTTTTTTTTACCTGTTAAAATTGTTTAACATGAAAGTTACATACAGTTTTATCTGTTCTAAAAAATATTACTTTAACAGGAAATACTTTCCCTTCTGAAAAGAAAGCCTTGGAGTTTTGTAATCTAAGGATGAGAAATATTTTTTCTTTGTAGCAAAATGGTGCACAATCAAAGTTCAGAATCCAATTTGATCCGAAATTCCTATGTCATTTATAACATAGAAGTAAATCATAAAATCTCGGAAGCGACGCAATGTAAGGCCGCAGATTCTGAGTCTTGTATAGAAATTACATTTTATTTCTTAGTAATGATGATAATGACGAAGGTGATGGCCGATGGCAAAATGAAGAAGTCGCAGGGCTCTAGTTCTGCTAGTAATCGAAAAGTCCAGAATTTGAGTTTCAACAAGGGCACTGGACATTTTTCATGTTTCCTATTTCAGCACGTCTTAATGTTTCTACAAATGGCACCCGAACTAAAAGGTGGTGGTCGATAATTCATCAGCACCAGGACTTTGCAACTGATCCCTGTTCCTAGCCACCTAATAGGTAGGGGAGAATATCTTTCAGCCTTTTTTTACCGCGTGCCCTCGTGGTGTAATTGGAAAGCACATCCGACTAGCAATCGAAAGATCTGGAGTTCGGATCATGGCGAGGACATTTTACATTTTTCACGTTTCCTGCTCCAACAAACCTAGCTACTCTGCAAAGTTATATACACAATCAGAATCTCATTAACTATTTCACATTTCTAATATGGCACGCAGCGACTACTCCAAGCCAAATGGTAGGAATGCTGGAACACAGCTGATTTGGACTAGTAACTCCTCTCTCTGAAATCAATACTGAACTAAAAGTACAGAGCTATTTAATCTACTAAAAATACATGACTAATCTACTAAAAATACATGACTAATCTACTAAAAATACATGAACTTTTCTTAAGGCACCTGTACCGTGTAGGATTATATATCACCTGTACCGTATGTAAAAACGATAACACTTGAAACACAAGTCACTTCGTGTTTAGCTGTTGGTTAACAAGGTAGTGAGTGACACATGAGCAGACTTCAGAACTGTATAACTGAGCTGTATGGATGAAGAACGTTTTAACTAGTAAAATGGTTCTCCAATATGCAGAAAATGTACTTAAAAATCTGTTTAGAAGTGTTTGCATAATTTCATCATTTATCTCTATTTCACCAACGTAGAATGTATTCTGCATATGTTAAATTACTAGCAAAGTTAAGTCACATGAATGTAAATAACTGCAAAACTTAATATTAGGCATAATTTGAGTCACAGAATCGAAATATGGAAAAACAATTGCTATGTTATTTCAGAGAAAGTCCGATTTTGTGTCAAAATAACTATGTTAGAATGATGCCATATATAAATCTAATCTAAATAAAATCTAATAATAATAATATAATCTAAATAAAATCATATCCTAAATTGTGCTTTCGAGACATGAAAAACGCAATTTGAATTTCGCCAATCGGCCCAGTAGAACGGGAGATTGAAACCGTCCAATTTTTTTTTTGCGGAGTGTACACGGAGCAAGAGAACACTTACCCTACAAGTTACACCTGTTTTGGACATATTGGTTCTATTTCAGATGTTATGGCACGAAGGAAGTATTCTTTGCCGATAAAAAGGTCCGTCTCATTATTATTCCAATTAACATGATGCAAGTATTTATGGTGAACAAACCTATTGTAATATATTCGTCAAAGTTCATTTCGAAGGATCTCAAGAGGGTTATTTTCAAGAGATAATGCTCGTGCCTATATTACAGCTGCAATCCAGCGTGATCTTCAAAGTATGAACGTATTGCCATTACAAAAGAGATCTTTAATCTCTTTGCCATCGAGCATAGAAGGTATAGGGATTTATATTTATTTTAAATAACCAGTTAAATTTGATTTTACATTACTTTCCTATAAGCCTTCATTTCCCCTAATTGTCAATGCCAGAATACTTAAGTTTGGTAGCGCGCGTGAAGGAGCGCAAATTCTACCTTGAGGAGAAAAAGGTTTAAGTACCAAGTTCTAGAAGGGAAAGTTAGAGAGTGGTGGGCGAACTCTGTGCATTTGTAGCTTGAGCTTCTACTTAGCATTGATTGCTGGTCAAACGTGGCGTAACAGCTATTACTTTGCTGTCACTAGATTTTCAACGCTGTTTTAGGAAAAAGGATAGCCTGAGCCCTGTAGCGTAATAAGTACTACTACTTGTTAACATATTCAAATTTTTAGTTTAGTTTTTAATGTTTCAATTACCGTCCAAGCAGAGGCGTAGTTTGTTAGCGTCGAGTTGACGCATTGTAAATTTCTAAAGAGTGTAATAAAGAGTAATTTTAATCGTTCTTCTGTGCAGTTACTACACTTACAGTTTTCACACAGCAGATAAGCAGGCAGACCATCCTTTGACGTTATCTCCAAAGTCATTCCTAGCGAGCAATGGCCATTGAAGATTTAATTGCCCAGGTGCAAATGATCTTCGAATTCCAAACCAGAAGCAATATCTGATCCTTCTTTGTCAGGAATCATGGGTGTTAGCATTCTAGCATTTAACATTGTGACGATTAATTCATGTCATTTACGTTAAGGAAATTTAAATTTAGCATGACCCCGCGCACACACAGTATGAGTTATACCATTGCAACAGGTATGAATTCAGTAAATAATATTAAAAAAATTCTATACTGTTTGAATTTCATTTAACTCAACTTTTTTTTTGTGTGTCAGGATTTCGTTTCTAATCAGTGCATATTAAATATACAACGCATTTAGACATCTATATTCAAAAAAAAAAATGTAAAATAACGAATGATTTTTAGGGTTTGCTTGCCCAGCGATTACAAACAGCAATGTTGCGTCATCATTTTGTAAGGTTTATTATACGTTTTCTAACAGTTATTTTAAGTTTTGTATCTTTCCTATCTTATTCTAATTTCAGCTTACAATTTCCTGCCAGAATGTGAATTCAGAAAAGCAGAGAATGCAAATGAGAATGAGTGCTATTTAAGTCGTGACTTAACCGACTTCAAAAGAGAGAGTATGATTTCCTGACTAGCGCGCGTTTGTCTTCTGGCCACATTTCTCTTAGCTGTTAGTACGCTCGGCCATATCTAGGCCCTTGCTAGGCTTCGCCGATTCAATTAATACTTAAGGGCCAACTAGTTAGATTCTAATAGCTTCGGCTATATTATTTAAGAGCTTTAGTTAAGCTAGTTTTAGTTCAATTTATTAGTATTTAAGTTCAAGCCCGAGTGGCGGCTTTATTGTAAAGTTCCAAGCCGGAGCTGATTGTAAATATATTGAATAATAAAGGGTTTTAAACCCTTCTCGAGTCTTACGTGTTCTGTTCACAAAGCGATTATTCGCTTGTTAAGTGTTCGTGGGGTTCGGAGTGAGAACTTAAGGATTAAAGAGTTGAACCCTACAATTTAATGAGCAGAAATTCATTTCCTGTAAATATGATTCACACATACCTTTTGCATGAAACGTACTAAAATTACTATGTTATGCAATATGTACGGGATAGCATTAGCAAATGACCCATGGCACATCACTGGTGTCCACCATACTCATACCTGTACCTGTATCTATTATACAATATGTATTTACTTCTAAAGAATGAAAAAGTGAAAAACGTTGATTAGAAATTTGGAGATAACGATTAACTGGGTTCACTGATTCAATATTATTTCCACTCTGTCTTGTCGCTTCGAATAGATTCCAGCTCAACAAAGCTAGGGTTCTCTAAGCTTAGTCATATTAATGAGAGAAGGTGGAATTCTTAAATGTGCCTTCTAGAAGTAAGAAGGGAAAAGTCTCGAAATTTATGAATTGAGTAAATTTGTTCCTGTGTGATTGAAAAATAACTATATCCTATTCTTTTTTCATCTATTTTTAAGGACCTTAAGTTTAGTAAAAATGAGATCAAACTGCATCTCATAATGTTAAAACTTCTTCTAGCTCTCTTCTATCTTCCAGTACTTATTATTCTAAGCAAATGCATGTCAAGCAAACTTTGATATCAGAAAATTGGGAATAAAACGTTTCGAAGGTGACAACGTGAGAAGAAAAACTTCTGCTCCATAAAGTAACAGCTTGAGATATAATATTTTCTAAAATAAGGAATATCATTTCGAAAGTGTTCGCATAGTTCTTATGTGATGTCTCTGGGGTACAGAATTTTCTGGTCTTCCGGCGTTCTTGAGCTCTAGTTAGGAATATTTTTCCTCGACTATATTCCGTACAGCGCGTTCAAGAAACAGAATCTTATATAAAACTAGACAAAATTTAGATTGATGTTGGCATTATAAAAAAACTGATTTCGAATATGCAAGTGTTTAGACAGGCGCGGGTTTAGAATCTATTTCTAGACCCTGACTTTTTTGATATCTTTGGTTGGTTATCTTTAGTCAATAAAGTGAAATTTTCGTAAATATTTGCTCTTCGTTTTTGAATTTTATTGATTAATGCTATTTATCCAGCTGGCATTGTTGTGTATTGGTTTTTTAATTAGTTAATTTATTCAGTACCTCTTTCATGTCAATTAAATTTTATTTTGCACTTAAATGTAATTTAATTTACTTTGCACTTACTTAGTGGAATTTTTAGTTTATAATCACGGTTGTAATCAGCTCTTGCTTTTTGAATTTTGTTGATTAATGCTATTTATCCAGCTGGCATTCTTGTGTATTGGCTTTAGAATTAATTAATTTATTCAGTACCTCTTTCGTGGCAATTTCACTTTAATTTCCTTTGCACTTAGTGTAATTTTTACTTTATAAGCACTGTTGTAATTAATGTTACTAATATTGACATTTATTACATTATTATATTTACCTATGTTTGTAAGGTTTTAGTTAAACTAACCAAGTTTTATTTTAATTTAAATCTTTCTATCTCCTCTCTGCTTCAACTTCTCGTCAGAAGAAGCGCGCGGTTTCAGCTTATGCTAATTTTGAAGTACAGCGAAGTACTATTTAAGCCAGAGGTAGAAACCTCTCAGAGTGAGAGAGCTTAGTCTCAGATCGCGGACACTCTGCTCGACGTTCTTCTGACCAGCTAGCAGTTTAAATTTATAAGCCACAGTGCTTACTACGTGATTGCATTGTAAAACAATTGGAAGTGCGCTAGTATTAGTAGATCTTGCTAGGCACCCTTTTAGATAGAGGCCAATCTCCGCGAATCGCTCTGCGAAGCAAAGTTTGATTTAATTTCTATTTTAGGTTTAGTATTTAAATTTATTTGATTGTTAAGTTCGACCCAAGTGCGGTCTTTTACTTTCTGCATCTCTCCCGAGTTGGGAAGTTGTAGATAATAGTGAGTTAATAAAAGAGGATTTCAAATCCCTTCACGTGCAGTTACTATCCAGCCCAGCAGTACATCAGAACAAAGCTTACATTACATCAGCTCACTGTTCCAGTTCAGGACTTAGAACTTGAGGATAAGAACCCGATTACAGACTGTATTTATGTTTCCAAAAATGATGCACAGAACACTAAGTCCTGATATGTTTAATGGTTTTATTGTATTATTGTACTTGACCTATAATTCTTAGTAAATAAACATTAAAATTACGAAAATAGTTGAACGAGACTGGGAGATATAGGCTTACGATGCCATTATACTTTGCTCATAAATTAATGTTATTTATATTGACATTTATCGCATTATTATATTTGTCTGTGTTTAACTATTTTATTGTATCATTGTACTTTACCTGTGATTCTTAGTAAATAAACATTAAAATTACGAAAATAGTTGAACGCAACAACATATAGGATGTAGATGCCATTACATTTTGCTCATAAATATTTGAAGCCCAGTTGACGATATTTCACGATTTCTCATCAACTTTGAGATATTTTGGAAGCATATAGTAAATACATTTTTCAGATCATAGAAATGATTTTTGTAAATAGTTTCGAGACCTAGGTCTGATGGTTTAGAAAGCTCTGGTTATTCACTGTAAAGTTCCAAAAACAAGCACGATGCACTTTGTATGTCTGCTATGGTAATTAGACGCGTAAGCTGAGTAACACTAATAAGGTTACATGGTATTTTCTCCCTCCTTTCCGTATGCCTTTGTGGAAATTGGAAACATACTCGACACCTTCTCGAGAGGTCCAGGGTTCGAATCCCAGCGATAACGTTGCTTACTTTTTCACGTCTCATGCTCCTCCCCCCCAAAAAAAACATAACCTAATGACTGTATAAGGACTAAAAGATAAACGTGAAGTACTAACAAGAACTATCATCTATGTTAAATATCTGTCAGGCAATGTACGAAAGCGAATTTGTTTTCTTGCATAGGTATTATGGCTGTTGTAGGTACTAGACATGAAAACCCACCCGAGATAGAGACATAGTGCGGCGTCTTTTGATAGCTTTGCATCAAGACGATCTATTCTTATCCTGGGTGTCCCAACACAGAGTACTAAGGTAGTAGATTAGTTAGCTGAAGAAGTAGCTTATAATGCTTTTTAAAAATGATGTAGGAACTACTAATTCGTAAGTTGGAAATAAGCAGACACCCTGGCATTACGGGTCGCGTAATGGCAGACCGCACATTCAGTTGAACAATGTTAAACGAATTTCGCACACTGCGCATGCCTAGAAGAGAATTTGGCGCAATTACGACTTTGGCGCAATTTTAAAAGAAGATAAATATGGTATATGGTTGATGTTCTGTTTTCTGGACGTAAACAGTTCGGGGTTTTAAAACTTGTTAGGTTGTACGTTGCTTCATTACTTAGGTGTCAATATCGATTTTAAACTTCCCAAATGTTTGTTTAAGAAGGATTAGAAAACAGGAAACATGACATGATGTTGTTTATTGATTGTATTTCTGAAGAATAAAAGCAATCGATTATTTACCATGCCCTCCATTCATAAATACTTTAACAACTTAAGGAATATATCTAGTTTAAATTACTGAATTAAATCCAAAGAAATTATTACAAATAACTGATACTAAATGTAATGTTTATGAACAAAATAAACCAAAATGAAATGAAACAGAAGCAAGTGCAATAAGCACAGAAAAGTGTCCGTAGTATTGCAATCGTAAAGAGTCGCTAAGGCCTGCATGTCGAACAGGCTTGTGTAGGTTTGTTTATTTTTATCCGGCAGTATTTTCTCCCACGCCAACGGTACACTATTGAGCATGCGCAGTAAGCGAAATTTGTTAACATTGATCAACTCAATGTGCGGTTTGCCATTACGCTTACGGGTCGTAGCACCATCATTATGTATTCCGATACCCTTCTTTCTGCTTTCTTCTGACACCTGCTCAGCACTAGGGTGGATGAAAAAGTGATACATTGAGAAACACCAGAGCTGTAAACGAAATAATGCAGGCAATAAATTCATGTGTCCAAATTTTGGGTGGTAATACATTTTTAGATCAAAGGAATGATTTTTCTTGAATGTTTCGAGACCCAGAATTGATTTCCTAAGATGTTTTGCTGTTAACTGCAGTATGTAACGCATCAAGTTTTTCAATCCAGGTACCAGAAACAGTCAGAAGTACATAATGTACTTGCTATAACTACGAAGATAATAGAGATAAACTCTTCTAATAGTTTGCAATCCAATTGAGTTACAAATTCAGCGTATACACACTATAACTTAAAAAGCAACGCACCAAGAAGAATTTTTCCGAGTTAGACGAATTGCGTCTGCCATAACTTACGATAGAACACGTAAATGATCTACTTTTGGGTGGCCAATGGTTGTTTAGCTGAAGCTCAAGCGCACTGCAAAGAGTATCCGAATTGTGTATGAAAGAGAGGACATTCCAGCGCTAAAACAAAACTTCTGTAGGAATATGGTTCCTTCAACCTACGTGTACTGTACCATTGCCTCATAGACGGGTTCACGAACAATATGAGCATATGTCACCATTTGAGAGAAGACATGCATTGGACTATAGGAAGCAGGGTGATTACATCATAGGATTATTAGACATTTGGGTCGCAGCGATGCTACAACCCTACGTCATATGCGAGGCTTCAAATAGACTTTGATTAATTTTCAAATTTTGATTAATTAGTTATACTTTTCTACTAATTTTTCCCCTAGTTTTTTATTTGAAATTATTTCTTTAAACTCAGTTTAGACTGTCTTTCTATTTTAGTTTCGAAATCCATCCCTTTCTCAAATTTCTTTTTATTTAAGCTCTGTTTCGATTAAAAATTTTTATACTGCTATTCTCGTCCTAAATTTAGCCCCCTCCCCCCAGGGAATATTAGTCTTCTTCTTAATACTTTTTGTCTTTCTCAAATATTTAAGGGGACGGACATCAGTTCATAAAATATATATTCAAAATTTCAATTTATTTTAAATTAAAAATTTTTAAAACAAATAATTAGTTATTTTATTATTTTAATTAAAGATTTAATTAAAGATAATTAAA
>KK119023.1:210342-233096 GCA_000611955.2 Stegodyphus mimosarum
ATATTTTATTATTTATTAAAGATTTTTTATTCCTTGCGCTCTAATTTTCAATATTTTCCCCTAATTTTTCCATTAAAAGTTATAAAGATTATAAAGTTAGTAAGTAATAAAGTAGTTATAAACATTTGTCAAAAGTGTCTGTGTATCCGTTATTGAATATGATGCATCAGAAATTTTTAAAAAGGATTTTTGTGAATTTATATTGAATTTTTGGAAAAATGTCACGTTTTGTTAAGCATTATCACAAGTTTAAACTTCGTAATAATCTCATATCCAAAAAATTATACACAGATCTACTGTAACATATAACAAGATAGTTTCTTCCAAACATCATTCATTTTTAACTAAAAATGTGACGCATGGAGCATTTTCAAAACATACGAACTGCGAAAAAATTTGTTTTGAGAAAACCGGATTTAACATTTTTCTTCAGACTTACTTTTAATATATGGTCATGAGAAACAGCAAATTAACTTTAAATATGATTTTGTAAACACTAGGTACCATTTCCGTATCATTTAACTATTTTCCCTCTCATAATATTAAATATGACAAAAGTGAACATATCGCAAACTCGTATGTGATTCGCAGTTATAAGTAGAAACAATTTATGAATTATATCCATTGAAACTTTTAAAATTCACATAATTAATTCATACGTTTTACTTACATTTGTTACATTTACATTAAATTTCAATGCTATTGTAAAGCATTTTTTACTATTTCTGTTTTTTTCCCAACTTCTCTTTTGACTAAACTTCTCTTTTTGCTTTGGTTCAAGCAACTTTGATCACACGTTTTTGCAATGAGTAGGGAAAACGAATTTGTTTCCTCCTGTTCTACGCGTGCAGCATTTACTTAACCAAAGTTAAATTCGTAGTTGTCAATACTGGCATTTCTAGCCCTTTTTTCAGGTATAACCACTTCTTTTGGGCAAAAATAACTGTTGAAATACATTTTTTTACATTTTCTCCAAAATTTAAAGGGCAAAGTTTACGTTGTTTATACATTTTAAATGCTTGTAACTTCTTTAAAAATTAGAATATTTGAACTCGGCTTTTTGCGTACGGTGTAGTTACGTATATAGAATATTACGAGAGTAAAAAAAAAATCAATATTTTGGTTGATTTTTAGCTATTTTAAAGCTCACCGTCCCCTTATGGTTCATTCTTTATTTACTGTATAATGATTTTTCTAGCAAGGCCAATACCTTTGCAGAGAAGGTAAAACATAGTAACTTAAATTTCTTTGTTTCTTTTTCTTTTCTTTTTCCTTTTTTTCATTTTTACGAATCAATATAATAGTTAAAGTAATTTAATTTTGTATTTTCAAAGCACTGTTACTGGAAGAGTAGATGTAATTTTTCTGAGAATTTTCTAGGTATATGTTACTGTAATGGCTTAAAGAGAGAACTCTTCTCAGTTTCAAACACCTATCAATTTCCTACTAGTTGCGAGAAATTACCCAAATTCTTCGAAGCTTGACAACATTTTGCGTGCAACTAATAAAATAAAATGTCAGCTAAACAACAAGCGAATCAAACATTAATCGCTAAAGATTTTCGAAGCATTTTTAGTATCAGAATTTAATTTCAGGCAGAAAAAGAAATTTTTTATTGCCTAATAGGATGGAGCAATTTCAGGATTACGATATAATTTCAGATTACAGGCAGCCCTCCAGCAACAAAATTTTACATTAATTTCTGATCTTAAGGATCAGCTTCCAAAATAAAAGGGGTACACAAGACACTTAAATCTTAAACAGTCTTTCGATATTATAGTCATTTCCATTGCCAAACTAAACAGCTCACTAAGCCTTCTAATAAATTCTGTTATAAACGTATATTACTACTAAAAGTCAAGATTTCATGAAGACAGTTGAAGGAATAAACTAAGTTCGACTATTAACTCACATAAATTTAAAAACAAAATTCCGCACCACAGAATCTTAACTTTTGATTGATCTAAATAAGGAAACTGATCTGGAATATCTTCAGAACTATCATCTCTGGTTCATCCCTCACGTGACTTTCAATACCTATACAGCTTAAGGAGAGGCCTCTCAGTAGGCCATGTATATATTAAAATTCTAATATGGAAAAAATAAAAAAATTGGCATTTTTTGCTTTTAAATATTATCAAAAAAATTTTATACCCAGTTTTTACTTCCTTGTACGAAGTAAAAAAGGAAGTATTGTAATCGCGAAAAATTTAGGGTATACTATGTAAGGTTTTAGTTAAACTAACCAAGTTTTATTTTAATTTAAATCTTTCTATCTCCTCTCTGTTTCAACTTCCCGTCAGAAGAAGCGCGCGTTTTCAGCTTATGCTAATTTGAAGTACAGCCAAGTACTATTTAAACCAGAGGTAGAAACCTCTCAGTATGAGAGAGCTTTAGTCTCAGATCACGGTCATTCTGCTCGACGTTCGTCTGACCAGCTAGCAGCTAAAATTATAAGTCATAGTGCTTACTACGTGATTGCATATTGAAATAAATTTAAGTGCGCTAGTATTAGTATTTCTTGCTACGCACCAGTTAGTTAGAGGCCAAACTCCGCGATTTGCTCTGCGAGCAAAGTTTAATTTAATTTCTATTTAGGTTTAGATATTTATTTAAATTTATTTGATTGTTAAGTTAAGCCCAAGTGTGGTCTTTTACTTTCTGTATCTCTCCCGAGTTGGGAAGTGTGTAAATAATAGTGATTTAATAAAAGAGGGTTTTAAATCCCTTCACGTGCATTCACGTGCTGGAGAATAACATTCTCCAGCACAGTACCTACATAAGAACAAAGCCAACATTTTGTCAGCTCACTGTTCCAGAGTAGGACTGTAGTTTAGAAGGAGTTACTTCAAAATGTTTGCAAAGAACATGCACAGAACACTCAGTCCTGACAACTATTTCAACGAAAATATCCATTTTGACTGCTATCGAATGTAATTTAACGATGTTTTTGCGTGATATCTGAACGTAAGGACAGAATAGCAGAATCTGTTTCCCCCAAGAATTACAAACTGATTTAAAGTGGATTCTGAAGAGATTTTTTCGTGGCGTCTGTACGTACGTACGAATATATGTATGTATGTATGTATCTCGCATAACTCAAAAACGAGTAGCCTCAGAACGTTGAAATTTTGTATATAGGAGTGCTCTCCTATTTTGGTCGCAATCGGCCACACCAAAAGTATATAAATATACGTATATATATCCACTCTGTTACTCGTTTCAGTGAGCACCGTTTTTTATTCTCATATGTTGGTAATTTGTGTATTTTTTTCTTTAAAAAGGGTTGAATTGTGTTGTTGTTCAGGTTAATGTTTTTATGTCTTTAGTAAATCTGCATAGAAGATGTTTAAAATTATAAACAATTTAAATGTTGTTTAAGTGCGGCTAAGCCTAATCATTTTTCATATGGCAGCCATATTTGTTTACATTTGAAACTTAGCAGACTAGTGGATTTGTTGCCAATCGAGAGAAACTAAGCTTCGCAAGAACAAAGATAACGCCTTCTTCTATTATTGCGAATTAAATCATCCTTAAAGCATTCTGGAATTTATTCGAGGAAGTAAGTGTTGAAGATTTACTTTGTAATTTTTAATTATAGATATTTTGAGTTTTTATGTATTTTTGCCTTGTCACGAAGTGAGAACTGAATTATTTGAATGAGAAATGCTGAATGGTCTGCGAAAAACTGTTTCTTTTTTTGTTTGTTCGTTTTTTTAATTTCTTTTCTACATCGTTTTAGATTTATCATAATATTTGAATAGAACATTTGGCAACCATTAGATAATTCTTCAGATGATATACATAATTTTTGTGCATTCTGAGTTATAAAATGAATGAAATGTAACGCCGTTAAGTGAACCTAGCACCAGAGTGTCGCTATGATAGATAAATATAGTGAATTTTAAAGAGTGCATTTATTCTATTGTGCTTTATGCGCTATCGAGAAAGCAGATTTAATTCAATCCAATAAGTTTAAATGAAATGCAAAATGCGTATAATTTAATATTTCGTGCAAAGGAAGTCATGTGGTGTATACATCAGATTGCTAACTATAAAATACCTTCCCTTTACACACAGTGTGATTAATTAGTAGAACTGCATCAAGACAAAGCAAGCAGTTACAAAGCAATCTACTGTTTATTTCCCGGAAAAAATGGAACATGAGACGGGTATTCAGACCATACCTTTCACTAATATCGCTACTAAATCTCCTGATTTATCACCAATGTATTTTTGCGTTTCTGTGCTTTTAAAAAACGGTTTGTCTTAACGTCGGACTACGACACCGTTAGACTTTGGAAAGCTGTTTGACAGTAATGGGATAAAATAGTTCTTTCGATACTGCAAAGCTTTACTGCTTGGAAATTTACGGTATATAAAAATACTGAAGAATAAAGGTTATCAAAGAGAACATTTAAAACATAAAAAATTTAAGTAAAGTAGTTCTGTAATTACAATGAAAATTGTCTAAAAGTGTACGAACAGCTTCTGTAATAAGATAAGTAACAGTTTTCCGTTCATAACTTTTATAACGTGACTCAAAATTCTCTGTATTATTGTAAGAATATTTATTCAGTTAGTCTAATTATCGTTTGGTTTTTCTTCTTTTCCCTCTGTGAAATAATTTTTAAGGTAAAAAATCAAATTAGTAGAAACTGCACATTCAAATGGAAATACTACTTATGCAAGCTTAAAACTCCCCGATACATTTTATGAATTTTTAAATTAGCCCCCAAAAAGAAACAGTTTTAATCAAATTCACGGATAGTAATGCATTAAATGAATAAAACACCCTAAATATCTTATTTTGAGAATGAAATATTAGTAATAAATTAATGACATATATTAAATTGAAATATTGTTTCAGAGGTTGAATTAAAAACGTTAATAGAAAGCAAAACAAAAGCAGGAAATGTATTTACATTTTAAAGAATGAAACATTTAATTGTTATTTTCAAAGCGAAATAAAAAAATTAATTTTATTTTTGCATACTTAACTAAAATTCGAAACAGTTCGAAAATATTACTTATGATTTACTTCATTCGAACGGATGTGTGTTAATTTTGAGTCCGTTTCGAGAGATACCTGAGTAAATATGAATGAAATCATTGACGAAGAACATCTCTGTTAATGAATATAATCATTCAACGGGTAATGAAGTGTCCGTCAACACACATTTTGAACTTTTGTAAACACTTCAGAAAGCTTGCATTTTGAAGCACCATACTTGATCAAATTAATTCCGTTTTTTTGACAGAAAGTTGTAACAATTTCTCCCTGTGTTTATGATTTGAACAGAGAAACAATAATTTCAAATTTGAAGTGCATTTCTTTCTTTATGATACTTCATGCTACGTAAAACTGATAAGCACGCAGTTATTGTAGACAAGATGCAAGCAAAAACACGTATTCTAAAATGAAGAGTGCTGTTGATGTAGGTGCGCGTGTCGATATAACTTAAAAAAAAATCTGAAAGGTTTTAATGGTCACTCAGAAGGGCTTGTTAAGGTTTTTTTAAGCTCTCCCTGACCTCGCAATCTACGAATCTGCTATTAAACTCACTTCTACTAACCTATTTTTTTTTTGTCTTTTTAGCTTTATTATTAAGCATCATTTTCTTCGCCTTTAAGCCATATACAATTCGAAAGCAAAATTACAAACATTTTAAAAGCAGCATAGCAGTAGTATACATTTAGAATTCCAGATACAGCGTCAAAAGTTGGCATACATATTTTTTTGTCTTTTTATTATTAACGTTTTGTGTGTTTACTTTATTTATTAAATATCACGTTCTTGGCGCTTTTGTCACATAGAATTCCATTAAACAGCAAAATCCCCAAATATTTACAAACAACATATCTTTAAATTTTCGATAGAGAATCTCGTGCGTCGGAGATGAAAATGTTTTATTGCATGTAGGGTATTTTCTTATTCCTTTCTGCATGCCTGGTGCAATTGGTAGCACATTCGACGAGTATTCGAAAGGTCCCGCGTTCGAGTCCCGGGGAGGGTATTGCATATTTTTCACGTCCCCAACATCAAAACTCCTAATGACTTTACACAGTGTTGCCACTGAACGCTTTGAAATTGTCGATGTATCGTTAAACATATTTAAAAACAGCCTATCTTTAGAATTTCGGACAAACAGTCTCGCGCTTTGGAGATAAAAACTTTTTCCCCGTACAGTGTTACTATTGCTCGCTTTGAAATCATTGAGTTAGTTAATCAAAAATTCGTTAACGTTTTACAAAATGTGAAATAGAAAAAAAAACTAATTCGGGCGTTCAGGTACCTATGTTCGGATGGAGGACTAGGTTATACAAAATTGGATGTCTCTAGGTACCGTTGGTTTTTTCACAATGCAAGAAAAATGCATACATTCACGCAGATCCTTCATTACTTAATTTCTTTAAACATAATACAAGACGACAATATTTGGTATCAACAATTTGAAAAGTGATACGCCGTTTTTATTGATTCGATGCAAAGTGTTCGCTTCGAAATTAATATCCCATTCAGGACTAACGTCTCTTTTGGGCTAACAAGAACAGAGAATTAGAATAAAACATTACATAATGGAATTTCGCTTATCCGAAATTCGACTGAAATAAAACTAATTTGTTGCAGGTATGATTAGAAATAAATCTACTTTAAGATGATTGTAAAAAGTTCATAGGTTATAATTTTTAAAATTTTTTTTCGAAAAATTTATAAAAATTATTTAAAAATACAAATTTTAAAAATAAATTCTAAATAATTAATTAAAAAGATTTAAATCATTAATTTTATTTGGAATGAAACTAAATTTCAAAATGTGAAAGAAGGAATCGAGTAAGTTTAATAAAAAAAGAGGTATTATATATCAAATTAAATTAACATGGAAGAGCTAAAATTTTGAGAGCTAAGTTTTTCAAAACTACTCGTGCGATTTTTACAAAACTTGGCAGTTTGGCCGAATTTGAGTCGTAGAATAGAAATATTAAAAAAAAAAATGGGCATGCTATTTCAGAAAAAGTCCGATTTTGTGTCAAAATACCTATATTAGAACAACGCTTTATATAAATCTAATATATAGCCTAAGTCGCGCTTTCGAGACATGAAAAATGCAATTTGAATTTAGCCAATCGGCCTAGTATAACGGGAGATATAGACCTGTTTTTTTTCGCAATGTACATAATTACTTTTAACTACTGAAAATAATTCCCATCGATTATCTGGGGTAAGACCTTTTCCAAAATGTCTACGTTGCCATTAAATTAGGTTAAGCAAAACTTACTATTTATTTTCTTATTTTGAGTTAGACTAAAGACTTAGATTAATTCCTGCATTAATGTTTTCACACTTTGAAGGAGTTCTCAAATTTATTTCCAAAAGGACTTGGCAACATTACTATAGACTATTAGAAGATTTCGGTTTTGTAAGAATTGTATAATTTCAGATCACTATGTTTATATATTTATCTAATCATCATTTTTAAATAAGCATGGTTGTAAGCGTTCTGTAATTGATCAAAAGCACTTAATTAATGAAGTGATGCATTCGCAAGAAAGTTAATATTTCTGGACTGAATAATAAGAACGAATTTTCAATATTAAAATGTCACTGAGGTGTCTTTAATAATTAAAATTATGAGCTATGTTATACGTATGCAAAAACGATTTCATATCGTTTCAATCAAGAAAATAGATACGAAGATTATTTTGATGAGAAGGACGCTTTCATGAAAAAGATAATTTTGAAACTTCTTTGCAATTATACATTTCTGGAATCTAAAAATTTGGTTTTTTGGAAGCTGCCCGGCGTTTTATTCGTGGAACCCATGTTTACAACGAGGGTGGAACCTGATCGATTTCGAATTTTTAACTTTCGTTCGACTAGAATTTTATGGACATGATGAAGCTAATAATATTTTCTTCAGCTTCAATGAAGAAATTTAATACGTTGAGAGTCAATAGGTTATTTGGAAGCAGGAGATGTGAAAAATGAGCAATGTCCTCGCCGGGACTCGAAACCATGAACCTCTCGAATACGCGTCGAGCATGCTGACCACTACGCCACGAGGGCATGCTAAGAAAGCGGGAGAAATACCTTATACACTCCCCCTTCTAAAGAGCGACTGGGGACTAGGGAACCTAATCGCCAATCCTGGTGGTGACGTATCATCATACACCACGTTTTTTAGTTCGGGTGCCACTGTAGAGACATTAGGTTATTTGGAAGCAGGAAATGTGAAAAATTAGCAATGCCCTGGCCGGGACTCGAACCACGGACCTCTTGAACACGCGTCGAGGGTGCTGACCACTATGTGCCACGAAAGCATGCTAAGAAGGCTGGAGAAATACCTTATAACTTAACGCTTTCTTATTTTATCTATGGTCATTGGTATGCATCTATATTTCTTTTCGGCCATTTGCAAAGAATTATGAAAATATTTGACTCTTCTGTTGAGTTCTGATGCATAGTTATTTATAAATATACTGGCTTAACTACCCGTTGTACTCCCAGGTAGCAGGCAGTTTTTAAAACGTTTTTACTTCCCCATTCCTGCAACGTCTTATACCGATGACGAATGACAGATTGCGCCTACTGTGTTGCATTATAGTTCGCCATCCTTAGAGGGCTGGCACTTAAATCTGCTTTAAAGGTGCTACACTGTTCTAAAGGGTTTATTGTTTATTTAGGACGCAGTCCGGCCCGCCTGACGGGGGAAGCTCGTCTTATGACACAAAGGGGCTGCGTCCACATTGCACTACTCACAAAAACCAAACAAACTATAGGAACATAAAAATACAATAAAACATATAAACATAAAATTACAAAGCTATAAAAATCTATAAGGCGTCACATTACGAGACAAAATAAAACTAACAAGTAAATAAGGGGTTAGAATGACATCACGTAAAAACAGAATAAATAAGGGGTTAGTACGACATCAAGTTAAAACGATGTAAGACGATCAAAAACACGAGCAATCAAAAGTTTAACTCAAGCTACAATTTCAGTTGTTTCTTTATTTGAATTAATAATTTTCATGATCTCTCGAGCAGTCTTATAATTCTTTCTATCATGTAAATCTTCCGTAGAAGTGATCCGAAAATCTTGATGGATGAGAGATAGACCACATAAACACAATAAATGTTTATTAACTCGTAATGATTTGCCAAAAAGACAATTTTGATTTTCCCATATACCAAATCTGGGCAAATAAAACTGAAAACGACGATGCCCGGTAATGAATTGAATAAAATCAATGCCACTAATAAGCCGCATTCTCCCTTCTGTTTAAAAACATCTCAAAAATTCCTTATTTCTATTCGAATCATTCCAGATATTACTCTAACTATTAATTACTATATCTTCTAGGAAGTTACGTGCCATTCTCTTAGAGCCAGAAACCTCTGTTTCCTTTAAATAATTATCATTTGCAGCTTCTTTAACTAAAGCGTCCGCCCTCTCGTTGCCGGTAGGACATACATGTGCTTTAATCCACAAGAATTTAATTCTACAGCCCCTATTATTCAGCTCATAAAATAGATAATTTATTTCTTTATAAATCTTATCATAATAATCAGGGCGGGAAAGAGCCTAAAAGGCAGAAAGCCAGTCAGAAAAATAACATTATCTCACATTGTGCATTTAAATGCTTCTATGACCATTTTAAAGCATTTTAACTGCTCTAAAGGGTAAACGAACGCGGTGCGGTCTAATAATTTTAATAAGAACTGATAGAAGGAACGCAATAATAATCCGATAACTCAATAATCCGAAATCCGATAATGGAGCTTTTGGCCAAAAAGTTAACTCAAGCCGGTGGATATTGCCGCATTGTGGAAAAGAAAAAAAAGGAAGCGGAAACGTAACAACGGCGACGTGAACCTAAGATGCGCGAGGTGAGCGCAACATTCGAATCTAAGTGATCTGAGTGTGGATCCCGTGGGGTGGTTTTTCAAAATTTTATGAAGACAGAGAGTGACCTTTCTCTTGTTTTAAAGGTCAGATGTTCAAAATTGCATCAAAAGTGGGACAAAACTGTAAATTTATTTGAATTACAAATACAAAAACGGACACTTTTCTTTACATATGATGATTTTAATGAATCCAGCTAGTATAATTTCGCGGGTGCTGTTAGTAATTAATAATAATTGAATCTGCCTTTATTACTTTTAAATCGCTTAGTATGTAAATTAATAGAATAAATTTAAAGATAAAATATCTAATGCTTTGCTGAACGAGAAAACAATGCTACGTGGAAGATAAAAATGTTTTAATTCGGAGGTGGGAACACATTTCTTTTAAATCGCTGAGTTTACGCATTAAATTCGAAAGATAAACAAACACATTGCGAGTGCCAACAGGCTTCTATTATATAGCCGAGGTTTCTGATTAAATTCACAAATATTTTACTCTTTGCAGAGTGGCAACACAAAGTTTTACCGGTGACCAATGACATACCTCTTTACCGCGTTATATTGCAGATTTTTAATATTTCACTAGTTACTAAAGGATATACGTTATGAACGAATTTTGGAGATTAGTTTTAAATTAAAAAAAAACGCAGTAACACAGAAATGATGCAGGTAATTTAACAGCATGCACTTTAGAATTAAATGCAAACTTTAAGGATTGCAATTTTAAATAGTAATATGCTTACCTAAGACTATGGCCAATGTTTTAGTAGCTTTCCTCTCACGCTTAGCTGCACTTTTCTCTCTCTTCTTCTTCTTCTTGATTTTCTGGTTTTTGGCAAGCCTGAATCGATTTTTCTTTTCAATCTCTGTAATTGTCAAGACATTAACGTTTCGAAAATTTCCTTTGTCGTCTATACTAGATCCATTCACTTTGAAGGCAGGTGTTGCCGCTTTGTCGCCTACTTGGGACCGGTTGAATCCGGTTTCCGTGAGGGTATAAGGTCCATCGTTCACAAAACTAGATACTGCTACGTTGGTAATAACATGGCACTCTTCTTTATCCGCTGATGGCGATTCTTCGTCTTCTTCCAGGTCTTCTACGTTCTCTGATGGACACATTTGACTAACTTCTTCTGATTCTATCAGAGGTATTAATTTATTAAGATTCTGGCATTCTTTATTGTCATCCGACTTAGAACCTAATAAAAAATAACATTATTTATTACAAAGCATAGAAAAAGTGTTGTGGGAATTGACAGTTTCTTATTATATTGTTACAATACTTGGAATCAGGATTGAAACTAGATTAATGCTACATAACAAGAAGAAAAAAATATGACAAGAATGAGTTATTGAGAGAAAACACTTCAAAGGAAGTTATGTTACAAGTGGATTAAAATTGAACGATCAAAGTTCTAGTTAGCAAAGCAATTTAATTTTATGATCTAGACAGTAAAAGAATAATTTCTATAATATCGATATTTTCTTAGCCTAAGCTCTAATATCAGCTCTTACTTGTAGCTAGAATTAAGCTACAACTAGAATTATATTTAATATAAATATTTCTGTTCAATAAATGAATTTTAATAAAATTGGGGACTTTGGATATCATCTCATGAATGACTGTGTTTTGTTCCATCTGATTTTAAGGTTTGTATTTCAGCAGTAAATGTAAGTCTAATTACAACAAGACTTTCAACTGAATCTTTAACACAAAAACCTCTCAGTCCCAGCAGCAAATTGCTTCTTTGGCCTGAGCCATCCGATGTGATCTCAGATGATTTCTACTTAATAGTGTTTCAAGTGTAATAGTGTTTCAAGTGTAATAGTGTTTTTGTTTGGAAGGAAACGTGGTATCTTAGTGAAGTGAAACAACGGGGTGGGATGCCATATTGTTCAAAGGTTTTGATTTAGTCGGAATCACTGTAACATCTTGAATGTTGACTGGTATTTCAGTTCAGATCCATCCCGGTGTGAAGAGAAAATGCTTTTACTTTTGTGGTATCCAAAAAAGAAAACGAATGGATATTGTTACGAATTTTGTACATAGACAGACAATTTTAGTGCAGTTATTTGCGAGATTGTTGTATTTCTCTGTGTAATGTAACATGAAAAAATCTATAGAGAAATGCTATGCCGGGAAGGTGAGAATTCAGACGCAAGTCCATTTAATATTGGCTAAATGGGTATATCGGTAATTTGGCGAGATATCGCCAAGCTGGCAACGGTTTTGGCGACTTATTTTGTCGAGGTTTGGCGACTTTTTGGTCCGACCCCTGTATCACCGTAATTCGCCCCCAGGGGCTTGACTCAGGAAAATTCCTAGGAGGTACTGGCTAGGATCTGTACTTAGGCAGTCTTAACCACAGGGGGCATGTAATCTGTCTTCACAGTACCTCCGTTCAGTCGAGGTATGGGTTCAGGCTTGGCAGGGACCGTACTGGTACTGTCTTGTCCGTCCCTTGGTTGTGGGTCGTCTACATGGTTTGATTTCGAAGGTTGTCCTTGGAGATTTGGCTCCCCTTGGAGACGGACTACGTTATACTTTTTTCTATGTTCTCTTTGTTGATAGATACGTGGACCGTACTGGTACTGTCTTGTCTGCTCCTTGGTTATGGGTCGTCTACACGGTTTGATTTCGAAGGTTGTCCTTGGGGGTTTGGCTCCCCTTGGAGACGGACTGCGTTATACTTTTATTCTATGTTCTTTTTGTTGGCGGATGCGTGGACGTCCACCTCTGATTTTGTTACATAAACCCAGACCACTGTGTGAGATACGTGTCCCCTGGAGTTCACTGGGGGGTTATGCCGTCTTGGATCGCTTCCAGAGGTTGGGGCGTTTAACTGTGTACGGCGTCCTCGAGCTATCCAGGTCTGGGTGCCACTTCTTCATGGTGCAATGTATCAATGTATCACCGTAATAAGTATTGTACTGAATAAATGTAATAGGTCACTAAACTAGCTGCAACCGCAATTTGACACTCATACTGCCTTCCAGTAAATTTGAGAAGTAGTAAGCACTAGAAATATCTCTACGGCGGGTGAAAACTATATAAGGCTGGAGAGAGCATCTGCCCTCAGTTGTTATTGTTGCGAGTTATTAGTTCTGTATGAGATCGGACTACTACTGAGATATCTCTGGGTTAGCTTTCTCTTTAGATGTGCTTTGCATTGCGTTGTGTTTAACATTCTTAGTAGTTTGAAGCGTAACTACTGACTATACTCTGTGATACTGTGAACAACTGTACCAGTACTTCTGTGGAAAATTCCAGAATTTTGAAGTGTTTCTTTTGATAAAATAAATTTTATTAACCTATCATCGGACCTCTGTGCATTCAATCTATTACGAACCCATATAAAGGAACAGTATTTTTGCTTAACAAGAGTTCGATGTTCAGGATTTAACAATAATATAATTAGTGTTTCTAATTACTGCCTGTGCTCTTCACATTTAGGCTACATTTACGAGAAAAACCGTAGTGATTTCATGGATTTTCTAGTTCTGTTACAATAAGAGCAATTACCTGATTAAAAGCGACCCGCTGGCTTTGATATTTAAATAAGAAAGCGGACAAATTTCTAGAAAAGGCATTTTTATGTCATTCAGAAAGAAGAAATTTCATAATTTGGGCCTAGTGTGATGACATGAAACATTAAAAGAGAAGATAGATCAGAAAGTACCCATTCGAAACACCAGATAAGTCCAAGCTATTTAAAAAAAACTGTTGTTGTTGTTGGAGGCATTGGTTTAGTGAGAGATTTGATTAAAGATGCTCAGAAAAAACATTTGTATTAATATTGTATTGTACGTATGTATTGTATTGTATGTAAGAAATAACAGATTTATCTGGCAAAAGTCTGCTATCTTTTTCATAAAAAAAGTGCGACACGTCGTTCCTCCAGCAATCGGGAATGTGGAACTGCTTTTGGGTACCTCTTTATGGGACTGAAAATGGAAATATTGTCTCAGTATAGAGCACTTAACTTCTGTTCCATTACTTTAACAACGTGGAGGAGCATAACATCAGTCACTGTTGATCAATTTATGGGAATATTTCATTTTAATTGTGTTTAATACTAAAGAAATGCTCATCGCCTTTACATCCTTCGGAAAAATGAATAACTCTACACTGATATCCTCTGGATTCATTTAGTTGCAACAGTGTCATCAATATGCACACTGTAAATTCCAGATGCAATTATGAGGGCTCTAAATGCTTAATAATGACAAAGCTGGATCGTAACCGTTATGCCAGCTGCTCATTCAAATTTCAGTTCGCACCATATACATGGCAATAAAAATATCTAAGGTACAACTTTTGTTTATCTCTCATATATTACGAATGTGGCCAACAATGGAACTATTATTGCGTGCGTAGGGGTTCGTAATAAATTAAATGCACAAGTTCGATAAAAAGTTAATAAAATTTATTCTTATCACAAGAAATATAACAAAACGCTGCAGTTTTCCTCAAAAATATTCGTACAATATCACAGTATCACGAACTATAATCAGTAGCTATATTTTAAACTACTAAAACGTTAAACAGAACGCAATACAAAGCGCAGAGAAAGCTAATCCTACCAACAAAACTACAGCAGCTAAGTAAACAACAGCGACTCACTAAAACAACTGAGCTGAGGTGTTTTTCTCCGGCTTTTATAGCTTTTCAAATCGGAAGCTCGAGGCAGTTCGAGCATTTCTGGAAAGCCAAAACGAGTAGAATTACGGTTACAGATAACATAGTAGTCAATTACATTTATTCAAATTAAATATCGATTACAGAGATAAACTTTTATACAATGTTAAATGCACGTCCTCTTGTAGTTTTACTTTTTCGGCGTAGCTTTCTCTTAAAATTTGACACGCGCTGCACTCCAGGGGGAATAAAACAATTTTAATTATAATTCTACTAAAAATATCTAACTAAATACGAAATCCGTAACACTATATATACTTTATAGTATATTAGTGTTACGGATACGATGGTATGCAGAAAGGTATCCCCTCCTTTCTGCATACCATCGTGATGTAGCTAGAAGCTCGCTCGACGTGTATTCGAGGGGTCGGGAATTCGAACCCCGGCGAGGGGACTGTGGATTTATTCAGCTTTCTGACACCGAAAAATTCTAAAAAAAATTCTGCAACTTCTCTGTTAAAATACTAAGCACAAAATTTAAAGATTAAAAACCAAACATTAGTCTACAAAAATATAAAAATATAATCACACAAAAACCATTCGATTTAGTAAGACTTCAGGTAGAATTTCAGCGAAGTCACGTAAAATTTTAATTTCCTTCTCTCATAAATCTTAAGACAGTTGGGAATTAATGAAAATAATTGCAAAGAGTATTAAGATGACTGAACTATCTTCTTCGTGAAGAAACAACTCCGAAACTCAATAATTTATGATCACAAACGGCTGAAATACAAATTTATAATTACTCTTACTTGACGGGTTAAATGTAACAGGAATCAATAGGCAGATTAAATGCAGAGCAGAATAATGATCGATTTCGACAAGCTTTAAAATGACATCGCCGTACGATAGCAGTAGTGATAACAGGATACTTTAATGAAATTCCATACTGATTTGCCAAATGTATTATTCAGTCTTCATTTGCAGCGTTGTTACACAAGAGATACCCAGAATACAGAAATTTCTTTTATGCTTATTTCCACTGATAAACTGACTGAATTTCGTCAAACGTCTCCAGATGTGGAGAGATTTTACCAAATGTTGAGGAAATATATTGTTACGTTTTTTTCTTGGTCTTCGTGCGTACGTTAAAGGTTCGTGGATTTGTAGTTAATAACGACGACGACACTTGATGAAATATCAAACACAATTTATTAGCCAGTATTTTCCAAGACAGCTCCAAAATCACTTTTACAGTCGTCGAAGAACAACTATAAACACGCTGAGACAATCAGCGACACAGCATTGCATTCGGGTTACCAGGCTATAACGGTGGAGACAGCTTCACAGTAAAGCACCACAATCCAACTCCCGACTCTGCTCAGTCGTTCTCGAAACTTTACGCACTCTCGAGACTCACTACCCTACAACTCGCGATGCACCCGACGATACATTGGAGTACAGCTTCCGACTCGGTTCGGTCGCTCTCGGAGCTCAACACACTCTAATATGAAACTCAACGATGCACTAACTCGTGATGACCTAAGAGACTCAATGCACTCGACTACCAACTCGGCACTAGACTACGAGACACTCGCTCTCTGACTGACTATCAGCTCCATAGACTCCGCACTGATTCGCACTAACTCCGCACTGCGTGTACCAGCAGGGTTTATATAGCTTTTGTCTTGTGTTCGAGAACACTCTGGGCTAAAACAGTAAGAATTCGTTCCAGAAGGTTCTCCAGAGTCTATAAGCATATCGCCAATTTTGTCGTCAAATGGGTGATTTCTCGCAAAGTATGGTAACCCTGTCTTCACTTGCCATTTTCTGGCATCCCTAAACCTGCTTTGCGAGGAAGCTATCTTACCGCTCCTGGACATTTCGTAACAATATTTATGAGACGATCATAAACTATTTTTTAGATGACTATTCAAGTAATGTTTACTATTCTGTGGATCAAGTCAATCAAAACCAGCTAAATGCAAAACGAAATACAAAGCACGACATTTCCTGTAAGTGATAATAGTTTGTGAAATCTTGATTTCTGCAATAATTTTAACGTATAGCTAACCAAGCTTATAAGGTATTTCTTCCCTCTTCTTCGCATGCCTTCGTGGTGCAGTGGTCAGCACGCTCGACGCGTAACCGGGAGGTCCGTGGTTCGATTCCCGGCGAGGGCAGTGCTCATTTTTCATCTCTCCTGCTTCTAAATAACCTAATGACTCTACAAGCTAAACAGGCTAACTAAAGTTCAAATAACTTATGATACTGGTAGATTATTTTTGGGGGATTCAGTTTAATTGACGATGATTCGACCAAACTTTGCTTTTCCAAATAACTCATCTATATGAAGTAGAACATACCCAAATTGAACAATGATGAAAGTGTCCATTACATTTTGGTGGGGTGTCATTGTAAAGAAATGGACTCTGTTTTGGATTTGAACCCAGGACCAGTAGAAATTGAAAATGCGATTATAAATCCTTTTCCACAAAACATTTGTCGTCTTTAAAATATAATAAATTACCGATAACGCTATGAAAGTTTATGTGAAGCCACAAATTAGAGAAAATCAATAATGAGCTGTAAGCTTTAAAATATCTTCATGTGTTCTGTGTTATGCATCACGCTATCAGAAAAATGTACAAAAGTGTACACTTATCAGACAGTCCACAAGTGGTAAGAAATAATTTTTTTGTTGTTAATTTTTCCGTGTACGTCAGGAGAAAAAACACACAGGAGAGACCTGTGTGTCAACAAGTGGCCTACATTGTTCCGAAAAGTAGACATGTATGCTTTTCGAGATGAATGTATCAATTTTACAATGTAAAAGTTACGACTTGGTGTTTTCTAAAGTGAAAGCCTCGAATTCGTTTTCAGCTAAAAGTAGAGTTTTTTATTCAAAATTTCCTACGATATACGGGAATTTACATGTTGGTGCGTTTTGAAATTTGGCGTATTTATTATAAGCGATAATAACGAAAATGTGGTTTACGTACTCTGTTAAAATTATTTGAAAGTATGGACGATGACTATTTTTTCCGCTCGTGGACAATGAAAAAAGGCAAGGAAAATAGGTTGTCACAAATTAAAAAGTTAGCCGAGCGAATTATTCTTGCCGCAAAATGAAAAAATGCGCCAAGATGAATTTTTAAATTTCTCCATGAATTCATAACAGAAAATAACAAAATTTAATATCTACTGCAGGCTATTGGCTTTGATATGATCTTGATCAAGGTTTCAGAAGATCTATAAAAAGGAAAAAAAAGTGCTAATTCATACCTGTAAATTCCTTACAATCCATCTGAGAAGCGTTTTCGATAACAAGTCCTCTATCTTCTGGAAGCTTTGATCTGGTTGGCATCTTTTGTCCTATTGCTTTCTTTGCTCGTTCGTGGATAGCTCTGAATATTTTGTAGTAGAGATATACCATCAGTATGCATGGTATATAGAAGGAGCTCAGTGAAGAGATGATGAGGAAATCAGAGTTATAGAACACGCAGAGATTAGGAATCCTTTCTGGAGATGTATTAAGACCGAGTACAATGGGAGAACCAATAGCAGCAGAGACCAGCCATACAAAGACGATCGTCAAGAAGACACGCTTATTGTTTTTGTGCTTCGAGTACTTTATTGGTTGAGTCACAGCAATAAACCTATATAGATAAAAATACCACATTTAGTGTTAAATGCATGATAACTTGTTGTTTCACTCCTAAGGACACCCAGAGTTATAGTTACTATTGTTGTAAATGTACTGTCTGTCTACGAGATGAACAGCTCCCGCCACAGTGTCTGGCGGGTGGTGGTCGCTATAGTAACAGGGCTAGTATATTTCAAATAGGGGCGAACCAACGGTTGCCAATTCATCTTTAAATGCGCCAGGATGGCAAACTGAAAAGTAAATCTTCAAGATACCCTAAGGGAAATGGGTCAAGGCTCGTTTCTACGCAACAGACAGCTACAGACTAACTGGCGAGGGCTTTTCTTATGATAGACAGACTGTAGGTAAAAAAGATAAAATAAATGCAAAATCCATATGATTACCAGGTATGGTAATCAGGTAAGGTATTCCATATGATCTTCTGTTTACTATGTGCACTGCAGAAAAAAAGGGGGGGGCAGTTCTACATTTCTCGTTCTACTGGGCCGATTGACAAAATTCAACTTGCGCTTTTCATGTCTCGAAAGCGCCACTTAGGATATGTATTATATTTATATATAGCATTGTTCTAATATAGGTATTTTGACACAAAATCGGACTTTTTTCTGAAATGAGATGCCAATCTTTTTCCATATTTCGATTCTATGACTCAAATTATGCCAAACTACCAAGTTTTGTTGAAATCGCACGAGTAGTTTTAAAAAATTAGCTCTCAAAATTTTAGCTCCTCAATGTTAATTGAACTTGGTACATATTTATTAAAATCTCTTTTTTTATTAAACTTATTTGATTCTTCCGTTCATATTTCGATATTTAGGTTCATTCCAAATAAAATTTGCCAATTTTAAAAATTTATTTTTAAAATTTGTATTTTGAAATTTTTTTTATAAATTTTTCGAAAAAAATATTTTAATTAAGTACTTGAATATTTAAATTTTGGCCATCATTTTAAAGCACATGCATTTCTAACCATACCTGCAAAAAGTAGAGTTTTTTATTCAAAATTTCCTAAGATATACGTGAATTTACATGTTGGCACGTTTTGAAATTTGGCGTTTTTATTGTAAGCGATAATAACGAAAATGTAGTTTACCTACTGTGTTAAAATTATTTGAAAGTATTAACGCTGACTTTTTTTCTGCTCGTGGACAATGAAAAAAAAGGCAAGAAAAATAGGTTTGTATAAATTAGGAAGTGAATTATTCTTAGCGCAAACTGAAAAAAAAATGCACCAAGATAAATTTTTAAATTTCTCACAAAAAATTACAAAATTTCATATCTAGGCATAATGTCGTACAATCGAAATACGAAAAAGAAAATGGTATGTTATTTCAGAAATGTCCTATTTTGTATTGAAATAGCTATGTTAAGACAATGCTGTAGATAAATCTAATACATATCCTAAATTGCGCTTTCGAGACATGAAAAACGCAATTTGAATTTCTTCAATCGGCCCAATAAAACGGGAGATATAAAACTCTCGACCACTTTCTTTTGTGCGCAGTGTGCTTATTAAATTTGGTAAACAACATTCAAAATATATGATATAAAATACAATATGATAAAATATGTTTACTACAGAAATAATACTCAAAACTGGAAAATTTAATCGGGACAGTACTTTGAGATATATCCGACGTAACTCGTCACATAAATGTTTGAAAGCCTTCTTTTTTCTCAACCAGTTTAGCAATTCTGCTCTATGTATTAAGTTTCTCTATGAGCTGACTGTGGCTAAAAACTTCAAATTTAACAGTGATGTTCTATTTTAGTTGCTAAAAATTATTTGTTTATTAGCCGAATTCTTTTTCCTTCAAGGTATCTCATGGCCTAGAGCGCTAAGTTCTGACCTGGGTGGTAATAATCCTTTGAAGATAATTGAGATATCCAAAGAAAGTGGAATGGTTACTTCTACTAGAGTATAGCGTCTAGCATTTTTTTTGAGAACTTCAGCATTTATTGCAATGAGCTACATTACATATTTCAGACGTCAACTCGGCCTTTTATTAATTAGATTCCCTACCTTTTATGTCAAGTTTTGAATACACAATCACCCGAGGTCTTTTAAAGTGAAAAATCCTGTACTAAACTGAGCACATTATTAAGAAATATGCTTAGAGCAAAACAAATGAAAAATGCAAAACCACTACTTACCCCATTACATTATACAGAGTATATGTATGATTATAGCATGCTATTTTATAGTAGGTGTTTACCTAAAAATGTATTTTTCTTACACAAGTAATTTATAGAAAAAAAAAGGAATAATGAATTTTAAAAACTCCTAATTAAGTTTCTAGAGTCTCGTTTTCTTAGGCATCATAAACTAACGAGCTCTAGAAGAATGTATGAGGAATTATCCCTAGGCCTTAGTACAACAGAAAAGTCAGGAGAAGGGTGTAAAGAACCCTTTATTCAATCAAATATAATTTCACAAATGGCCCCACTTGGGCTTACATAAAGCCAACACTTCTGGATTAACTAAAACAAGTAACATGGAACTTAAAATAAAATGTAACTAAATTTAACTTAACGGCTCACAGGATAAATTAAGGCGCAGGAAGGCTTTGATTCGCAAAAGCCGGCGGAAACAAAATAATGGCTAGAAACACTGAATGTCACAGAATCCAGTCGGTAGTAATTCAAAATAACAACGTGTTCTTCAATCAGGCACAACACGTTCTAAAATCCCCTTCAATAACCTTTGCTTAAATAGCACTTATTTCTAACTTAATTTTATTTAAATTAAGGTAAAAAGAAAGGTTAACCTAATTAGCATTCTGCCATGAAAGCGTAGGTGAAAACGAGACTGAAAGTTGCTTTAACTAAAAATTAACTGTTAACTAACAGTTAATTTTTAGTTAAAAATAACTGTTAGTAACAGTTAGAAATCAACTGCTGGCGAAAAATTAATCTCCACAAGTTTAATAATGTTAAGTTGTGGTTCAAAAACACTTATTTAGCGTTTCCTAATTTTAACTTTAAACTGAGATTTAACGCCAAAATTAAGCTTAATTAAATCTTAATTTGGTGTTACTTGCAATAAAAAGTGTTTAATGCAGTTTCGTGGACAATGGGAGAGATATAAATTTTTACGGGAGAAAAAATCTGCAGTACAGATTTAATATCACATCCATTAAATAGTGCTGACGAGGAAGGAAAATGCTACTTGTTGAAGAAAAGGGGAAATTAAAAAAGTAAAATAAAATGTGTAAAAACTATTCGACAGTAAGGAGGGAATTAGAACCTTTTAAAGAGGCTTGAAAGAATTTACTGAATGTAAAATATGTCACAAAAATTAAACGATAACAAATATTCTTTACTTCTTGATTAATTTTAGCAGATGGCAGATTAAATATCACATCCATAAATATAGTGCTGACGAGGAGGGAAAGGGCTATTTGCTGAAAAAAAGGGGAAATTAAAAAAGTAAAATAAAATGTGTAAAAACTATTCGACAGTAAGGAGTGAATTAGAACCTTTTAAAGAAGCTTGAAGAATTTACTGAATGTAAAATATGTCACAAAAATTAAACGATAACAAATATTATTTACTTTTTGATTAATTTTAGCAGATGGCAGATTAAATATCACATCCATAAATATAGTGCTGACGAGGAGGAAAAGGGCTATTTGCTGAAGAAAAGGGGAAATTAAAAAAGTAAAATAAAATGTGTAAAAACTATTCGACAGTAAGGAGGGAATTAGAACCTTTTAAAGAAGCCTGAAAGAATTTAATGAATGTGAAAGATGTCACAAAACTTAAACGGCAACAGATATTCTTCACTTTTTTATAAATTTTAGCGGATGGCAGATTAAATATCACATCCATAACTATAGTGCTGACGAGGAGGGAAAGGGCTATTTGCTGAAGAAAAGGGGAAATTAAAAAAGTAAAATAAAATGTGTAAAAACTATTCGACAGTAAGGACTGAATTAGAACCTTTTAAAGAAGCCTGGATGAATTTAATGAATGTGAAAGATGTCACAAAACTTAAACGGCAACAGATGTTCTACACTTTTTGATTAATTTTAGCAGATGGTAGTTAGTAGTTTAGCGACTAATGTACAGATTTAATAACTATTATGTACAGGCAGAAATTTCAACATGAATTTATAATATGCGAGTATAGTTATTATATAATATATTTTGAGAGTATATTACACAGTCCAGTCACATTAATGTGACCATCTGTCAAAAGCCAGAATAACCACCTTTCGCAGAGCGGACTGCTGCGAGACGTGCAGGAAGAGAGTCACATAGGTCCCTGAAGGTGAGGTGTTCTCTGGGATGTTGAGCCATGCCGACTCTAATGCCGTGGCCAGCAGCGCTAGATTACGCGGTTGAGGATCCATGGCGCGAACAACTCGATCGAGATGGTCCCACAGATGCTCGATTGGGTTTAAGTCAGGTGAGTTTGCTGGCCAGGGGAGGACGGTAAACTCATCCTGGTGCTCTTCGAACCACGCACGTACACTGGCAGCTGTATGGCACCTCGCATTGTCCTGCTGGAAGATGCCATCATCCTGAGGAAAA
>KK119023.1:234007-254639 GCA_000611955.2 Stegodyphus mimosarum
AAAAAAAAAAAAAAAAAAAAAAAAAAAAAAGACTGATTACAGATGCGAAAAACCTAGTTTAAAAAATAAGTTGCTTAAAAAAGCACACTTTTTTAAAATTTGACCTTATTACTTTTAACAAATTAATACTTATTATATTTTAAAATTATGTTTTTAAATTATTTTTGAAAAAAAATCTTTAAATATCTTAGTTCGATTTTTAATCATTTCAGTATATTTAAATTTTATAATGATATAAATGTTAAGCAAATATAAGGAATATACTCTAATTTTTGTGAAAGATACAACACAGCAATAAAAAAAATCCCTAAGAGCAGTTCTTGTGTGGAATCATTACAATCCCAAGAGGATATATTGAAAAGAATCAAACTGCTTAATGTTGCCAACTAAGGGGGAAAAAAATTCAGCCTCGAAACTAGTCTTTAGCCATTTGTTAGACTGCTCGATTTGTTGTCGCAGTTACTTAATTTTTTTATGAACTTTATGTACACTGCGAAAAAAAACGAGACTGCTCTATATGTTCGCTCCGCTGGGCCAATTGCCGAAATTCAAACTGCGTTTTTAATGTTCTCGAAAGCGGGACTTAGGCTATATATTAGATTTATATATGGCATTGTTCTAATATAGGTATTTCGAACACAAAATCGGACTTTTTCTGAAATGAGTTAACAATTTTTTTTTCATATTTCGATTCTATGACTCAAATTATGCCTAGACATTAAATTTTGTAATTTTTGGCGAGAAATTTAACAATTTATCATGGCGCATTTTTTTACTTGGCGAACTTTTTAATTTATACCAACATATATTTCTTTTTTTTTTTCATTATACACAAGCGGAAAAAAAGTCATCTATCATACTTTCAAATAATTTTAACAAAGTGCGAAAATCATTTGGCGTTATTTACCGATGATAACAATATGTCATATTTCAAAAGGCACCAATATATAAATTCACTTATATCTTAGGAAATTTTGAATAGAAGACTCTATTTTTTTGCAGGTATGCTTAGAAATACATCTACTTTAAGATGATGGTAAAAATTTTATAGGTTGTAATTCAAACTTTTTCGAAAAATTTATAAAAATTATTTAAAAATTCAAATTTTAAGAGTAAATCATAAAAAAATGGGCGAATTTTATTTGGAATGAACCTAAATTTCCAAATATGAAAGGAAGAATCAAATAAATTCATTATAAAAAATATATTAATAAATACATATCCAGTTCAATTAACATGGAGGAGCTAAAATTTGGAGACCTGATTTTTAAAAATTACTCGTGCGATTTTTACAAAACTTGGTAGTTTGGCATCATTTGAGTCGTAGCATCGAAATATGAAAAAAAAAAAAAATTGGCATGCAATTTCAGGAAAAATCCGACTTTGTCTCAAAATACCTATATTAGAACAATACTATATATAAATCTAATACATATCCTAAGTCACGCTTTCGAGACTTGAAAAATACAAGTTGAATTTCGCCAATCGACCCGGTAGAACGGGAGATATAGAGCTGTCCCCCCTTTTATTTATTTATTTATTTTTGCGCAGTGTATGTAATTTCCTTAAGTCGGAATTATGGCTGTCACATTTCGTACAGAATTTGGAAACTGCATCAAGTAGGAGAATATGATTATAGTTCTATCTTTAGGTTAACATGAATGATAAAAGTCTAACAAACCAGAAAGAATTTAGAATAATTCACAAAGGCTTGTTCTGAAGATTCTGAAAGCACTGCCATTTTAGCTTCGCGGTAGTACGAAGAGAAGTGCAGTATAGATTATTGCCAATGTAATTCGTGAAAGTACATAATTCTTTTCGTCTCACATCTTAGTTGAAACATGATTTTTAAATTCTCTCTATTGCTCTAATTATTAAGAACACTCAGGGTTGTAGGAGCAACTTACTAAAGTTAATAGGAAACAGATACGAAAACTGCATTTTGGAATATACTGGATGTTTCATACTGAATGGGATGAAACGAATAGCATAGTACAAATTCTGCAGCAGATGTATTAAGCAGAAACAAATTAATTCTGAAACTATAGCATTTATAAATTTATATACTAGCAGGAGTACCCGATGCCAGTTAAGTTAGATTAAGAGTAATGCATCTAACAACAGAGAGAACGATACCGCTGAAATGCTTCTGTAATAATGGTGCAAAAAATAAGATTCATAGTCACACATTTTTCCGTCTGATGCGATATGGAGCCCACATAAAAAATTTTGATAGAAAATAAACTAATTCTCTCTCATTATATCAGCAACAATGGCACCCAGTTTTTAATTATTTTGGTCTTTCTAATGAAATGGTCGTAAAAACTCAAGTTCCATCCAATATTTCACCTGTATCAATTTTACTCGATTAAATTTGATCATAATGGAAAAAAAGTGATCATAATTGCTCAGAAATCAATAGCGCGAACAAACACACAGCCATTTTTCTTTATATGTATAGATTTTCTAAGACTTACAAATTTCTTATTTAAAAACTCTACGATTTGAAAGCGAGCAGTAGCAAAGCATTTTCAAAGGAAGCATTTTATCTCCAACGCCCGAGACTGTTGCCACTTTTAATAATGAGGGCGAAAATTAGTGCTTTCAGAGTTTTTAATTAATATTTCAGCTAATTAAAGCCATAGGAAGATCGGAACTGTTGAAATGGCTTCCCGCGAATTTTTGGAATCGCGAATAATGTATGTAATGTTTGTCAATGCTGTTGTTATTTCGTCGTAAAACTTAGAAATTCTTTTATTAACAAAGTCTACAATTTGAAAGAGAGCAGTGGTAACGCTTCTCGAAATAAAGCAGATTTTCATCTCCAGCTTGAGAGACAGTTGCCATTCGGAAAACTGAGGGCGAAAATGATCGTCTTTCCGAGTTTTTATATCTACTTTTTTTTCGAAAAAAAAGAGGACATCGGCCCAGAAAATAATTGTAGAAAATTTGGTGACGATAGCTATAGTAGTGACTGAGTTATTACAGGACAATCAAACACACAGACGTTCTTTATATATATATATTAGCATTTATACATGTTTTATCAGGCCAGAACAAAAAATCTTCCGGGTACGAAATCGCCGCTAGAGGCACTGTTAAACAAAATGGCGCAATCCATGCAGAAGAAAGCGTACATGATTTTGGAACATGCCAAAATATCATCGTTCATCGTCGTTCAAAGGCATTTTTATACCAAATTTGGTAAAGAACCATCGCATCGTCGCAACATCGAACGGTGATGAAACAGTTTCAGGGCTGCTTATGTAAGAAAACCAGCCCAGGACGTGCAATAGCCAAAATCGAAGCATTTGAAAAATTCCGTGAAATGTTTTTAAGAAGTCCCACCAAATTAGTGTGCCTCATGTAATCGTGGGGCGTGTGTTACGGAAATGTCTTTTTTCGAATTGATTTCGAATTTTTTTCGAATTGATTTTCTACAAAATAAGTTCTGGCCATACACCTCTCAGATGATGCAGGCGTTAAATCTTCCGACAATCTTTGCGTAAATCTTTCTGTGAGAATTGGAAATATAAGCTGGAGGTAGACGGTTTCGCGAAGACTTCTGTTTACGGATGAAGACACTTTTCACGCTTCTAGCAAAGTTATTCGTCATAATTTACGATTTTGGAGCACGGAAAATCTACATGGCGTTAACAGAAGATGAACAGGATTCCCTAAAGGTAAATGCTTTTCTGCTCTATTTCCAACAGTTGTGCTTTTGGTCCGTTTTCTTAATGGAAAATCGATTGACGAGTGCATTTACCAAGATGGATGTCCGCGGTGTCACCGGAGGGGTACCCACAGAACATGTGTAGAAATTTGGATAACTATAGTTTCACTGTAAATTTAATTTATCAAAATAAAGTAATAACAGCATTGATAGAGGTCGTTCTCTCTGTTGGGGAATGTTAGTGTTTCCTGGCTTCTTGATTCATTCTTCAGCAAGAAGGCCCTTCACCACATTAGCATAAGAACGTAAGTCAGTACCTGAACGATTGTTTACCCCATCGCTCGACTGGCCTTGCTCGGTCAAACGATATGCCGTCGCATTTTTGGTTACCGTGATCCCCAGGTCCAACCCTGGCGATTTTTTCCTATGGGATTTAGTTAAAGACAAAGTTTTGTGCCTCCGTTTCCACAGGACTTAAGCAACTGAAGCAGCAGATAACTGAAGTGCTCGAATAATTAACAAAAAGATATTCTATCACGAATGTTTCATGAACTAGAATACCACATAGATATTTGCCGTGTAACTGAACGGGAATACATAGAACATCTGTAGAAACTTGGATAGCTACAGTTGCACAGTAAATTTCATTTTTCAAAATCAAATAACTACAGCATATTTCGATTCTTTTCGTCCCACTCAGTATGTAACATTCTGCATTTAGTTCTTCGGAAGTTCCTCGGAAACTGAGCTTAACTTCGAGACGCTTGATAGACTATGCCCCAAATCAGTCCATGGGCTAACCACGTACAAAATTTTGAGCGAATCCGTGCATAGCGTGCATTAAATAAATAAATATATAAATAAAAGAATACTTATTTTTGTAATATAATTTAATTAGAGATTTTGGTCCTCGTTTAATATCTATTCAATTTATTACTGTAGAAACATTTAAAAAATTTTTTATAAGTGAGAAATTAAAAAAAAGGATTTTTTCTTCGATTGCTTACTGATACTGTAAAGACAAAAGTTTTCATTATGAAGTACAAGTAAATTAAAACGAAGGAAATTCTGTAATGAGTTACTTAAGAGTAATCATGTTAAAAAGTAATGAAGCCATTACGAAATTTTCGGAACTAAGTAAATTTTTTCGAATTGATTTTCGACAAAATAAAATCCAAAAAGCTCGTCAAAATAACAACTTTAAATGAATTTCTTGATTAAACTGTCAAATTAACAGCCTTTTCAGGACAAATATAAAAACGGTGTAAAATATCGATAGTTTTCTTTTTAAGAAAAGAAAAAGATATTACTTAGTTTTCATAGGGAGGGGGAGTCTGACCATAAAGTATAAAAAAGAAAGTAGTTCTGAGAAATTGGAACATTCGGGTGTCTGGAATCTTCCATTTATTTCCTCTTACTACTTTTTCGCTCTTACCTGTCAATGCTGATGGCGACAAGATTGAAAATAGAAGCCGTGCTGCAGGTGACATCCAGGGCGATGTAGAAGTCGCACAAAGTCTCGCTCAGCTCCCAGTCGACGTTTACCTGCGGAAAAAGAAAATAAAAAAAAAAATAAGATCGCATCACATGGCCAGAAATTAACTGCAGTTATAAAACGAATTTCTGCGTTTGATAAGCTATTAAGAAGACAAAGCTGTAAAAAGATTTGGGAGAGGAAGAAGGTTGAGGTTTTTTTTCATCAAGTAAAGATGAATTATGAATAAGAAGACGGTGAGCTGTTTTAAGACCATGATGAGATAATTCTCCAAAAATAATTAACTAGTTGAAAGTTTATAATACCTTTTTGATTTTTGGTTCCTGACGTTTATGCTCAAATGCTTAGATAATTATAGTTATAAGTACACCTTGTAGGATATCATAATTAAAATTTATGAGATATTCCTCCCTACTTCATAGCATGCCTTTGTGGTGTAGCCATCAGCACGCTCTGCGCGTATTCGAGAGGTCCGTGGTTCAAGTCCCGAGGAGGGCATTGCTCATTTTTCATCTCTTCTGCTTTCAAAAAATACCTAATGTCTCTACAGTGGCGCCCGAACTAAAAAAGGTGATGGATGATGATTCTACACCACCAGGATGCGAACATTGGGTCCCCTAATCTCAAGTAGCCCTTTAAAAGAGAGGGTATATACGGTATTTCTCCCGCCTTCTTAGCATGTCTTCGTGATATAGTGGTCAGCAGGCTCAGCGCGTATTCGAGAGGTTCGTGGTTCGAGTCCCGGCCAGGGCACTGCTCATTTTTCATCTTTCCCGATTTCAAAAAGTACCTAATGTCTCTACAAAGTATAATGTCCCAAGCTATAACATTAGATGGATACCAGTTCTCCCCTCTCAAGAGGTATCACCGGGATGTGGCTTTCACTCCAACCTGACCTGACCTGATGACCTCATTACGAGCATCTCCTGCCTGACCAGAGCGCCACTACCAAGCACTGTATTGGGAGAGATAGTCGTGTTCCACCAAGACTGCTCAAGTCCCCCGTGTTAGGAAACCAACCACAGCTCGGTGGCGGGCCCGTTAGCCGCCCTCCCATCGTAGAGGACGTTGCCGCCCCTCTACCACGCCGAGGTGGACCCTCACAGGGGTCCCAAGCTGTAACAGTGATTCTAGTAGGCACAAGACAACTCAAAAGTTTTATCAGGTTTGCTTTTAAAGGGCTCCAGATTAAGACAGAGGAAACCTGAAAGAAGGAAAATTTTATTTACAAAAGTCCAGCTCTCAGATCTTAATTGGTTGATCAGAAAATATAAATTTAAGCTTATAGATCTGAAACAGAAATATATAATGTTAGGATTTAGAATCGACTTTTATTATTTTTATCAACAGTTGAAATGTTGGTGATATTATTAAAGAATATGAGCATCGTTTTTAATCCCAGAAGTTTGTTTGTTATATTAGCAAGCAATAGATCACTAGAATTTGAAAAACAAATTAAGATCTTTCGTGGTATGATGCTAACAACGACGGTTAGAAATGATAATTTGCTAGCCTGTGTGAGGTTTTAGTCCAAAAAAATGAAAAGAAACTCAGATTTAGTTATTAAAGTAACGTAAAGTAAAGTGACTCGACAAATGAAGTCACTAACGGTAGAAGTTTCAAGCATCAGAATACGAATACTTACTTTTCAGAGTTATTATATAGTAGTTCAGTTAAAATTGCTCATCCAATTTCTGAGATAAGGATCATTCTGCTCCATTTAAAATTTATTAATCAATTATACATTAAATGAAATGAGAAATCTCCAAATTTTAGAATATGATCAAATACTGATATTAAATGCTATGTGTTGTAACGAAGTAGATTCCGCAATGATGGATCAGTCTTCCCGGACAAGGTGACTTATTTTTACTTCCTTGTACGAAGTAAAAAGGAAGTGTTGTAATCACGAAAAATTTCCGGTACCATATTTGAACGAAAATATCCATTTTGACCTCTATCGAATGCAATTTAACGATATTTTTGCGTGACATCCAGGTTTTTATGCCTTTAATTAACCTGCATGTTATAGTTGTAGAATTATCAACAATTTAAAAGTTGTTTAAGTGCGGCTAAGACTAATTTGTTTGGTCATAGCGGCCATATTTGTTTACATTTGAAACTTAGCAGAATAGTGGATTTGTTGCCAATCTAGAGAAACTAAGCTTCGCAATAACAAAGATAACGTAATCTTTTATTGTTGCGAATTAAATCATTCTTAATCTATTCTGTAAATTATTCGAGGAAATAAGCGTTTAAAATTTACTTCGTAATTTTTAATATAGATATTTTGAATTTTTATGTATTTCTGCCTTGTCGCGAAGTGAGAACTGAATTAATTAATTGAGAAATACTGAATACGTCTGTGCAAAACTGTTTCTTTTCTTTTTTATATATATATATATATAGTCCAAAGGGGCTTTGTCCCCTTTGGTAAACAAATATATTGAATTTTTAAGAGCGCATTTATTCTGTTGAGGTTTATGCGCTATCGACGAAGTAGATTTAATTCAATTGAATAAGTTTAAATGAAATGCAAAATGCGTATAATTTAATATTCCGTACAAGGAAGTCACGTGATGTATACATCAGAGTTTTTTAGTTCCGTTATAATGGATTATTAGGCGATGCATAAGAACCAATTAGTTTCATATGCATCGATATTTACTATAATAAAAACGACTTTAAGAATTAAAACATCTGGCGTGTACACCGCTTCCTTGTCCGGAATATTAAATTACTAGCAGGTTTCCTGCATTTCATTAAAACTTAATGGATTTAAATCTACTTCTTCGATAGCATAATAAATGCATAACATAATAAAGAACATAATAAATGCACTCTTTAAAATTCGCTATATTTATTTACCATAGCGGCACTCTGGCGCTAGGTTCATTTAACAGCTTTATATCTCATTCATTTTATAACTCAGAATGCACAAAAATTATATCAGCTGAAGAATTATCTAATTGTTGTCACATCTTCTATTCAAGTACTGTAATAAATATAAAAAGATCTATAAAAGATATTAAACAAATAAAAAAGAAACAGGTTTTCACAGGCGATTCAGCATCGCTTGCCAAATGCGCATGCGTTACTCATAGCCATTCTCCTCTGTCCAAAACAGACTAGCGACAATATTTCATTCTAACACGAAACAATTATTTCTTCGAATTTGATTATATTTCTCATAATTCTATTCTCAGTTCGCGGCAAGGCAAAAATACATAAAACCTCAAAATATCGTCACTAAAAATTTAAAAATATGTAGGAAAAAAATAAAACACCAAATACAGTTAAAACAATAGGAAAAAAAATAGTTTTTACAATTAAAATTAGAGTTTCTACGCAAAACAAGCAATTCGGTCGGCAGGCGACAAGGCAGATTTTTCGGTGCACAAAAATGAAAGCTTAATTTTGGTCCCACTCGGCAAAAAGGGCACTGAAGGTGCGTAAACTGAACTACTCACTATTCTGCTAAGCTTCAAACGTAAACAAATATGGCTGCTAAGGTAAACAAAAATTACGCTTAGCAGTACTTAAACAACTGCGTGCAAGTTAACTAAAGGCATAAAAACCTTAACCGGAAGATAAGAACAAGAAAATTCAATCATGTTTGAATAAAAAATGCGCAATTTACCAACATATAAGAATAAAAAATGAGTTCACGGAGCAGAGTAACATAGTAAATAATATAGCGGCCGATTGCAAATCAAAACGTGAGATGAAGAACTATATATTATAGGAGTCTTATATACAAAATTTCAATGTCCTAAGGCTATTCGTTTTTGATTTATGCGGGATTCATACATACATACGTACAGACGCCGCGAAAAAAATCTCTTCTGAATCTCTTTTAAATCAGTTTTATAATTTGTTTGGGGAAAAAGAGTCCTTTATTCTGCCCTCGTGTACAAATGTTACGCAAAAATATCGTTAAATTGCATTCGATAGCGATCAAAGTGGATATTTTCGTTGAAATGTGGTACCCGGAATTCTTCGTGATTACAATACTTCCTTTGCTTTGTACAAGAAGTAAAAAGGGAAATTTGCTATTTGCTATATTAGATTGCACCTCCAAAAATATCGTAAACTGATATCTTAGGTAAAGAGTCCATTAGAAAACCAGATCAAATTATTTTTTTTTGTTAATTAACGAAAATCACCAACTAATACTTACGTATGATGAGTAAAATTGAGCAGGTATTATAAACATTGCTAGTTTTAAGGACTGAATATTTTCGAATTAGGATGTTTTTTTGACACCATATTCAGTGCTACTAATGATTGTGAACATTCTGTCTTATTCATAAACATTACTATCTTATAATAACGTTTCCTAAATGTGGCTGTTAACGTTTTAATGGCGAGTTGTTTCTTCTTTTAGGAAAAAAAGAGGTCATTGAAAGAGAGGTACAGACTTGCAACCCTCCAGGAAACTGACTTCCAAATTATATGTCCCGAAATCAACCGATCGTTTCATTCCGATTACTCTCTTTTCTTTGCGTTAGATAGATTCTTTTATACCCATATTCGGGAATGAAATAAGAAATAGTTTATTCCTAACAGCACAATGTCTGTGGTTGTCAGATTCGGATCGATTCCGGGTTCAATATGCCAGGGGAATAAGTGGTAAGATTGAATTATTTGAAGAGGAATGAAAAAAATGTCAGAGATCGTTCAATGGGAAAATTTCCTTTACACTTCATTTCGCTGTAAGAATATGGAATTTTACCACTCAACAATCTCAAGTGTATACTGTTATATAAGAAAAATATTTATAAATAAACGAATTATACGCAAACAAATCTCAATCATCAGCTAGTTTTCTCGTTTCAAATCTCCCTTTTTTTGCCAAACAATTTTATTAAATCACAGTATCGTTAAAATATCGAAAGCATGCAAGATTTTTGTGTTTATTAGAAAATACATAAGCTTGGGCTACGTTAGATAAGTGTTTATGAAAGCTATTAAGTGATATCTGCTTTAGTAGAGGACTTTCTAATGAAAGTTATAAGTAGTTTATAAGTATTAAAAAGTACTAATAAGTAGCCCGATAAGTAGCTTGCCTTTATGCTATTTAACGGAAAAATACTGAAACCGTATATAGCAAACCCGTTCAGCTGATGGCCGGTTAACCCCAGACTAATTACATATGTTCAAAACTCTCATATACACCACCCAACATTGAAAATGCAACACCAAGAAGGATTGGCCAGAAAGTGATAAAACTCGGTAAACAGACAGAGACAGCAACGAACAATAAGTGATCTTATTCTTGAAATGATATACATAGTACAGAGCGAGAACAGCGTCGGCTCAATAGGTTATAGGACCACCTTGGACGGCAATATACGAAGCAACACGTTTAGGTACAGAGTCAATGAGACTACGGATGGTGTCCTGAGGAATGACTCTCCATTTCTTGTTGTCACCCGTGTGCCAAAGTTCGTCTTCTAAATGCGGCAATGGGAGGGTCTGAAAATGGCGTCTGATCATATCCCAAATGTGTTTGATTGGTGAGAGATCAAGAGGGAACGGTGGCCAGGGAAGCATTTGTATACCTTGCAGAGCACATTGGCGATGGCAGTAGTGTGTGGTCTAGCGTTAGCGTACTGATAAAGGATACGGACATTCCTTGATGACAGGGGAGTGTCACCGATCTCAGCACATCATGCACGTATCGCTGGGCCGTCGTAGTACCCTAAATACGAAATAGAGGACCGGAATCATACGCAATTTAGCCCCAAATCATGATGCCACGTAGTCCCTCTGTGGAGCATTTCACAATTGCTGCCGGATTGGATTTGTCTCCATATACACTCCACACTCGTACGCGGAGAATATCATTGGAGAAACAGGAGCGTGACTCATCTGAGACCACGACCCTGTGCCATTCCGTCGTCCACATCGCTCAAGCCCGGCACCATTGCAGACGTTGGCGTCTATGATGTGGGGTCAATGGCAGTCTTCTTAACGGACGCTACGAGTCCATGCCACTAGCCACCAATCGATGGCAAATGGTTGTGGTCGATATGGAAATATCCAGGGTGTCCTGAGCATGCTGCAGAAGAGTAGTAGAAGTGGCTTGCGGGTGGGCCACCATTTGTCGGCGGATGCGTCAATCCACGCGTACTGACGTCATTTTGGCTGCCCCGGCACCCCTCGAGCTTCCTACATCTCCTTGTTCCAACCATCGTCGCCACAGCCGTTGCACAGTTGATGCGTGCAGGTGGGTCTCAGCTGAAATTTGCCTTATGGACCAACCTGCCCTTCACCATGCCCTCGTAAAATCGTCTGACTGCTGGAACTGCTTCTGTTGACGAAGGTCTGGCATTCTCTGCTATTACATGCGTTCTCTGAGATAAGAATAAATGTTTTACAATGGTTTCCCTAGCACAAACAACGTCACGAAAATTGTCATTCTGCAAGTTCCTTCCCTTATATCTTCAACGTGCGCTGGACAGCTGCGCTTTTCACATCATTCCCATAACTCGGTGACGTAAATCTACCCTGAAATTTGCATAATTTTGGGGCCATTCCTTCCTGGTGTTGCATTCTCAGTGTCGGGTAGTGTATGCACCCATAGTGTGGGCGCACCACAGACTTTAAACATGAACTTAGCGAATTCTGTTAAAATAGAATTCGATAAAGTTGATGTTTAAAATCTGTGAATAAATTTTAAATGTTTAAATTCTATAATAAGCTTTAACGAACTCTGTAACCGTGACAAAAGAAGTAAATAGAGTAAGTAAAGTAATAGTATAAGAAACAGTAATAAGATAAAAGTAAGTATAGTACAAAATTTGATATATACACCACATGACTTCCTTGTACTGAATATTACATTATACGCATTTTGCATTTCATTTAAATTTATTGGATTGAATTAAATCTACTTCGTCGATAGTGCATAATCCACAATAGAATAAATGCACTGTTTAAAATACACTACATTTGTTTACCGCAGCGACACTCTGGCGCTAGGTTCACTTAATAGCGTTACATCTAATTCATTTTATAACTCAGAATGCGCAAAAATATGTATATCATTTGAGGAATTATATAATCGTTGCCACATGTTCTGTTCAAATACTATGATAAATCTAAAACGACGTATAAAAAAAGTTAAGGAAAAAAAAAAAAAGAAAAAAATAACAGTTTTTCATAGACGATTCAGCATTTCTCAACCAATTAATTCAGATCTCACTTCGCGACAAGACAAAAATGCATAAAAATTCAAATCATTTATATTAAAAATTACGAAGTAAGTTTTAAATACTTATTTCCTTGAATAAATTCTAGAATAGATTAAGCATGATTTAATTCACAATAATAAACGAAGCATTTTGTCGTTGCGAAGCTTAATTTCTCTAGATCGACAACAAATCCACTATTCTGCTAAATTTCAAATGTAAACAAATATGGCCGCTATGGCCAAAATAATTAGGCTTAGCCGCATTAAACAACTTTTAAATTGTTGATAATTCTGCATTTGTAACACGCAGGTTAACTAAAGACATAAAAACCTTAGCCGGAAGATAATAACAACATAATTCAATCACTTTCAAAGCAAAAAATGCACAATTTACAAACATATAAGAATAAAGAAACTGAGTTGACTCAGCCGAGTAACAGAGTACATACTTATATACATCTATTTATATTTTGTTGGTGCGGCCGACTGCAACCAAAGTAGGAGGTGCACATGTTATAGAGTCCTATATACAAAATTTCAACGTTCTGAGGCTAAGCATTTTTGAGTTATGTGAGATGCATACATACATACGTACGTACGCACGCACAGACGCCACGAAATAATCTCTTCAGAATCCATTTGAAACCAGTTCTATAATTTTTGTGGTGAAAAGGGAGTCTCTTATTCTGTCCTTAGGGTCAGATATCACCAAAAACATCGTTAAATTGAATTTCATAGCGGTCAAAATAGATATTTTCGTTGAAATATGGTACCTCAAATTTTTAACGATTACAATACTTCCTTTTTACTTCGTACAATGGAGTAAAAAGTAATAAATGTCTAATAAATAACGATAAATAAGAGTAAAAGAAGTAAAATATTATAGGACTCAAGATTTTCATTTTCTATACATGTATATGTATGGGAAATGAAACCCTCGAAATATTGTTAAACTAACGAGAGTACTTACAGCATGAAGATTAAGAAATTCTCTTTCACAAATTATTGAAAATAATTATTAATTTTTCCTTAATCTCTTAAGTAAACTATAAGATTCACAATTCGCATGCTCATTAATATTTCCTATAAATTATGTTTTGATCCAGGGGAATGCTGAAAATGTTCACTAATGAAGAATGTGTTTTTTCAATATTCCATTAAATTATATAAATAAGTCCTAGATGATTTCATTTCCAATAAATTTATCAAAATTCTCCAATAAAGAGACCTCTGAGACCTTTAGTAATTCAAATGTTTCATTAACTGTCTTTAAGAGCGATATGTTTTGAAAACACATAAATGCAAAAATGAAAACTTCACATTCTTTTATCAAAAGCGCCTTTTAACTGGATGAAAATTTAAAAACCCGCACGCACATTTCTTTCCTCGTGTTCAACATATATACACTAGCATCAGCCTGAAATCCCTGAAGTCATCATTAGCAAATTTTAATTCCTTTCTTTTCTGGCTCCGTTTTAAATCTTCCATTCTTAGACATGGGACGTTTTCAACATGAATTATTGATAAAAACGTCATCTTTTCCCTTGCATTATGCAGACGCAAATTTTTGTATAAAAATTTAGTTACTATTTTTATTTAAATATTATTTTTTCACATGTGATTAATAGTTAAAATTTATTGTTCTTATATCAATACATTGTATTTGTTATAATAATTTGGTTATATACTAGTTTCTTACGTTTCCTTTTTAGTTCAGGATAAAAGGTTACTACCCTCATTCAGAATAAGAATACTGTGTCACAATAAGAATAAACTAGCAACACGTTTTGTATCTTTAAGAGCTCAAAAAGTGATCCGAAAAACATATTGGACCATATTCGAAAATGCAATTAATGTACGCAAAGCGCCACAAAGATTTAGGACATCTCCAAAAAACCAAATTCTAAAAATGTAACATTAGAAAAGTCTATAATTTAGTTTTTCCTGTTTCTGTGATCATTGCGTAATGTACAGGGTGACCCAAAAGTTCGTTAATATTTGAAAATTCAGTAATTCACGGAATAATGTAGGTAGAGAGGTAAAAAGTAACACACGTGCTTGAAATGACATGGGGTTTTACTGAAAGAAAAAAAAAATGCAAAAATAGGCCAGCATACGCTCCGGGCAGCAAAATATCAGTGACGTTGCAGGAGAATCGTGTATGAAACGAGCTGTAGTGAGATAGCAAAACAGTCAGTCCCTTCATGAACTTTGTCACTTCTCTATCCTCGCCTGCGGGTGTTGGTCAGGGCGTGATGTGGATTTATCACATCAATCGTGATCAGACTTTTTACATTTGAGGAAATGCGTGGTTCTGCTATTCAAACTGTTAGTCTGATAGGTGCGAGGTAAGCTGATATGTTACGGAATCGTATCATTCCTAGCCTGTTGGAAGTCTTCTTCCAACAGGTAATTAACAACAACAACAGACAGCAATTCTTGGTTATTATTTTAGCCGATAGATGGCGTTGCCTCCTCGCGTATGGTACTAGCCGAGGGTATAAAATGCCGTTACTGAGGTTGCTTTCCCTTTCTAGAAATTTCGTTTTTCTGATGAGGAGGGACCTGTAGTTGCCCTCAAAATCGATTGTTTTAATAAATGTACGCAAAATACAAGGTTGTTTCAGCGATTTTGATTGTCACATTAGCGTGTTTCTATTCTATTCTAACCTTTAGGAAGGTATGACTTTTATGCAGGGTAGTATGCTCCACCCCTTATTGCTACACGTGTGAAAGATCTCTTGCACACATCGTTTGGTGAGCATAGCACGCTAAGCCTCCACTTCCGTCGTGCTTGGCTTCCGTCTGCAGATCTCAGTCCGTGTAATTATTGGTTGTGGGGTTACTGAAATCGCAAGTCTACCGCTACCATCCGACCTCATTAGGGATGCTAAAAGATAACAACCGAAGGCAGTTTCTCACCATACCTATAGATACGTTGTACATTGCTGTTCAAACATTGTCCTTCGGCTACAGGTATTGTTGATGAATGACGGCCGATATATTGAGAATTTGTTATAAAGAACATAGTTTTTGCTAAAAATCAATTCTTATGCTAATTATTGCTTTTGCTATCATATGAAGCGCCACCTGTTTGCCGTTTATAGCACTTTTTTTTTGCTTTCAGTAAAACTGCATGACATTGCAAGCATGTATGTCAGTTTTTACCTCTATATTATTCACTGAAATATTGAATTTTCAAATGTTAACGGAATTTTAGTTTCCCCTGTATATAGCATGTATATGGCAAAGGTTTTACAATCTTTAGTACTAATTCATTACGTAATTCTATTGCAACATTTGCTACGTACATGACTTGGTATTGCTAGTTTGGGATACACAAGATATTTAATTTCTTTGCTATGCAATATTGGGGAAAATGGAACGTAGACTGACGAAGATTTTAAAATAAAAGAAAACTTTAGATTTTGAAAGTAAACCGACATACGTCCTTTTTTTGGTTTAGAAGAAGAGGAATATATTTCAGTATAATTTGAAAGCGACAGATTTTTATTTAAAATCTATGCCAGTCTAAGACTGCTTTTGGAGAGTTTTAAGTCTATTTAAACTTCCACTTTGCCTCATGAACAGTCAATTTTCAGATTACTGCCTTCAACGTAGCATACGATGTTTTAGTTATCTTTTGAATTATGACGATACTTTTTTAATTGAACAATTTCAAAGTATGAACATATTTTCAGTCCAAAATGTCTATTAAGTCTCGAAATGGAATTTTGCTCGGTTCAATATAATCGGCATATGACTTTCAAATTATTGCCATCAAATAATATCGCCCTGTATTATTTAAAAAAATACAATAATGAAGAATTTGCATTCATGCATGGTTATCACATTGTAAAAAATCTGATGTATACATCACACCACTTCCTTGTACGGAATATTAAATTATACGCATTTTGCATTTCATTTACAGTAATTCGATAGAATTAAATCTACTACGTCGATGGCGCATAAACCATAACAGAATAAATACACCCTTTAAAATTCACTATATTTGTCTACGATAGGGACACTCTGGCGCTAGGTTCACTTAACAGCGTTACATCTCATTCATTTTATAATTCAGAATACACAAAAAAGTACGCATATCATCCGAAGAATTATCTAATCGTTGCTGCATGTTCTATTCAAATACTATAATAAATCTAAAATGATGTACAAAAGAAATTAAAGAAACAAACAAAAAAAAATTTTTTTCTTCGAGAATTCAGTAATTCTTATTCAATTAATTCAGTTCTCGCTTCGTGACAAGGCAAAATACATCAAAAACTCAAAATATCTATACTAAACATTACGAAGTAAATCTTAAACACATATTTCCTCGATGGATTAAGCATGATTTAATTCGCAATAATAAAAGAAAGCGTTATCTTTGTTGTTGCGAAACTTAGTTTCTCTAGATTGACAAGAAATCCACTATTCATACTAGTTTCAAATGTAAACAAATATGGCCGCCATGAGAAAAATGATTAGGCTTAGCCGCACTTAAACAACTTTTAAATTGTTGATAATTCTACAAATCTTGTTTGAAGATTTACTAAAGCCATAAAAACCTTAACCGAAAGATAAGAACAACATAATTCAATCATTTTCAAAGCAAAAGTGCACAATTTATCAACATACAAGAATAAAACAACTTTGGTCACTGATCCGAGAAGCAGAATTCATTTATATATGCATACATTTATATATGTTTGGTGCGGTCGATTACAACCAAAATAGGAGGTGCACATCTACATGTTATAGCAGTCCTATATACAAAATTTCAACGTTCTGAGGCTAGCCGTTTTTGTGTTATGCGAGATACATACATACATACGTACGCATAGACGCCATGAGAATTTTCTTCAGAATCCATTTTAAATCAGTTTTATATTTTTTTGGGAGAAAAAGAGTCCTTTATTCTGGTCTTACGTGCGGATGTCAGTTAAATTGCATTCGATAACGGTCAAAACAGATATTTTCGTTGAAATATGGTACCCGAAATTTTTCGCGATTACAATGCTTCCTTTTTACTTCGTTCAAGGAAGTAAAAACGGACTGTACTTGCAATCGTCCAACTTTGAATAATGCAGTCTTTCACCTCATATGTGCGTCTGGGAGCCCGAAATTAAAATTTGGATTTTTAGTCCAAAGGGGAAATTTGCCCAGAAAAACTATTAATTTCGTTTTGCCATTTTGCGTCGATTCACTATAAACGTTGACTCACTTTTCAAATTGTTGCCACCAAATATTAGAGTCCAGTATTATATTTAAAAAAATTAAATAATGAAGATTCTGCATAAAAAACGACCACGGTTTGTGATTGGACAGGAATACGGGATCTTCCCTCCTGCTAAAAGACGACGATCCCCCCCCCCTCAAGCCTTCAGTTTCAGCGACGACGCCGTTCACTCAGCTGCTCCAGATATGCCTCACACATGATTATTAATCTGTTTCTTTTAAATATCACATAATTTACCGCAGATTTAATCTGCCAAATTGCTATTAACCGGTAAGTAGACATTACACTACTATAGGTATGATAGACCGAAAGGTCCCGAGATCGATTCTCGCTAATCACTGCTTAATTTTTCCAAACAGTTCTTCTTTTTGTCTCTGTAATTTTTCTCAAGTCATGTTGACTTCCTTTTTATTTTTCTTTAACGTCTTTCATGTATTTTTTCCTATTTCTGTTCCCTTTTATTAACTATGATGAGGAGACAGAGGTAGAGGGTTCTTTACCCTAGACACTCCTTAATAATTAATCCTTGGATCCTTGGATTCTGCATAAACGTATCTATGTTTCTCGCATTGTGATAAAACAATGGTACCTAGAGCCATCCAATTTTGAATAATATACATTTTCACCCGAATAAGGGCATCTGTAAGCCCAAACTTGGAATTTGGTTTATTAGCGATTTCATATTTTATAAAAGCTTAACGAATTTTTGATTAACAAACTCAAGGATTTGAAAGCGAGCAATGGCAACGTTGTATAGAAAAAAACATTTTTATCTCAGCGCGTAAGACTGTGTATTGGAAATTCTACACATAAGCTCATTTTAAAATTATTTTGCTCTTGAACTGAATTTTATGGTTTAAGTGCGAAGATCATGATATTTAATAAATAAAGGTAACACACAAATCCTTAAAAATTGCCCCTTTGGGCGTAATGTAAAATCTGAAAGCTTTCAGATTTTTATTTATTTTTATTATTTATTTTGTATTTTGCAAAACTTTAATGATTTTTTGATTAAAAACTGAATGATTTGAAAGCGAAAAGCAGGAACACTGTTCGAAATAAAATATTTTTATCTCCAGTGCACGAGACTGTGTATCGGAAATTCTAAAAGCACGCTGCTTTTTTAAATATTTTGTGATATTGTTGTCGAAATGAGTTTTATGTGTAGAATGCGTGAAGAACGCGATATTGCTCGATAAATAAAGAATAAAGTTGAAACTAGACGTTGTGATTAAAAAGAAAGATGAAAACTTCTGTATGCTATTATCACTGAGACAACTGAACATTAATATGCTTAACTGAGAGAAGACTGCAAAATGCATTCGGACGGACGGACGGACGGAATGATGGATGGACGGACTGACGGTTTAACGCTCAGTTCTCTAGCATTCAAAAGTAAGCGATATTTTTGGAAAGTTTGCAGTAATTGTAGTTATGAGAATTTTTACTATTTGCGTTAGTTAAATAGAAATATAAAAAATTCAGCATCTGTTAAATAGAATTCAGCGATCCTAATTTCAGATTACTCATTTGGGTTTCTTATTTATTTATTTGTATTATTTAATGTTATTTAAAAGGTTAGAAGGTACAGCTTTCATGAACTTCAGTGCAAATCTTATATTCAACAGCTTCAGATGAAATAATTGAATATGTGCTTGACATAAAATGCTTTTCAACGACGGAAATCCTTTTTATGCAAACTTGTATATAAAAGGAATTATAACCTAATTTAATTAGATATTCACTAAACTGAGGAGTTTAGAACTTAGTGAAATGAGCCGAATTGTTTAAATAGCTGACTTTCGATTACAAACGAAAAGTTTCCATCTGGAGACAAGAATTCAAATGTTTGGCCATAATTATTCATGAGCGCTAGAGGAATATAAATCCGAGAACTTACCGCTGAGAATGCTGAGAGACTTCGTTTTGGCTTAATGGCCTAAAATACGTTTTCTGCATAAAGAGATTCGAGTATATTTCTTGTGTAAATGTACGGTTTCGTTTGTTTACACCGATGTTTAAGCTGAATAGTTTTTCATGACGCTGAATAAGGTTTAAGCTGAACAGTTTTTCAATCATTTTACTGTACGGAAGAATAGTTAAGGGAAATATATGTTAGTTTTATGTTATAATGAATATATTTCACGAGCTAAGGCTGATAAAATGTAGATTACATTTTAATAAGAAAATGAATGACAACTAGATGCTTATAAAAAGTTACAGAACACAGTTAAGTAGTGATGAATGAATCCGAGTAAATTAATTACTAGGTGTCGGAATTAATTGCTAGGTTATAAGGTATTTCTTTAGCCGTCTTAGCATGCCTTCGTAGTGTAGTGGTTAGCACGCTCAGCGCGTATTCGAGAGCTGCGTAATTCGAGTCCCCTCGAGGGCACTGCTCATTTTTCATGATTTCTGCTTCAAAACAAAAATCCTAATGCCTCTACAGTGGCACCCGAACTAAAAAAGGTGGTGGATGATTATTCTCCACCACCAGGATTTGACGATTGGGTCCTCTGATCCCGGTCGCGCTTTAATAAAAGGAGGAGTATATAAGGTATTTCTCCTGCATTCTTAGCATGCCTTTGTGGTGTAGTTGTCAACACACTCGGCGCAGTTTGAGAGGTCCGTGGTTCGAGTTCCGGCGAGGGCATTGCTCACTTTTCATGACTCCTGCTTCAAAACAAAATCCTGTTGTCTGTACAAGGTTCAGAATTAGAAAATTTCTTAAATGGCTAAGCTGAAATGGAAAAAAAAATCTTGTTTAATTTTCAAGCCTTATATTCTTTTCTTGAGGTTTGCAGAAAAATAGTGTTTTTTTTTCCAGAATTTTTAAAATTTAGAACTCTGGTGAACTTCTTGGAGCGATTGCTGGTTTGTTTGAATGTTATCTGAGTTGAGTGTTCTAACTTATGTACACTGTAACATTGAACTCTAACATATTCATTAATATTATACAAAATGCTTAATAACCAGTAATAATATTATTACCGGTATCAACAATAAATTAACAATAAAGTA
>KK119023.1:254711-312012 GCA_000611955.2 Stegodyphus mimosarum
GCGAAGACACATTTCCTTCAGCTCCGGCTAAGCAACATTATTTTTGTCTTCAGAATGGAACAGTACAAGTTAAAAGAGATTGTTACAGTTATATGGTTGGATTGTTATATACTACTACATGTAAGGTTTTAGTTAAACTAACAAAGTTTTATTTTTAATTTTATTTTTTCTATCTCTTCTCATTTCAACTTCCCGTTAGAATAAGCGCGCGTTTCAGTTTTATGCTAATTTGAAGTGGAGCCAAGTTATATTTAAGCGAGAGGTAGGAACCTCTCAGTGTGAGGGAGCTTTTAGTCTCAGACCACGGTCACTCTATTCGACGTTCGCCTGACTAGCTAGCATTTAAATTCTAAACCATAGCGCTTTTACGTGATTGCTTATTGAAGTAATTCCAAGTGCGTCAGCATTAGTTAAATATTGCTACGCACCATTTAGTTTAGAGGCCAACCTCGCGTTATAGCTCTGCGAGCAACGACTATTTAATTTCTATTTAGTTTTAGCTTAAATTAGTTCAATTGTTCATTTTAGACCCAAGTGCGGTCTCTACTTTCTGTATCCCTCCCGAGTTGGGAAGTGGTTATAAATAATTTTGATTTAATAAAAGAGGATTTAAAATCCCTTTCAAGTGCAGTTCTTCTACCACTTAATCACAATATTCTACCACAGAACATAGAGCTGCATTCAGTTCTCTGTTCCAGATCAGGATTTAAGGAGTTCACGAAGATGTTTACCAAGAATATGCACCGAACACTCAGTCCTGACATACATCACATTATTTATAACTTATTTCATAGTTATAAATAAAATACAGCGAAAACTTCACTGTCATCAATCTTTTAACGGTTAATTTTTGTTATCACCCTCCAACTCAGATAGTTCGATGGACGGTATGAATCAATCAAAAGTCACACAATAACAGTGACTTTAAAAATAACAACAACAAAAAAATATACTAACTAATGATTGCTGTATAGTGAAATAAAATATTGTTTTGTTACCCCATTTCGAATAAAAGGCTTAAGTATGGTTAAATGTCAAATGAAATTATACGGGAAATATGTTTACGAGTTTTTGATTAAGAAACTCAACAATTTCAAAGTCAGCGGAAAAGAAAAAAAAACATTTATACGGAAAAAACAAACTGTACGGAAGTGTACGGAAAAGGAAAAAAAATATTTTTATCTCCAACGCGCGAGACTCTGTATCGAAAATTCTAAAGATATGCTGCTCTAAAATTATTTTATGATATTGCTGTTGAATTAAATTTTATGGTTTAAGTGCGAAGAACACGTTTTTAGTTATTCTCCCTAATATTTTTTCTCTCAAGTTTATTTTATTTCAAGCAGTATGTACTTATATTACTGTGTGATCCCATTGTTCACAATGGTTGTGATCCATCTGGAAGATTTGCTACTCATTGTAGGATACTACTGTTATTTAGTCCTTGAATGGCTTGAGTAACTGCTGAAGAAACCAGTTTCCTTTTGCAATCCATCTAGAGCTCTGTTAATCTGTGAAAGAATTTTACAAGGATTTTATTTTTGAAGTGAACCCTTCAGCCTCTTACTTGCTTTTTTTTTATTGAAAATTTTAAATTCCTTGTGCACCACATAGTATTACACAAGGCTTACAAAGGTTAAGTAAAAGAAAACAAATACAATAACAACACAAAATAGCAATAAAAAAAACTTACAAATTCACAGATGACACGTAAGGGATAAATTTACAGAAGAAAAAGAAAGCCATTTTATCTTGGACAAATACATGAAGAGGGGGAGGAAATGTAATATTCACAGATTTTAACCTAGAAATGAGTTCGTTTCGTCCTTCCTTCAGCTTTGAACAATAGAACAACAAATGTTCGACATTTTGTACTCCCCCGAAGCTGCATGAACACAAGTCTGTACTAGATAATCTAAATCTCTTCAGATAAGAATTGAATTTACCATGTCCAGTTAGAAATTGAGTAATTTCAAAATTACAGAGAAAGGGTTTATTATTAAATCTGTGAGGAATGGAAGGAAAATATAGCTTAGTTAAGGAAGCATTAGTAGAATTCCTGTATAGTTCATTCCACTTGAGTATTGTATCATCCCTACTTTTGTTCTTAAAAAATGACTTGGGCAGTATCATTGGAGTAATTACTTGAAGATTTGTAGCTTGTTTTGCCAACCAATCAGCCCTTTCATTTTCTAGATTGCCAGTATGGCCACGTACGAGAGAAAAGATAACATCAACGCCTTTATCATTAAGGTCTTTAAGAATGGCATGAGAAGTAACAATTAATTTATTACATGAGAAGATATTTCTAAGAGAATACAAGGATGAAAGGGAATCAGTGCGAATAAGAAATTTGGCACTTAACGAATAGTTGTTAGATATCCACTTAATTGACTCACTAATGCAAAGTAATTCGGCTTGGAAAACACTGCATTCATTGGGAATTCTAGAGTTTATATTCCAGTTCAAAACCATGATGGAAAACGACATAACACAACTCGATTATTAATTTTACTGCCATATGTATAACACACAACAGGGAAATTATCATCAACAGAATTGTCATCAATGATAATTTGAATTGGCAAACGATCGGCAGGATGAGGAAGATCTTCAAACAACACCTTGGTATCGAACATAAATTTGCTGATGGTATCTTTAAACTTTTTATCATTAACAACCCATTGTCATGAAGGTCAATCGGAGGAAATCCTGAAATTACGAAACAGGCTTCATAGCTTATTGTTCTGTATCCATGTACAACTCTTAGTAAAATTCTCCTTTGAATTCTGCGAAGTATACGGGAATTAATCTTCTTTTCTAAAGCTGTTCCCCACACTCTAGATGCATAGCAAATAAAGGGGACAATACCCTGCTTATAAATCATATTAATAACATTAGATTTTAAACCAAAAGTATTGCAAGAGACACGATTAAGTCCTCTAAGTATATTTTCTCACTTATTAGATAAATAGATAATATTACTTGCTTAGGAGACTTATCTCAATTTTTTGAGGTACTCCTTCAAAATTAATTTTCTATCTTTCAGTAATTTAATTGTTTTAATCTGCTGATATTTTTTATCTTCTTTATCTTATATATCTAATTTTCGATCATGTACGTCTGACACGTCCTTCATGAAAGCTTAGTAGCCAATCGAAACGTTGCGCAATAATCCGCTGGTAGTTCACTACGAATTTCAGCCAATAATGTGCAACTTTGCACCCTTAAACGTTTATTTTTAAAGACCGATTTCTGTTTTATTTTCTAAAGTATCCTCTGCCTACAGACTTAATTTCAAATTCCATTTTGGATTTATTGCCTGTACCTAGGTTGGTAGCCCAATGGAAACTGGTACTACGTAACCGTTAGGCTCATAATAAGTTATTTTAAATATTCTTCTGAGTTATTTAAATTAGCAATTTAAGACAAGACGGTAAGTCATTTGACCACCTTTATGGGTCCAGCAGTTAGAATATGGTGGATCCGTTCAACTATTTGGCAAGAGCTTAGGGACTAAACTATTGTGCAGACGTCTGCCCGTGTTACAAAATGCCTCCACATCGAACATTTGTGCATGAAGAGTTACGCCTTCATGTTAAATATGCATTTTCGAAATAATTTTGTTATAGACTGACAGGTATATTTTCTTTCTGTAATATTAGTTTAGATTTGCCATATGTTTGAAAGTTAGCTCAAAATTAAACAGCTGTGTTTAAGAGTTCAGCTGGTAGACGGGTGAAATATGTGCTCGACGAAGCATTTATATAGCTCGGAATTAACTATTACATTTATTATCAAAAGGTTATGTATGTCAAGAATTACCGTAACACTTCAAGAGATGTTTCGAGAATTTTCAAGGATGCGCATGAACTTCGTTATCTATATCCAAAATTATCAGGACAATTAGGGTGACAGTTTCAAGAATTTTCGAGGATGCGCATGAGCTTCGTTATGTATGCCCAAAATTAGCGGGGCGATTAGATAGTTTCGAGAATTTTCACTGATGTGGCTGAACGTCATTATCCATGTACAAAATTATCGAGACGATTCGAGAGATAGTTTCGAGAATTTTCATTGATGCGCAGTGTACTGATTGCTAAAAAATTCTGGCAGATTCCATTGGATGCCAGACTGAAATACTGTATCAGTCATGGACGCCATGAGAAAGATTGATTATTCAAATACCACTGGAATTGCGATCATGTTCTTTTTTAGGTGAATTTTTCTATACTGGGCATCAGTAAAAACAGTTGTTCCAAAGTTTTAAGGGGGGATGTTTAAAGGTTATTTAAACATCTTAGGTTATATACCTAAACTATTTCTTAGGTTAGGATCCAAAGATTCGAATGATCTCAGTATGTTGGTCCTTATATTAATTTTGTGGAGAAATGAAATTGCTTCTGAAGCAAAAGTCTAAACAAGTTAATAGCTTACTTTTAAGGAAATATTATTTCTCGAATAACAGCTTTTCTGCACTGTGCGTTGAGGTGTATCATTTAATTTATCCTTTCTCCTTTCGAAAAGGCTGCTCATGAGTTGAAAAAAAAACGCTCAGTTTTCTTTTAAATAATCATTTGTAATTTACTCAAGTAACATTTTTTATATAATTGTAGACCAATGAATATGCCACCGAATCATTTTACTTCTAAAATAAAACAACAGTAATTATAAACGGAGAGGTATAAAGAAATCAGAAGAAAATATTTGGTTTCTCTACATGAAGAACAAACGCTTAGTTGCCCAGTACAAGAGTTACAAATTTTTATTTCCTTGAGACTTAACTTTTCAGAACACAACAGAGTAGATATAGAATGTATTTATGCATTTGTTCGTGTTTTATGTAATCATGTTGATCACATGTTCAATAATTTACTTCAAAAGTTGTAGAGACATTAGGTATTTTTAAAGCAGGAGAGATGAAAAAAAAAAAAAAAAAAAAGCCCTTGTCAGGACTCGAACAACGGACCTATGGAATAGGCGCCTAGCGTGCTGACTGCTACACCACGAAGGCACGCGAAGAAGGCGGGAGAAATACCTTATAAAGTTTCTTTATATTCAAAACCTATCTCATTATTTTTGAAACGATATAAATTTGGACTTGCTGCTCTCGAACGTTCATAAAATTTATCATGCGGCTCCCATTGTCTTGAAGTTTGACCTTCCTTATTATAAATCTACAAAGCATTTTCTCTCTCCTTTCCGCATGGCTTCGTGGTGTAACTGGAAGCACACTCGGCGCCTATTCGAGAGGACCAAGATTTGGATCACTGGCGAGGGCATTACACAATTTTGTCTTCTCCTGTTTCAAAAGAACCTAATACCTCACCACATCTAGTTTTGTATTCATTCCGACGACGGCAGGAAGACTAACGAATGAAAAGAAAGTATCTACCGCAATGAAATTATGCATGACAGATTTTAACAAAATTCCAGTAAACAAATTTCAAAACGTAAAACGTATAATTTTGTGATCTTAACTTTACTAAAAGAGCTGCTTACATGTTTCATCAACTATAAATACCCCAGTCTTTCTAAGTTTGAATGTACTGCAATGTACAAATTAATCGACAAGGAAGGGTATAAGTAAGTAAAAGTAAGCATATGAGTACATTCCTCGGAAAAAAAGGACAGTTTTATATATCTCGCGTTCTACTGGGCCGATTGACGAAATTCAAATTGCCTTTTTCACGTCTCGAAAGCGCAACTTAAGATATATATTAGATTTATATATAACATTGTTCTAATATAGGTATTTTGACACAAAATCGGACCTTTTTCTGAAATGACATGCAAATTTTTTCCGTATTTCGTTTTTACGACTTAAATTATGCCAAACTGCCAAGTTTTGTAAAAATCGCAAGAATAGTTTTATAAAAAATTAGCTCTCAAAAGTTTAGCTCTTCCATGTTTATTGAATTTGATATATATTTATAATTCTCTCTCTTTTTTTTTATAAAACTTACTTGATTCCTTCGTTCAGAATTAGAAATTTAGGATTACTATAATTCGCACATTTTTTTTATTTATTCTTAAAATTTGTATTTTAAAATATTTTTTATAAATTTTTCGAAAAAAAGTTTTTTATTATAACCCATAAAACTTTTAGCGTCATCTAAAAGTAGATGTATTTCTAAGCCCACCTGCAAAAAATTCAGTTTTTCATTTAAAATTTCCTAAGATGTACGTGAATTTACATTTTGGGGCGTTTTGAAATTTGGCGTATTTAATATAGCGATAGTAACGAAAATGTGGTTTACGCATTTTATTAAAATTGTTTGAAAGAATTGAACGATGGACTTTTTTTCCTCTCGTGAATCAATGAAAAAAAAAAGAAAGTAAGTAGGTTACTATAAATTAAGAATTCCGCCAAGTGAATTATTCTTGGCGCAAACTGACAAGAAAATGCACCAAGGTAAATTTTTAAATTTCTCTGCAAATTTCCCACCCAAAATTACAAAATTTAATTGCAGGCATAGTTTGAGTTATAGAATCAAAATATGGAAAAAAATATGTGTTATTTCAGAAAACGTCCGATTTTATGTCGAAATACCTATATTAGAACAATGCTATATATAAATCTAATACATATGCTAAGTCGCGTTTGAGACATGAAAAACGCAATTTGAATTTCGTCATTTGGCCCAGTAGAACCGGAGATATAGATCTGTCCCCCCCTTTTTTTGCGCAGTGTTCAAGTGCCGCCCAGATGGTACAGGGATTAGGGGAACCTTCGGCGATACTGAAGAGCTTGGGTTCGAATCCCGGAGAAGGCACAGATGTTTGTAAATGTAATGTCTGAAATATTTATAAATGTAAATCATGGATGTTTGCAAATGTAATGCCCCATGTCTTTGCGGCATGGGGGCACTCTAAATACATGGTGAGCCAAAAGTCCTCTTGAGAGGTTGTTGGTACAGAAAAGAGGTTGGAGCTCTTCTTGCCCCGATGAATTTCGCTGGCTTGTTCTGATGTTACTGTGAGACAAGTCATATAAGTTACAACACAGTACGTATAAGTACGATAAACATTTTACATTTTGGAATTAAATAGATTATTCTAATATTAGATTCATTTAATTTTTCTTAATAAGAAGCAAGGGATTCAAGCAGAAAAGATTACTAGCAAGCTCTAGTCAAGTTTTCTTTGTTAACACTCATAATAATATTTGCATTTCTAAACTGTTAACTACATCGGTAATTTTATTTAGCGATCAAATAGTTCTCTCTGTATATTTGACATTTCTATTCGAAATTACCCCCGGGTGTATTTTTGATCAAAAAATCGAATTGGAACTAGACGACAGCCTTCATGTGTTTGCTATAATTAAATAATGAATTTCTTTCTCATCTTTCTCTTAAAATGAAAAGTTTGCATAAAAATAATGATTTCAGTAAAAGTAGATATTGACAAAATATCGTAACTTTGTATAACTTTGAATTGAGGTAATAGATTATTATTTAAACAAATATTTACTCAACGGTTTTAATATTTTTCTAAATCAATACATTAAAGAATGATTATGCGCAAATAACATGAAAGCAAGGCTGCTAAATTTTAAAGAAAAGTCGCAGAATTTCTCAGAAAAGCAAATAATTGATTTTATCCTGTTTGAAATTTTACATAACAGACATTGTTTTACCGCATATTCCGGCGTAGAACACGATTTTTAATGCAAAAAATGAGATCTGAATTTACAGGTGAGTGTTATACGCCGGATATATAGATTAAAAATAAGGAAAACATCAGCATACAAAAATTAGATTTTTACATGTACCTAACCGCTGCTTATTAAAAAGAAATGACATACTAAACGATTTTGTTATCGGATAACATGAAAATTTCGTCATGTTCGTCTTCCGTTGTATTTTCAGGCCCACGGCCGAATTCTGTTTCATCTTCACCATCACTGTTACTCATTTCCATAAATGAATAATCATCATCTGTTATTTCACCAACACCAAACAGCCTTGCTGCAGCACGATTTCCGTTTTCCTTCCCAAACTGAGCTTTTGGCAGGAGCCACAGTATTTACTATTAAAAGGAATATTAAAAGGAATAAAAGGAAGATCGACTGTATTTCAACTAAAGCAAGTGCGATTTACTAAAGCTTTCGATGTTCACTTCAAGGCTTCAACAGAAAGAGAAAACATTTGACTCCTAATTCCGAGAATTCATTGGCATTTTTACACCAAATTCCGCTCCCTTTTTCTCGAAACCCTAGAATAACATTCTTGTGCACACCTGCATTGAATACAAGCCGCTGTTTTTGCAGAAATACTTACTTCCTCTAGCATTTATTGTTCAGGAAGTATTGTTCCCTTTGTCATTTGCCAATTCAGCATAACATTGTTCGAACGCCTGGGAAAAATCTTCGAATGAATGACTTCAGACGATACGAGCATCGCAAATATATCTTTCAGGTTTCTTCGTAAAGAAAAGGATGCACATTATACGGCGAATTTACATAAAAATTAATAAATGTAGTTTGAAATTATGGGTTCGCGCTATACACCAGTATTTCTTTCCACAAAGGTGCTGACAAAGGCAATAGATTATAATGGTGATTTCATAAAGCGAGTCCGTATGGTGATCAGTACTGAAGTATTGAAAACAGTACTTTTATCTGCACTTGAGTACTGCCCCACTTTATGCAGGGCGCTAGGGCTTCACAATTTACGGGAATCAGAAATTATCGTATAATTTCTTTCCTTCAAAAGAAAAGAACAAATCAGCATTGAAGATTTTCAAAGAAAACTGCGCCTGAGGCGGAAGAATTTCTTAATGGGACTTTGTAACGATTGATGTCTCAAAGCCTTAAAATTGCTTGAGATGACACTGACAAAAACTAGCATAATCATTAACGAATGACAGATCATTGACGAAAACTAATATAATTTGACGTTACTAAATAATTGACGGTGGTGTGACCAGATGCGTCTGTTTCATTGGGGAACGTTAAATCTTCCATTTCTTTATTTATTAAAAACAAGAAAATTCATACAATTAATAGACTACAAAGAAGTTATGATAAGTTATGAAAGTTTATGATATTCGATTTAAAAGAATCCATTCTTTCTGTTTAATTGATAGAAAAATGAAATAAAAATAAAAAGTCTGATGTGGACGCACGTGACTTCCTAGTACGGCCTATTAAATTAAACACATTTTTTTTTGCTGCATTCATTTAAACTTATTTCCTCGAATTATTCTAACTTAAGTATCCGATCCCTTTAGGCAAGTCGAAAATGACATTAAAAATTGCAAAATTTTTACAGTTCTTCTCTGGGTCCTGGAAAAGGTCGATGTACACTTTTTTCCAAAAACAAAATTCACTTGCTACAGGTAGTCTGTGGAACTGACCAATAAGATTGCAGCATTGCAAAACACTCAATTAATCGGTAGCGAAGGCGGCCTAAGACCGTCTGAGTGCACATGCAGTAGCATTCATATATTTTATTTATATTTCATCTACGTTTTCTCGGCTTGAGTGGATACACGCTTCTTCAAAATACACTTTAGCAAATACTTTAGAAATGTAAAAATCTTCTGCAAAAATCTTTTTTTTTGATTTTTGAAATTTTTGCCTATCACTACCGATCTAATATATGTGCATACACAAATATAGAAAGGAAAGGACATATAATGGCAGGAAAATATTGAAGGAATGTGGGCTCAATCTGTAACGAACAACTTAAGATTCTGATATCAAAAGTTATAAGGTATTTCTCCCGCCTTTTTAGCATGCCTTCCTGGTGTAAGGGTCAGCACACTCGGTGCGTATTCGAGAGGTCCGTGGTTCGAGTCCCGGCGAGGGCATTGCTCATTTTTCATCTCTTCTGCTTCTAAATAACCTAATGTCTCTACAGTATGACTTAGTAAAATTTTCTCGACTTCCTGTTACCATTTTCGTTTATTTTTATAAAGAAATGTACTTTTGTATGTCTTTCAAATATGTTTTGACGGTAAAGTGGCCATATTATAGATGAACACATTGAGAACCTCTCAGAATACAACGTTCTTTTTTAAGTCTCTCAAAGGCCTAAACGAAAGAGTCTTATTTATATTCAAAGAAACTCTTCTATTTAATTCCTGTCAATAAAACAGGTCAAGATCCTTTCATGTTTTCCTCTTTAGTCCTAAAATATATCTTCCTTTTCTCATTTCATCTCTCCGCTGCGTTTCATTCAGGGACTGATAGAGCTGCCTGTACTGATACGATTCCAGTCACGATTGGGAATGACAGCTTCGTTATTCCGGAAGTTCAGATGTTTGATTCCTTTGCCTGAATCTCCAGCCACATTTCCCTTTGTTGTTATCTATTGGGACACTGGATATCAAACTGCACGAGAGATAAAGCATTTTGTCGCGGAAATAGTTTATACGGAATGTCACGATTAGATTTGCTTCATGAATTTTAATTGCTGTTTAATCATTGCAGAGGAAAAAGAAGAGTATTTCTGGAGACTGAATAAATACCAACAGAAATATGTTTTAATAAGGGCATTTAAGGTTTGTATATTAATTAAAGATATTGACATAAATGTTTATGGCAATAATCAGGTACTTAATGCAGAATTTACTTTTAATTTTCAAAATAAAAGTTGCTTTTTTGTGATGGAAATTTCACGAACAACAACAAAATGCAGGTACAATAGTTGACATTTTATTGCCGGATGTATTTTTAACTTACAAAATACAAATTTCGTTTTATGAAAATTTTATTTATAACGATAGAATTATACACATTGGAACTTTTAGTAAAAATAAAGTGTAAATTTATTTCTATTTTAATAAATTAGAAATTTTCCTCTCGACTATGCAGATACACTAATTAACGTTTTACTTTACTAGCACAGTTTGCTTTTAAATTTAAAAACAAGCAATATAAAAATATTTTTTAAAGTCAATTCCTACTTAGATAAACAAAGAAAAATTTAATTTTATTTACTTTTTTTTTAACATTCTTAACATTTTTAGTCCAAAGGGGCTTTGTCCCTGAAGGACTATTGTTTTCGTTTTGCGATTTTGCGTCGGAAGCATTAAAAGTCTCAAACTGTCGCCACAAAATATTGCAGCCCTGTATTATATTTAAAGAAATTAAATAATGAAGAATGTGCATAAATGTATGTATGTTTCTCGCGTTGTCATAAAACGACGGTACCTAAAGCCATCGAATTTTGAATGCCGTAATCCTGCTGCGAATATGGGCATCTGGAAGCCCAAATTCGAAATTTGGAATTTGTTTTATTAACGATTTCATATTTTGTAAAACTTTAACGAATTTTTGATTAACAAACTCGAGGATTTCAAAGCGGGCAATGGCAACGTTGTACAGAAAAAACATTTTTATCTGCAGCGCGTGAGACTGTGTGTAGGAAATTCTAAAGATATGCACAGTTTAAAATTATTTTTCGATATTGTTCTTTAACTGAATTTTATGGTTTAAATGCGAAGAACATGATATTCAATAAATAAAAGTAACATACAAAATGTTTAAGAAACGCCCCTTTGGACGTAATTTAAAATCTGAAACCTTTCAGACTTTCTTTCGTTTTTTAATTATTTCGTTTCTAATTTATGAAGTTGATGGTGGCCTATAATTTCTCATTCTATCCATCTCTTGTAATGCTTCATTATTGCAAGGAACCTTTCCAGTGAGTTTCCAGCAGTCCAAGCAGTTATGTTTTTCTTTTCTAATCGTCGCTTGCGTTGTGTTTTAGTTTCTTTTCGCATTCTCCGTTTGTGAAGCAAGGGGCAATTTAAAGGGCTATATTTTAAATATATATTAAATATATATCACGTTAACATAGAAATATGGGGAGATGTTTCGCTACATAATAAGACATTCCATCCGCTACATCTAATTCTATAAAACTACAATTCTTTAATTCCATACACTTTAAAAATCTTTAGAAGTCTGTCTTACTGTTGCCACTTATTTTTGTTAAATATTACTATCCCATTTATCACAGTCATGCACTATTATTTATAAGTTGTTTTAAAAATAATTTTTACAGCACGTGAGCATTCCTAATAAACGTCATTATTTGTAAGTCTTATAATGTATTTAATAAAAACAGCATATCTTTAGTTCCGATAAACGCGAATAAATTAGCAGAAATTGACTTTAATATGTGAAAAAACTGTATTAACATGAAGTGTCATCCAGTAAAAGTTTAAAAAAGTGTATTTGAACTTGAGTGGATGAATAAAAAGTATTTTATTAACGATTGAAAATTTGAACAAGATATAGGGAGAGTGTGAGCTAACAGCAGCAATTTAATAAAAGCAAACACTTTGTTCTCTCTCTTTCTCTCTCTTTATGTAAGCAATTTTACAATGTATCAAGTTGTATGTAATAGCTCCCATAAAATTTGCTTTAGAAAAAAAAATGTCTTAAAAGGTGAAAATATCTTTAAAATGCTCAGAACTTAGTAAATATTTGGAATATTTTATCCGAATTGGGAAAAATGGTTTTGACTGAGTTAGAGACATATTTCGTGTTACTTGTATTGGCAAAAATACTTGCTGCGATTCAAATAGATATTACAAATTTCAAAATTTATAAAATGAGTACAATTCCAACAGTAACAATTGCGATGGTACTGTTTAAAATTTTTGCGTGAAATCTGATGCAGTATGAAAAAAACAGTTAAAATTACGTTAATTTTGCGTGAATCTCATAATTTATGCCATGTACATTAGCAATACAAATGTTTGCATATACAGTATGTGTTACAAAATGTGAAGCCGCGGTAACATAACTTCCCCGCAAGGCGGTTTTAGGGTTGCCAAAAAATGGCAAGGGAAGGCAGGGTTGCCATATATGGCGCAAAGTCGCCCATTTGCCTACATTTGGCAACAAAATTGGCGATATGCCATAAACAGATGGAGAACATTCTGGAACGAATTCTTACCGGCTTGGCCCAGAATGTTCTCGAAGGCAGGCCAAAAGCTATATAAAATCTGTCTGTATGCGGAATAGGAATCTAGTGTCGAGTTCGCCGACGAGTATATCGCGAGTTGGTGCATCGTTGAGCCCATCGACTGCATCAAGAGTTGCAGCGTGAAGAATATCCAGAGTACGTTGAATTCCGAGGAAGACCGAACCGAGACGGGATCAATACTCTAGTGCTTTGTCCTAAAGCAGTCTTCATCGTTATAGCCTGATAGTTTGAAGGCTGTGTTGCTCATTGTTTTTCGACGATTGTAAACGTGTTTTTGGAGCTGTCCTGAGTAATACTGGTTAATAAAATGTGTTTTCGTTCTTCATCAAGTGTTGCCGTGAATTACTCGAAATCCAGGAACCCGTAAGAACGCAGCAATATTAATTTATTAATTATTTTGACTCTAGATCTAATAAACAAAGATAACTGTACAAAGTTGGAGATAGATTTTAATGTATTTTTAAACAAAAGTCACACTTAAATACGTAATATACCAATAACATAGTAATTAAGAATTTTATACATGTTGGAAGTGCATGTGTAAACATAAATGGTCAAAATATAATGTAAGAAGAAGAAGAGTTTGTTGTTACAGAGAATTCTAACCTCAATATTTCTTACTACCAAAGTTGAATCACCCTAGTTTTTCCTTGGAAATGAAATTATCCACAGAGTTTTCTAGGTTCGTTATCCCTCTAAGAAAAATATGAAGGTAAAAATAACGTTATGGATTCAGTCTCTAGCTGAAGGTAAAAAAAGACAAAATGAGTTTAAATGATATATTAGTGAAAAAAAAATATGAACTATGAGATATCAATGCTAAAAAATCTGACGTGTACAATACACGACTTCCTTGTACAGACTATTAAATTACACGCATTTTGTGCTGCATTCTATCTAAGTGTATTTCCTTGAATTTCATTAGAGACAGATTTCTTATTCAATTAAATCAGTTCTCACTTCGCGGCAAGGCAAAAATGCACAAACCCCAAAATAAGCTTTATTAAAAATTGAAAAATATAGAAAATGTAAAACACCAAATACACTTACAACAACTAAAGAACAAATTTCGCAATTCAAATTAGAGTTTCTACACAAAAGCAAGCAATTTGGCCAGCGGGCAAGAAAGCAGATTTTTCGGTGCACGAAACAGAGTTTCCCTTTGATCCTACTTGGCAAAAAACACTGAAGGTACAGAAACTGAGTTCATAGCTCACTGAGCTGAGTAACAGAGTGGATATATATATATATACACATTTATATACGTTTGGTGCGGCCAATTGCAACCAAAAAGGGAGGTGCACATCTACATATTATAGCAATCCAACAAAAATATTGCAATGTTCTGAGGCTATTCGTTTTTGAGTTATGCGAGATACATACATACATACGTACGTACGCACACACATCATGAAAAAAATGTCTTTTGAATCCATTTTAAATCAGTTTTATAATTCGTTTAGGAAAAAAGAGTCCTATATTCTGTTCTTACGTACAGATGTCACGCAAAAACTTCGTTAAATTGCATTCGATAGAGGTGAAAATGGATATTTTCGTTGAAATATGGTACCCGGAAGTTTTCGTGATTACAATACTTCCTTTACGTCATATAAGGAAGTAATATGTCTGATCATTACTAAAACGTTTCTCAGCATAGAATAAAATTCAGATAATATATTTTTAAGTAAGGGGCAGGGAATAAGAATATATATTTTGTATAAGAAATAAGGGAAATACGATGATTTAATAAGCGTTCAATAAACTTTGTTAAAAAATTAACAAACAGAAAAAATTAGAATCTTTGAACGTAGCAGATTTTATTGTTGGAATTTTCTATGTTTGAAAGAAAAATCAGAAATTTGAAAACTGAATAACGTAAGTGTTTTATTTCATTTTCGTACAAAGATGTTTTACTTTTATAGATGCAAAGGAAATTATTAAATTATTCTAATCAAATTATTCTTACGGAAAGTTAAAACAAATTTCTAAAAATTTAATCTCATTTTGTGAATGCTCTTTTATTCACAGAAAAAAAAATCATTTGCAACTAATCTTGATTTGAATTTTATCTTCACGATATATGCAAGAATTTATTGCATTATAAGCAATATTACATTTTTAATATTACAGGGCTAATGACATGCATAATTAATAAAAGGTAAAGTAAGTAAAGTAAAGCGATTTCTGTTTACTGACTTTTCAGTTGTTAAAATTTTAAATACAGAAAATCATTTTTACAAGATGAAGCAAATATTCGTTTTATGAAATGATTTTTGTTATGGTTAATTATTTACAATTCAATATCAGATTTATTTGTACCTTTAAATACAACTTTTAGATGTTTCAAAATTAGTTTGCTGCATCATGTAAAAAATCGAATCGTACAAGAACAGTTTTTTGCTTTCATGAAAATATGCTGGTATGTAAAACTAAAACGATAAGCTGGAAAACTGTACTTAATACAATTACCAATTAAAATTCCGTGAAAGCAAGACTGTAGCGTAAAGCAACTACCTGAGATTTTATTAGCGCGCATTACAATGAAATAAGAAAAATATGAACCAATGAGAAAAAACACGTGCTAGGATTCACGCCCATATTTATGTATATAAATGAGTTAATAACTTATAAAGTCTGGTATTCTACAACTATTGCATGCAGATTAACTAAAGGCATAAAAACCTTAACCGGGAGATAAGACTAACATAGTTCAATCATTTTAAAGCAAAAAATGCACAATTTACCAATATGTAAGAATAAAAAAACTGAGCTCATTGAGCCGAGTAACAGAATGTGCATATATATATAGAGAGAGAGAGGGAGAGGAAGTATATGCTACCGACTCTAAAAAGACTACAGAAGAATTCTCTTCAAGTTTTACAAAAACAAAGTCAGAAGAAGGGTGTATAAGACCCTTTTATTTGAACAGAAAAAAATTAACAATAACTCAACTTAAGGTTGCACAAGCCAACACTCCTGACTTAACTTAAACAACTAATGTTGAACTAGATTCAAATGTAGTAAGATTAGGCTAACGGTTGAAAGGATAAAGTAAAGCGCAAGAAGGTTCTGGTTTGTAGAAAACCGGCGAGACAAGCCTAATGGCTAGAAACACTCAACGCCACAGAACAAAATCTCTATTAAGTGAAGGTAATAACGTGGCCTCAAGTAGACAGAACATGCTCTAAAAATCAACTTACGAAACCTTCTCTTAAATATCACTTCTTTCTCCCTCAATCTGAATAAACACTCGCTATCTCAGTTTACATTCTGGCATGAAAACCGTGGGTGAAAAGAGAGTGACAGAAAAGTAACCTAACTTAAAATTAACTATTAGCTAAAGGTAAACAGACAAATCCTCACTAACATTTTGGACATTGTTTAATATATCTTAAATGATTCACTTTGATAAATGTCAACAGTGGCTGTGGGCTTAAGGACTGGAAAATGGATTGAATTAATCTCTGGAGATTTGTCACAGATACTTCTGAGACCTGACAAAACCCTAATATTTCACAAAACGTCTTCTCAAGAACGTCGAAGAGAATTCTTATCACTGAAAATGTTGTATTGTTTAAGGGCTTTCACAGTATGCGAAGTCCAGCTGTAATATTTACCTTTATTAGTGTGCTGAAATCCCGATGCATGAGCGAGGTGCAATTGATCTTAGAGGCAGCCAATAAACGGCAAAAAAGTAAGTAAGATTTTCCTTATAAAAGCCTTAAAAAAGAAAATAAATAAAAAAATAACAAAATCTGAAAGGTTTCAGATTTTAACTTACGTCCAAAGGGGCATTTTTTAACGTTTTGTGTGTTTCTTTTATTTATTAAATATCATGTTTTTCGCACTTAAACCTCAAAATTCAGTTCAACAGCAATATCGCAAAATAATTTTAAAATGCGTATATCTTTAGAATTTCGGATACACAGTTCTACACACTTTAGATAAAAAGGTTTTTTTCCTCCTCGTAGAGTTTTGCCATTGTTCATTTTTAAATCGTTTGAGTTTGTTCATCAAACATTCGTTAAAGTTTTACAAAATATGAAATAAATAATCAAACAAATTCCAAGTTCGGGCTTCCAGATGCGCATATTCGGTTGTAAACGTGCGTTATACAAAATTGGATGGCTCTAGGTACTGTTATTTTATCACAATGCGAGAAACATGTTTACATTTATGCAGATTCTTCCTTATTTAATTTCTTTAAATATAGTACAGAGCTGCAATAGTTGGTGGCAACAGTTTGAAAAGTGATTCAGACTGTTAATATTTCCACGGCAAAATCGCAAAACGAAAACAATAGTCTTTCAGGGACAAAGCCCCTTTGGACTAATAATGTATTTTAATAATTATAACAGTACTGCAAACGTTCATAAAAGTTATCATTTAAATATTTTATAAGTTACATGAGTTTAGTTTATTTTTAAGTTGAATCCGTGACGCATTTTATTTAAAAAATTTAAAAAATAAACGAAAAAAAATCTGAAAGCTATCAGATTTTACATTACACCCAAAGGGGCGTTTTCTTAACGTTTTCTGTGTTACTTTTATTTATTAAATATCATGTTCTTCGCACTTAAACCATACAATTCAATTCAACAGCAATATCGCAAAATAATTTTAAAATGAGCATATGCTTAGAATTTCCGATACACAGCCTCGCGCGCTGGAAATAAAAATGTTTTTTTTTTTTTTTGCTTTTGCACAGTGCTGCCATTGCTCGCTTTGAAATCGTTGAGCTTGTTAATAAAAAATTCGTTAAAGTGTTACAAAATATGAAATCGATAATAAAACAAATTCCAAATTTGGGCTTCCAGATGCCCATATTCTGCGGAGGATTACGATACTCAAAACTGGATGACTCTAGGTACCATTGTTTTATCACAGTGCGAGAAACATATACACATTTATGCAGATTCTTCATTATTCAATTTCTTTAAATATAACACATGGCGATAATATTTGGTGGCAACAGTTTGAAAAGTGATACAGATATTTACAGTGAATCGACGCCAAATGCCAAAACGAAATTAATAACCCTTCTTGGCTAACGTGGCCTCTTTGGGCTAATGAAATACCTGTAAGGATATTAGCGTACTATGGGTCTCTCATTTTCAATTTTCTAACAGGAATTTCGTAAGAAATTGTCTTTTATACAACGAATGGATCCCAAATAATTAGGCGCTTGTCCACTTCATTTAATGAATGGCTATGTGCAATGACTATTTGAATATGGCAAAGCACACAAGGGTTATCTGCCTATCTCTTCATTTGCTAAGACAAGGCTCAATTTAAATAATAATTTTTAATATTCTTTCTTTAATATTCTTTTTGTTTGAAACAGGCAACATACTATCGAAAACTGTTAAAAACTAGATTGCCATGGAACTAATTTACTTGACTACGGATGAGCCATGTTTAATGGCCATTCTGCTCACATATTTACAGCAGGGATAACAGGCGACTAGTATATGACACAGGTGAAGCATCCATAAGCAAGACTTCTTCACGGAGCTGCCATCGAGGCTATTTGACGAATGATTGCCTTAAAACTGAAGATTGTATTGGAGTGATCTAGCTAGCGTATTCCCGCAAGAGATCTTAGTTCCATTGAAAAGGATTTGGAAGACGTTTCAGGATATGATCTTCAGCTCATGGATTCCGTTGCAAATTAGGGAAACAAGAATGAGATTCATTCCAGAATCTCTACGCATTCAAATCTGCGTTTCCAGAAAAATGAATGTTAATTCTGCAGTGATTCATTAACAGACTAATTAGTTGAATGCTAAATATCTGTGACGCTAGCACATAAGCTTGCGTTGACGACATTTAAATGTTTCTTTCCGTAATAATGATGGTACCCGATTTATTGTTTTTATAAGCGCGCAGTAGTGCTGTTAGCAGTTTGTGAACCTCTTCGTAACTGTTCAGATAAACAGTAAAACGTGAACTCCTATTGCAACTAAATGCGAAATATTTTCACTTCCTTGTACGAAGTAAAAAGGAAGTATTGTAATCGCGAAAAATTTTGGGTATGATATTTCAACAAAAATATCCATTTCGACCGCTATCGAATGCAATTTAACGATGTTTTTGCGTGACATCCGTAGGTAAGGACAGAATAAAGGACTCTTTTGTCCCCAAAAATTGTAAAACTGTGTGGGGTTTTACTTATTTAATTCTAAAGTTCTAACTTAGAATCCCACGAACACTAACAAACGAATAATTGCTTAAGTGTATGAACAAAACACGTAAGACTTAAAGAGGGTTTACAACCCTTTATTTTTCAGTATATTTACAATCAGTTCCTACTTGGAACTTTACACAAATCCTCCACTCGGGCTTGAACTTAAAATAATAATAATTTAAACTAAAACTAGCTTAACTGAAGCTGTTTGAAATTTATAGCCGAAGCTATCAGAAATGTAACTAGTTGGCTCTTAAGTATTAATTAAATCGGCGAAGCCAAGCAAGGGCCTAAGGTATGGCCGAGCGTAGTAACAGCTAAGAGAGACGTAGCCAAAAGGCAAACGCTCTAGTCAGGGAATCAGACTCTCTCTCTTGAAGTCGGTAAAGTTACGACTTAAATAGTACTCTTTCTCATTTGCATTCACTGCATTTCTGAGATTACATTGTGGCAGGAAATTTTAAGCTGAAATTAGAATAATATAGGAAAGATACAAAACTTAAAATAACTGTTAATAAACTTAGGATAACCCTTACAACTGATTTAAAATGGATTCTGAAGAGATTCTTTTCGTGGTGTCTGTGCGTGCGTACCTACGTACATATGCATGTATGTATCTCGCATAACTCAAAAAGGAGTAGTCTGAAAATGTTTAAGTTTTGAATATAGGACTGCTATAAAAAATACTTGTTAACCTCGTATTTTGGATGCAATCGGCAGCACCAGAAGTATGCAAATCTCTCTCTCTATATATATATATATTTGCACTTTCTGTTACTTGGCTCATTGAGCTCAGTTTTTTTATTCTTACATGTTGGTAAATTGTGCATTTTTTGCCTTAAAATGATTGAATTACGTAAGTCGTATCTCCCGGTTAAGGGTTTTATGCCTTTAGTTAATCTGAATGCAATAGCTGTAGAATTAGTAACTACTTAGAAATTGTTTAAGTGCGGCTAAGCCTAATTTTTTTAACGTAGCAGCCATATTTGCTTGCATTTGAAACTTAGCAGAATTTTAAGTCTTTCTGCACCTTCAGTGTCGTTTTGCCGAGTGGGACCAAAAGGAAACTTTCGGACCGGAGATGCACCAAAAAATCTGCTTTCTTGCATGCTAGCTTGTTTTTGCGTGGAACTGTAAAAATTGTTTTTAAAATTGCTTTAACTATATTTGGTGTTTTATATCTGTCTGCATTTTTCAGTTTTTAATGGAGATGTTTTCAGTTTTTATGTATTTTTGCCTTGCCGCGAAGTGAGAACTGAATTAATTGAATGATAAATATATTTCTAATGAACGTCGAGGAAATAACCTTAAATGAAATGCAGGAAAACTTGCGCATAATTTAACATTCCGTACAAGGAAGTCATGTGGTGTACACAGTAGACTTTTATTTTTGGTAAACTGCACTTCAGTGAGCCTGTACAATCTTGATGTTTATTTTGTATGGAGTATTTAATATACAACTGGGTTTACGGAGGGATAATTACAGAGACATGGAATGATGCTGGAAGCGGAATACTTAATGTAAAGAAATCTTCCTAACACAACTGCCTATAGTTTCAGACAATTATAATTCTTTACGGAAGTGACAGACTTAAAAAAGTTGCTCATTTTAGCATTGACTATCTGCGGGAATATAAGAAGATTCTTTTTACGTAATTTATCGGGCACTTAAAGATATTTTTCAAAACACTACAAGCTAAATATTTTATATAGAAAAAGTATTGAAGCACTTTATATAGATAACAAAATGAATAGTAAACCATTATGATGTATTTTGTTGTCGACAGATCACGTGAAACTATTTTTGACAGTTGATAAGCATCATTACTTTCAAGTGAGGCATTTTTACAGATATGATCCGTTTTATAAATGGTTACATTGCATGCTTGTTAAAACGCTGAAACGTAAAATAAACTTATATTTCTTAGCCATTTTCGTTTCGGAGAGACGAAATAAAAATTCTTTCAATTCATGGATAGTTTACATTTGAGTTCTTTTTAGGCAAGGGTGCTTGCCAGAAAAATTTAATTGCTTCCATATCAAACCTTCTGTTCCATCTGTTTTCTCTCATTCAAACAAATTGGAAGTTTTTAAAGCAAATAATGTTGAAGATTGTCATAAGGAATGCAGATCAAGCAAAAAGAAAGAACATATACATGAATTTACGTATTATTTTCTCACTTATTCATTCGTAAAGACGACATGTTTCGAGGCATTGATAAAAGAGCTGCGTAATTCCCTGTTATCTCATTTCGTTATGGAAACAAAGCAAGATAGAAATTCCTGCTTTTAGTATTCACACTACTTTTGTGACATAATTCGGCTCAAAGATACATTTGTTTTCTAGTTTACATGTCCATATTTATTTGGAGTGGAGAATGTAAGGACATTATTATCCTTGATAAATTTAGACGCGAAACATCGCTATTACAAAAATTTTAAGCTATGTGTATTAAATGCAGAAAATTTAAATTTCAAAAGAAGATTTCCACAGTCTCTTTGTTAATAATAAAATACCGAGATATTTCTAAAAGGAAGCTTTTTGATGTTAAAATGAATTTTGGATATTTCTAAATTAACAAATACATAACTTGGTGGTTTCTTGCCACAGGTGGACTCTTGCCTTCTCATCTTGCAGAGCTATTAGGTTATTTCGAAGCAGGAGAGATAAAAAGTAAGCAATGCCCAGGACTCGAACCACGAACCTCTCGAATACGCGCCCACAGTGCTGACCACTGCGCCACGAAGGTATGCTAATAAGGGGAGAGAAATACCTTATCTACTCCACCTTTTAAAGGGTGACTGGGGATTAAGGAACCCAACTGCCAAATCCTGGTGGTTGAGAATGATCATCCCCCACCCTTTTAGTTCGGCCGCCACTATTTATTATTAGTTCGCCTTTTATTCGCGCCACTACGCGAGATTAGGTTATTTTGATGCAGGACTCATTGAAAAACAGCAATGCCCTCGCCAAGACTTGAACCTCGGACGTCTCGAATACGCGCCGAGTGTGCTGACCATTACACCACGAAGACATGCAAAGATGGCGGAATAAATTCCTTATGTACTCCCTCTTTAAAGAGCGACTGGGGATTAAGGGATCCAATCGCCAAATCCTGTTGGTGGAGAATCATCATCCACCACCTTTTTACTTCCTTGTACGAAGTTAAAAGAAAGTATTGTAATCGCGAAAAATTTCGAGTCTCATATTTCAACGAAAATATCTATTTTGACCGCTATCAAATCCAATTTAATGATTTGTTTTATTTTTTGTAACTGACAGAAGGACGAAATGGAAGAAAGTCAAGGGGATGTTATTCCTAACCTTTGAAAAGTCTTCTTTGATGGCAAAATGAAAATTTTTTAAAGATTTTTGAATGACCAGTGCAGAAAATCCCTTGTTCATTACTGCTCTTAAGTTAAGTAAGTCTGCTCTTAAGTTACAACTGCTCTTAAGTAATTGAGTTCATTATTAAGCAAATATTCTCAGGAGCAAACTTGGAGAGCGAGAAATACATAATAGTAAGTAGAGTCATTAAAATTTTTTTTTCAAAGCAGGAGACATGAAAAACGAGCACTGCCGTCACCGGGACTTAAACACAGGACCTCCCGAATACTGGTCGAGTAAGCTTCCAATAACACCACAAAGGTATGCAGAAAGGAAGGAGATAATACATTGTAAGTAAAAGGAAGCTATTTTTTGCTTAGCCGGGTGTCATGTCTTAGCATGGGAAGGCACACAAACAGAAAAATATTTACGGTAAACAATGAGGTTGAAATCAAAATCATTGTGAATTATAAGAATATCAAGGAAGGTATTGTCAGATTCAGTTTCGAAAGTGAACTGGATGCTTGGATCAGTCGAATTTATAACAGATAAAATTAGGAATACATCATTATTACCATCAAAAAGCGAGACTGTTGTCTACGTGGAGAATCCAGAGACGAAAAGATAGTTCTAAAATAATTTGACCGAAAAATAATGCATATAAATATCAGCAAATACAGGATTGAAGCGAATACCCATAGTTAATGAATTTAAAGATAATATTTATTTTGGAAAATAAAGCGGAAATTGATTCAAAGAGGCTTTACTAGGAGAAAATGAAGGCTCCTTATCGAGTGAGCTATCGTATAGCTAAAACTGGCAAGCCGTAGACAAATGCTGAAGAATTAACTGTTCCAACAGGCTATGATACAATAGGCCAATGATTCTCAACCACTGCACCGCGGCATTTTTGTGTTCCGCCAAATTTTAGAAATGTATATACTAGTAATTATAATGGGTTTAATCCTAGTATACAGAACGCATGAAAATTGGCGAAATTGAGTTTTTAAGACATTAGAAAGCGCGCCGATTGTGGTACCCAAGCCGATGTGGAGGAAAGCGCAATTCGGAGCATTTTCTCGCATGTTCAGTATATAATCTAAATTGAGAAGTTCTAATTGGTGCAGATGGGAAATTAGCTTACTTGTGAGACATTTTTGTTATTTTTGATAACATAAATTCAAGTTTGCAAAAACCGAAAGAAAATATATTAAACTCAACAGATAAACTGGTGGGATTCCAAAAACAAATAACTTTATGGAAGAATAAAGCTCATGAAGGCAATTTGGAAAAGTTTGAGTCAGTCCCAAAAGATTTTAATAAAGCTATTCGTAAAATTGTTATTGACCATTTGACAATATTCGAGGAGAGAATTATTCATTATTTATCAAATTTATATATTAAAAAAAAGTTGATGGGGGTTCGTAATCCATTTGCGATAACGAATACTGTATTTGAATACAATTTGAATAAAGAGGAAGAACTAATTTAGCTTTCTAATAATCGAGATTTAGCTTTAAAATATTCAAAGAACCAATTAGTTCATTCTGGATTAAAATTAGATGCAATTATCCCACGATGGCCAAAAAAACCTTAAAATATTATTACAATTTTCTATATCTTATTTGTCTGAATTCGGATTTTCAACATAAAAATGAATAAAAGATCGAGACTGTTAAGTGTAGAAGACGATATGAAAGTAGTATTGCCATTTTTACGACCTAATATAAACGAAATTATAAAAAAAAAGCTCAAAGTTCTCATTAAAAGTATTCTTAACTTGTAATTAATAAACGTACTGCTGTTTTTGTAGTACTTATTATTTTATTTTAAATTCAAAATTATTATGATAAACTATTTTATACAGTGTATTATAGGTAAATAAACAAACTTTATACTTATCTTTTTCTTTGTGTACGGCCAAATTTTGAAATCACTAAAAGTATGCCTCGACAAAAAAAAAAAAAAAAAAAAAAGTTGAGAACCACTTCTCTGTGTAGAAGATGAAGTAGCAAATTCTCGCTATGTCTTGAAGAATAAATAATGCAGAAGAAAGGTTTTAGATAACTTTTTATTTAAATTAAATTAAAACAGATGCACGCACTTCGTGTTCACAAATCACCACCACTTGTTGCTAACGTAAATTAAACAAAAAACATCTGAAGGGTTTCAGATTTTAAATTACGTCCAAAGGGGCGTTTTTTAACGTTTTGTGTGTTACCTTTATTTATTAAATATCATGTTTTTCGCACTTAAACCATAAAATTCAGTTCAACAGCAATATCGCAAAATAATTTAAAAATGAGTCTATCTTTAGAATTAGTGTTGCCATTGTTCACTTTTAAATCGTTTTGTATGGTGATAAAAAATTCGTTAAAGTTTTACAAAATATGACATAGATAATAAAAGTAATTCCAAATTCGGATTTCCAGATGCGCATATTCGGGTGAAAACGTAGGTTTTTCAAAATTGGATGGCTTTAGGTACCGTTGTTTTATCGCATTTGAAGAAATATGCATACATTTATGGAGATTTTTCATTGTTTAATTTCTTTAAATATAATACAGGGCTGCAATATTTTGTGGCAACAGTTTGAAAAGTGATTCAGACTTTTAATATTTCCGACGCAAAATGGCAAAATTAAAACAATAGTTCTTCAGGGACAAAGCCTCTTTGGACTAATACGAATGTAACAAATTACTAATAACTTAAGATATCTAACGACTGTCTCCTTTAGCTTAACTAACGTTAAATCATCTGCACACAGCAAAGCCGAGCCTATAAATATCAGTATAAATCTAACGGTTGTCTAACTCTGACTAGAAAGCTTAATTCAAATATGCAGCATGCATTCGGAATTAAGTCCGCTACTACTCTTTTTGAACTCTTGAACAGTAGCTTAAATACCGCTTCTGAAACACGTTTAGGATTTCTATATACGTCATAATAAATTACATTCCAACAGGAAACTGATATCATTAGGGAAAGGAAAGGAAAACTAAAAATAATTGGTTAGCATAAAATAGATCCTTACAAACTCATTTGGCGGATCTCAAATTATCAGTTTAGCTCTTATTTTTCCGAAGACTTTTATGACTCTGATAGGATCCGAAATCCCTTTCAGTGTGTGTTACCCAAGCATACATTATTTCATTTAAGCGGGAAATTAACAGAGTTATCATCCGATGAAAAATTAAAATTTGTTTTAAAAAGCCATTGAGCAATTTGTGACTTAAATTGTGACTTTGAAATGGTTAGGTTTAGTTGACTGTAGTAAAGCAAAACAGGGCTATCTGTCTAAGAAGAGGGATTCGTGGAGGCATTTTAAGGAAAACTGGCTCATACACACGTTACACATGAGGAAAACCACGAAAACCATGCAACTAAGCCCGTTCGTCTGAAATCGAACTCAGGTCGGAACTACCTCTGTTTAGCCATTTTACCACTCAGCCGCTAGTGGACTAAACTTTGAAATGAATATTCAGAGCTGTCCGATGCAGGTCTAAAGGTATTATTAACATATTACTCATCTTATAGCCCGCCACAGGCTGAGCGGTAAATTCGCTGGGTACTAGTAGCTCGGTCTGGGGATTAAATCCCGAAGAAAGCGCTGGCTGCATTGCAGTTTTCGTATTTTTTCTTACGTGTAACGTAGATACGAGCCAGTTTTCCTTAGAAATAGTTCCACGATGGCTATCCCTACCCTCAGGCAGATAACCCACGTATTCTTTGCCGTAATTAAATAAACCAAACCAATCTTCTTTTATGTGTGAGATGGGATTTTTCTCGATTTCTCTATCTAAATATCGAAGTAAATTGGCAATACAGCCATCTTTAAGACTTAAATAGAGTAAAAAATATCAGATTTTTTATCAAGTTCCTATGTGTGCTTTAGTTAGTTTGAATTTTGAAGAATTGACGCTACTCGAATTTTCAACTAAATATTTGGTAAAGACAAATTTGATTTTGAGTTTATTGTACTTGCTTTGACTCCTACCGAAGGATTCAAGGATTGATTATTACGGAGTGCCTAGGATAAGGAACCCTCTACCTCCACATCATACTTAATAAAAGGGAGCAGAAATAGGAAAAAATACATGAAAGACGTTAAGGAAAAATAAAAAGGAAGTCAACATGACTTGAGAAAAATTACAGAGACAAAAAGAAGAAAAATAAAAAAAAATTAATTGGAAAAATTAAGCAGCGATTAGCGAGACTCGATCTCGGTACCTTTCGGTCTCGAGTCTAACGCGCTAACCACTGAGCTAGGGAGAATACATAATTTTTTGGTATTTTAAGACTTTTAATATTTTTTTTTGGTATTTTATAATTTTATAACATGAATACAACACCAAAGATAAAGAAGATAGGAAAGATTTTACGATTAATAGGCTCTTTGGTCACATGGATTATAATATAGTTATATGCTAGTAGTGTAATGACTACTTACCGGTGAATAGCAATTTGACAGATTAAATCTGCGGTAAATGATGTGATATTTCAAAGAAACAGATTGATAATCATGTGTGAGGCATATCTGGAGCAGTTGAGTGAACAATTATGGCATAGGCAGTTCTTTTTTGAAGTGCATAAGCAATGATTTTGTAGAGAGATTGACTCTAATCTTTGTTTATATGAAATACAAAGAATTAATTAACATCGTCCTGATTTTTAATACTACCAAATGCTAGTTTTTGAGTCATTAGAGTTATTTATTGATTGATTTAACTTATGGGTTAACATATTACTTCGATGTCTCAAGTAATGTTGCACTACCAAAAAGTTTGAGTACTAAAAATTTGAATACCAAAAGTTTGAATGCATAATACACGTGTGCAAAAATAAAAATTTCTTTAAATATTTTATGCACACCTTCGTGATGCAGCACGCAGGATGAGAATTCGAGAAATCCGGGGTTCGTATGCTGGGGAAAGAAATGTGGATTATTCTAGATACCTGGCATCGAAAAATTCTAATTTTTCTAGAGGCGCCCGAACTGAAAAAGTGTACGATAATTCCTCAGCACCAAAATTTGGCGATTGAGTTCCTCATCTCCAGTTGCCCTTTAATAGGGGTAGTATAAAAGCTATTTTCTCCATCCTTTCCACATACCTTTGTGGTGTAGCTGGAAGTCCTCGAGGTGTATTTGGGAGGTGCGGAATTCGAATTCCGACAAAGGCATTACACATTTTTCCAGTTCCTGCCTTGATATAACCTAACGACTCTATAATGTCCATTTCCATTTTTAACAGCTTGCATGACACGCGTGTATATAAGTAAAACCTCAATTATCGAAATAATTTAACCGAAAGTCTAATTATCCCAATTCTTCCTTTTGCGAAACTTAAAAAATTCAATCTCCTTTTAATAGATTTTGTCGTGTGCCTTTTTTTCCAGTAAATTAAATAACATAAAAGATAAAATAGTATAATGTTCTTTTGAAAAGCTGATAAATCTTTTTTTAAAACCAAAATCAGCCATTTATTACAACTGAAAAACTTAAAAAACTTAATAGAATGTATTATATTGTTAATTTTTATTATTTTGCGTTCGGCATTACTCATGTTTTAAGTAGAGTTTAATTGAATAGAAATAAGTTATGCGGCTTGTTTTACCTAAACACAAAAATATTTTATTTTGCTAAATTTTAGCACAGGCACAATGAAAGGTCTTCAGCATTTGTGAAAAAAAAATCAGCTTCATTGTTCCATTTTAGTTAAAATAAAAACAGGTTGTGCGCTTAAATAAATAAAAATAATTTCATTATTTAATTTTGTCGAGAAGATTAAATAATGCTTTTTTTATGCTTGTTTAAGATGCTTGTTTTATGGAAATAAAAATATTTTATTTTTTTTAATTATGTCATTTCTATTAGTATAAATAGGATAAACGAAAAAAAATATGCTTGTTCACTTGGATTGCAGTAAACACGTATTTTATTTTAAAAAAATGCTATCCGAAAACACCCTTTACAATAAAAAAAGCTTGCTCTAAAAAATTATAAATTTAATTAAAAAAAAAATTAAAAAGAAAAATTAAAAACGTGAAAAATACGGAAATACTTAGCTTTTTTTCTATAGATAAATACAATGCCTATGGTTTTAGCGTTGGAAACTAAATCTGCATTGTGGAATAGAGTTATAACCCAGCTCAAACAAAGAGTTTCAATTTAAAAGTTCCACGTATTTCTGCATTTCGTTTTTGAGTGTAAAATTGTATACAAAGAAAAAAAAAGTATGACGTTGTACAAAGAAAATAAAATCTGATACGGACACCACATGACTTCCTTGTACGGCCTATTAAATTATATACATTTTTTGCTACACTTCATTTAAACTTATTTCCTCGAATTTCATTAGAGACATATTTCGCATTCAATCAGTTCAGTTCTCCATTCGTGGCAAGGCAAAAATACATAAAATCTCAAAACATCTGCATTAAGAATTGTAAAATACAGAAAAACCTGAAACAAAAAATACAGTTTTAAAATTAAAATTAGAGATTCAATGCCAAAACAAGTAATACGGTCAGCAGGCAGAAAGACAAAACATTCACTGCACAAAACTGAAAGTTGACTTTTGGTCCCATTATGCAAAAAGACACTGAAGTTGGTACACCAACTGATTTAATTCACTATTCTACACTGGTGAAATAAATTAAGAAAATTTGCATATTTTATCGAATTGCATGAAAAGAACTGAACTGAAGGGAAAACCACTTCTTCTAGATTAAAATGCAATTCTTGCACAGCGAATACGTAAGCGTACACGTGTGTGTAGACGGAGACAACAGAAAAATAGGCTTTATAAGCGCTTGGAGGGTAAGACGAATTGCGTTCGTAGCACACCTCGGCGAATTTCTTGGTGTTATCTTGCAGCAATTGGTTAAATTCACATCGAACAGTAAAAATGAGTAACCACCAACGTTTAGATGATGGAATAAGGTGTCGAATTGTGGGGAAGCTAGAGGCAGGCCAATCGCAAGTCCAGATATACAGAGAGTTTAATTTAACGCCCAGCGTCGTGTGTAACCTATGGAAACAGTTCCAGGATACTGGATTCATCGAGAAAAAGCCTAGAGAAGGTCGTTCAAGAGTCACGACGGCCAGAGAAGATCGCTACTTGTCCATTTTAGCGAGGCGTAACAGAGGGGCTGCAGCTTCTCAGCTCTCTCTGGACCTGTATGCAGTCACAGGAACCCATGTAACAAGGGTGACTGTTTCCGAAAGACTGAATAAGAGAGGGTTGTTTGCTAGAAGACCGTCTGTTTGCGTTCCGCTGACGTCTACGGACAGGAGAGTTCCGATTAGCATGGTGCAGGCAGCAAAATGATTGGAGTAGGGAGCAACGGGCGACCGCTCTGTTGACCGACGAGTCCCGTTTTAGCCGAAACACCAATTCTCGCCGTACTTTCATATGGACAGAGCTAAGGATCCATTACCTACCCTCCAATGTCCGCGAAATAAACAGTTATGGTGGTGGTGGTGTAATGGTCTGGGCAGGCATCATGTTGGATGGCGGCATACCTCTCCACGTCTTTGACAGAGGCTCTGTGACTGGTGTGAGGTATAGGGATGAGATCTTGGAGCCCTATGTTCGCCTTTTCCGGGGTGAAAGGGTCCCGAGTTCATCTTATAGGACGTCTGGTCGACGAATTTCTGGAGAGTGAGGATATTCACCGGATGGATTGGCCAGCCAGGTTTCCAAACCTCAACCCTATAGAGCATATCTGGGGCGCTCTGGGGAGGGCAATTGCAACTCGTAACCCCCTCCGAGAACCATAAAGGAACTGAAAACAGCACTGCTGAATGAGAGGGACCAATTGCCACAGGCACTGTTAAACTGCCTTATTTCCAGTATGACATCACGCTGCGAGGCCTGTATGGCTGTAAGAGGAAGACCATGCCCCTATTAACTCATTTCTTTTGTGTCTTCAGCACCCGTTGTTTCAGACCTTCAGACTCCCATGAGTTTTACACACGATCATATGTGTCTATTATAACTGTTAAATGTTTATTTTGTTTGTATTGTATCCACCTATGTTCACATCAAATTTTATTAAAATCTGTCCAGTAGTTCTGGAGATCGTAGATCAAATATGAAAATTCTCTTAATTTACTTCATCAGCGTACTATAAGTTTCAAATGCAAAATGGCGGTTTCGGCAGACTTAGCGCCACTTAAATGGTTGCTAATTCTACAACTGTAATATGCAGCTTTACTAAAGGAATAAAATCTTTAACGGGTACATAAGGACAACATAATTCAATCACTTTTAAAGCCACAAATGCAGGTACACGTTTGGTGCGGCGTATTTGCAACGGAAACGAAGATGCAGCAATCACATATAGAAAATTTCAACGTTCGGGGGCTACACGTTTTTGAGTTATGCGAGATATATGCATAAGTATGTACAGATGTCACGGAAAAAATCTTTTCTGAAGGCATTACAATCTATTTTGGAAAAAGAGTCCTTTATTCTGCCCGTACGTACAGATGTCACAAAAAAAAATCGTTCAAATGGAATCGAGAATGGATATTTTCGTTGAAATATGATACACGAAAGTTTTCGCGATTACTATACGTCCCACAAGGAAGTGAAAATAGAAACAGTGGAATATTATGAATTTCATCATGCAAAAAAATTCCTCATTTTGTTCGAGATGTAGGCAGTAACATATACAAAAAGCACAGTTAGAAAATGTGAAATCTACTAGCTACAAAACATTTAGAAATCCATTTTACGTATGATACTCATGAGTATTAAATATAGTTTTTGCAGAAAAAATTGTTGAGAAATGCAGTTAAAATGACTCTTCAAATAAGCAGTTCTCAACCATTTTATTTTTTTCCTTTCCTTTTTTTTTAAAAACATTTTTTCCAACATTTAATAAGACATACGCCTTAATAAGGTTATAGGGATTACTTTCATTTTCAAATAATTATTTTTTATTTTGAAACCCTTTCCTTTAAATTCTTATTTCCCACCTACAACTTCCTGCCAGAATGAGTTTTTAGGAGCGCGTTTTATGTAAATGATGCAGAACTAGTATTTAACGGGAAGTTCAGTCACTTCCGCAGAAGGGCTCAGAAGTTCTCAATAGAGCGAGTTCTGCATTCCGGCCGCGTCGTTGCCCATCTTACTACGTTCGGCCGTAGTCTTACGTGCCTGTTAGTATAGGTCGGTGAGGTTTAATTACGGCCCAACTAGGCTAGCTATTTCTGTATAGCTTCGGCTAAGTTTTAGTTAGTTAAAATTTGTTCACTTTCTTCTTTTTTTTTTCATCGTGAGTTAACCCTTTTGCGATGGGAAGCGAAAACGCGCGCTTATCGCTGAGGCCATCATTCTTTTTGGCGATTGTCTGTCCAGAGCCGGGGGGTTTTTTGCTATTAAGCCTAAATCCATGAAGAAGCAAGAAATGCACTTATTTCCTGGCGAGCACGCTGGCGTGCGCGAGACAAGCGTCTAGACCCCAAACCCCACTTTTGCTCATAACCGGTTTTGTCCCTTCTCTGGGACATGAAGAAGGGAAAAGGGATTTTGAGTAGAGGGAATTTTAGTCGGTAGCGTATGGTGTGTGTTTGACATTAATGGGAATATAATTTAAAATATAGCCTATTATGTCTCCTTTTCTAAAAAATCTGCTTATTTACAATCAGTTTCAATTTTTTTAATAATTTTTTTTTTGTGCATAAAGACGACAGCAGCTGATCCGTGCTTGCATGTACCACACGTGTTTCAGGAATTAAATAACACGGTTTATTTAGTTGTCATTGACAGAACAGTACCTACCTGCTCTTAAAATGTAAACAACAGCCATAAAGGGTATTCTTTTTTCACACTCAATTTCCTGTTTATTGAAGAACAGAACATTACCTATGAGCCATAAAGTTAGTCACACAATTTTTGCCAATTTACAAAGTCGTCAATTAGTTGAATGAATTAGAAGATAATAAGCGTAAGATAAACAAAATATTAAATAAAATAAATGCTTGTATAGCTTTGAAAAAGTTTCAATCTCATACAAAGAAGGGTTTTTACATTCATAAATCAAAGCTGCTAATGAAAAGCAAAATTCTTCATTTTCCTCATACAAAAGCCGATAATGCCCTTATTTACCCATTATACAGATGAGATTTAAATGCATGTAATTAACAATTAATTAGCCAAAATTAATTAGCCTGCTGGCATGGGATCGCCTGCTCATATTGGATAATATAAATATGCGAAATATTTGCATTCAGACAAACTTTTGCACAATTTACAAATGGAAATTTTATACACATATAATCCTACACAACATACAGAATAAAATTAGCCAGTTTATTTTTAAGACAACTAAGCTAAGTAAATATAGCACCACTAACACATACTCGTTAGCATTTAAAGCGATAGCAACATAAGCACGCGGTCTTCGAACGTGAGCAATTGTGAGCGCTTGGATGAAATTCCCCTTTTCCCTCTGTCATTCCGAAACCCCGGGCGATGAGCAAAAGTGAGGTTTGGGGTCTAGACGCTTGTGTGCGAGAGCGTTTTCTCGTTATATAAACATCCGAGTTTCAATATCCATTCGAATCCTTTTTGCATTCTTTTTTTTTTGGCTACTGTGTAGTCTTTTAGGGTTACTATGCGAGGTTCTAATACATTTTGCGTTGCTTTTATTTCGGAAAGCCTTCAGTTTACTTATATACCCTATGCGACTTCAGTTTATTATGGCGAGCAAGCGTAGTTTATTATGGCGAGCAAGCGTAGTTTATTATGGCGAGCAAGCGTTTTTTATCAGACGAATAAATGAGACAATTAGTGATACGAATGAGAATGATGGTTCATTTCCTAAAGAGTTAGAAAGCGATATGTCCAGTGATTCTCATATGGAGATTTTGTCAGAGACTGAGCTCATTAAGTGTCTATTTTCCAGTTCAAGTGAAAGATTTTACTATTTTATAAACAGACTTTCTTGCATTTTTTATTAATTAAAAAGTTTATTGACGTATTTTATCAATAAAAACTATGGAATAATTTTAATAGGACTGCCAAAAATTATTTCTCAAAGTGAGCAATTTTTTTAATATATTTTCATGTAAAGTAAAGGAGAAAGACATTTAAACGCTAATTTTAACATATATAATAGCTTAAAAAGCCGTCATAAAGCATGCCATGCGGAAACATTCCTTTCCCCTTATGTTTATATAATCAAAAACCACGTGTATGTGACTCATGCTACTCTCATTTCGCGAAGGAGACCAAATCTACATGATGCATCTGAAACCATATGGACATACAATGCCATCTTGGGCCAAAAGTTATAGTTTTTAAAACGTTCCAGGCACTAGCACAAATGTGTGACGGCCGGGGTGAACGAGAAAAAGATCTGACACGCCAGCGTGTCGGCCGGGAAATGTGCTCGTTTCTTGCTGGCACGTATACGTGATAGTCGCCGCGAAAGGGTTAAATCCCAATGGAGGCTTTCTTGTAAGCCCGAGAGGTGCCAACTGTATTATTCTTTGACTGGAATAAGAGGGTATTTTAACCCTTCCTTGGATTTTGTTTTTATATTTGTAAGAAGAACAGCGAATAGTCGCTACAGTCTTCTCCAAGGTTCTACCTGCCAAGGGTACATAGTTTAACAAGAAATTTATACGGTGAAATACGTATTCTTTTAATATAAATAAGAACAGAAAAATATAATCAATAAGTTGTTTTTTCTCAGAAAATGATAATTTTAACACTGTTTCACCTCTTTGAAAAGATCTGAAATCCATTTCTTTTTTGTTTGGAAAACTACGAATGATTCTTAGAATTCTTTTAAGTGGGCTACTGCGTTCTCTTTGACCTCGTTTGTTTCATAAGAAGCTGTGAGTTTTAAATATTTCGGTCTGGTTTTCTAAGTGTACGTTTTCCTAAATTTAATATTTAGACCACAGAATCACTTTTGTGAGATACTTTACAGTGATGTAGTCGTTCTCCAGTCATAAATTGAGTTTATTTATTCTTGAAAAAAATGTCGGATAATTATGCAAATCATTGAGCTAGACATCACTGTGAAATTTCAAGCTTAATTGACATGTATGGTCTTCAAATATCTGTTCAGCCTAGATTTCAATTCAGAAATGTTATCCACGTCATTTCAATTCTGTGAGATTTTGAAGTTAGTTCAAAACGAAACTTCATATTCAAACAGATTTAAATGTCGTAATTTTATTTAAACATTTTTTTTAAGAAATGTGAAAGGTTTCAGATTCTAACGGTCGCACAAAAGATTTTGTTAAGTTTTTTTTTTTCCGTTTTCACTGAGATCGCAGTCTACCAGGTCTGCTGTCACACTCCTACTAACACTTTTTTTTGCCTTTTTATTAAACATCGTTTTCTTCGTACTTACGCCAAACACAATTTAGCAACAAAATAACAGAATCCTTTAAACCAGAAAATGTTTAGAATTCCCCATGCAAAGTTGTCTTTGCATATATTTTTCGTTTTTTTTTTCAGTCCAAAGGGGCTTTGTCCCTGAGGAACTATTGTTTCCTTTTCGCGAATTTACGTCGAATCACTCTGAATGTTTTTCACTTTTTAGATCATTGCTACCAAATATTATCGCCCTGTATTATATTTGAAGAAATTAAATAATGAAGAATCCGCATAAATGTATAAGTTTCTAGTATTGTGATAAAACAACGGTGTCTAGAGCCGTCAAAGTTTGAATGACGTTGTCCTACTGCGAATATGGGTCCAAATTTGAAATTGTTTTATTATCGATTTCATATTTTGTAAAACTTTAACGAATTTTTGATTAACAAACTCAAGGATTTTAAAGCGAGCAATGGCAACGTTGTAGAGAAAAAAACGTTTTTATCTCCAGCGAGTAAGACTGTGTATCGGAAATTCTAAAGATATACTCATTTTAAAATTATTTTGCGATATTGATCTTGAACTGAATTTTATGGTTTAAGCGCGAAGAACATGATGTTAAATAAATAAAGGTAACACACAAAATGTTAGAAAAACGCTCCTTTAGGCGTAATTTACAATTTGAAACCTTTAAGATTTTCTTTTATTGTTATTTCAGTCTTTTCTTACTTTATCATATCAATGTTCAGTTTTCTCACAAAATTTTTTTGTCCTTTTTGCCAATTTTTTTTATTAACATTTCATGTGTTTTCTTTATGTAGAAAATATCTCGTTCTTGGCGCTTTCGCCTCATAAAATTCAATACAAAAGCAAAATCACAAAACAATTTAAAAACAGCATGTCTTTAGAATTTCCGATAGGCAGTCTCGCGCGCTGGAGATAAAAATCTTTTTTTCGTGCAGTGTTGCCACTGCTCTTGAATTGTTGAGTTTTTTAATCAAAAATTCGTTAAAATTTTACAAAATATGAGATAAATAATAAAACCAATTCTGGGTAACAGAACCATGTAACTACGTTATTCAAAATTGGATGGCTGTAGGTATCATTGTTTTTTTTTCACAATGCGAGAAATATACATACATTCATGGAGATGCTTCATTATTTAATTTATTTAAATATAATATAGCGATCAAATTGGGTGGCAACAATTTGTAAAGTGACGCAACGCATTTAAGTGTGTCGACGCAAAATCCCTTTCGAGACTAATACCTCATTCGAGACTAACATCACTTTTGGACTATTGGTAAAGATTATTGACTAAGTGATTAAAACTTCCCAGAAAAAATGACTACCAGTCTTTTTACCTGAAAGGTAGGGGCAGAGCGGAGAGGGGAATGTCACATGCGATGCTAATTACAGGTGTGGGCGGGGCTAGTTAGAATAAATTACGTTGCATTTGTATACATTCATTTCTGAAACGGCTACATCGGAATTTTTCATCTGAAAATATATTTTGCTTTTCATTTGTATGTAATATAATACTCTCTTATTTTACGGCATTTATGATAATTTTTAAGTGTACGTCTCAATAAACTACTACGTACTTCCAAGGGTACACGACAGCTATCATCTTCTGACTAAATTATCCCTGGAGTTACCCCTGGGGATATTGTAACTTGATATATATATTTCCTTGCGGGTACATGATAGTCAGGGATAAACATACCTCCTGGGGTACGTGATTAGGTACTCTCAAGATTGCATGATTAAATTAGTTCAGGTGTAATGCCATAATTCAGGGATGGCTGAATTGATGATTAACTAATGTTGAGACATGCACTTATATTATACTAAAGAATAAATGAAAAGGTTTATATATCATCAGTTTGCAACAAACAATATGGTGGAAGGGTTTTAATGCGCATTGAAAATGAAAAGCAGCACGAAGATGCTTATCTTCGAGTTGCCTTATAAAAGAAAAGCTTAATTCCTAGACTTTCTTTCTATCCGGACAGCTTATGGTCCTACGGAATGCAGATACTTGAAATTCTTCATTACAGTTAAAAAAAATCTCATGACTTCCTACATAATTTTTACTGCATTTCATTTAAACTTACCTGTCCGAATTTTTCCAGCTTAATTAACTGATCCCTCCAGGCAAGTTGAAAATGATATAAAATTGCAAAATTTAAAATTAAATTAATGAATTTTGTCAATCAGCAAAGTAGAACGGGAGATAGAGAACTGTCCCATTTCTTTTTGCTCAGTGCATACACACACACACACACACATATATTTTTACGAAATGTTCAGTCGCGGTAAAATAGCTTCCCCACAAAGCAGGTTTAGGGTTGCCAGAAAATGGCAATGGAAAACAGGGTTGCCACATTTGGAGAGAAATCGCCAATTTGGCGATAAAATTTTCGATATGCTTTAGTCTCATGGAGAACCTTCTGGAACGAATTCTTACTGGTTTAGCCCAGAATGTTCTCGAACACAAGCCAAAAGCTATATTAAACCCTGCTGGTACGCGGAGAGTTAGATAGCGTCTCGTCTAGCGAGTTGATGGTCAGTCAGTGTTCAAGTGTCTCGTAGTATAGTGCCGAGCTGGTCATCGAGTGCATCGAGAGAATCTCTTAGTGTATCGCGAGTTAGTGCATCGTCGAGTTTTATTTTAGAGTATGTTGAGCTTCGAGAACGACTGAACCGAGTCGGGAGCTGCGCTCGAGTGCATCGCGAGTTGTAGCGTGGAGAGTCTCGATAGAGTTCCGAGAACGACCGAGCAGAGTCGGGAGCTGTACTTTGGTGCTTTGCCGTGAAGCTGTCTCCATCGTTATAACTTGACAGCCTGAACGCTGTGTCGCTGATTGTTTCAGCGTGTTTATAGTAGCTCTTCGACGACTGTAAACGTGATTTTGGAGCTGTCTTGAAAAGTAATGGCCAATAAAGTATGTTTCGAGACTCTATTAAATGTCATTGTTATTCACTCCAAATCCACGAACTCCTTTAACGTACGTACGAAGAAAAAAAACGTAACAATATATATATATATATGTTTGTTATCGCTGATTGCAATAAAAAAGATAGGGACGCATCTACATGTTATAGCGGCTCGATATACAAACTTTCAGGGTTCTACTGCTAACCGTTTTTGAATTATGCGTAATACATACACACATACATACGTCCACATAGAGATGTTACAAAAAAGTCACTTTTGAATCACTTAAAGTCTGTTTTACAATCCGTTTTGAGAAAACAATTCTTTATTCTGTCCGTACATACAGATATCACGCAAAAAATTGTCCAAATGGATTCGGGAACAATCAAAGTGGATATTTCTACAGAAATATGACATCCGAAATTTTTCGAGATTACAATACTTCTTTTACTTTGTATAAGAAAACAAAAACTTAAAATGATTAGAAACGATTTTGATTATAATTTTTTTTCCTTGTAAAAGATGATTTCAGTTTTGTTGAACTCATTGATTTTACAATATGATAAACAAAATATCTGTTTGTAGAGACATTACGATATTTTGAAGCAGAAGACGTGAAAAATCTGCATTGCCGAAGCCGAGACTCGAACCTGGATCTCTCGAATAGGCGCCGAGTGTGCTCACAGTTACACTACGAAGACATGCAGAAAAGAGGAAGAAAATACCTTATATACTTCCCCTTTTAAAGGCGACTGAGGATTAGGAGACCCAATCGCCAAATCCTGGTGGTAAAGAATTATCATCCACCATCTTTTAGTTCGGACGCCACTGTAGAGACATTAGGATATTTTGAAGCAGGAGACGTGAAAAATGTGCATTGCGCTCGCCGGCACTCGAATCTGAGCATCTCAAATATGCGCCGATTGTGCTAACCGTTACACCATGCAGGCATGCAGAAAGAAGGGGGAAAATACTTAAGTTATATCGATGCAGGAACGTGAATAATATGCTATTTCCTTCTCGGGATTCGAACTCTGGACCTCCCAAATATGAGTTGAGTGTGCTTTCAGTTACAATTCGAAGGCATGCGGGAAAGAGAGAGAAAATATTTTACACATGCTTTCTTTTTTTCAAGTGTGACTGGGGATTAGGAGATCCAGTCATCAAATCCTGATAGTGACGAATTATCGTCCATCACCTTTTAGTTCGGGCGCCGCATAAAAAGACCTTTTAGAATTTTTCGAACCCAGGAACCTGAAGAAATCCGCATTGGCCTCGCCGAGATTCGAACTCCAGAGTCCAGAATACGGGTCGAGAGCGTTTTCAGTTACACCACAAAAGCATGCGCAAAAAAGGTGGAAAATACCTTATAAATCTATGACACACCTCAGGCTTCTGTCGGAAAATAGAGCATCAATTTCCAAGTCTTCAAATTTTGTCTTTTTTTTTGTCTTAGCATAACATATTGAAAGCTGTAACAAATAATTAGATTCCAGTGCACCGAAGAACTAAAATACTATTTATTATTCTCAGCACTTACGTATAATAAACAGTTTTGATTTTTGTAACATTAAAGTTTCATTTGAAATTCAAATTGCTCGCTTTTGAATTCTTAAAATTTGATGCAGAATTAAATAAACAACATAGCTCGGGACTTAAATAAAGATAACGATATTAGCAAAATTCCGCAGATTAACACTAGACGATCGTAAATAACTTTAAATCCCACATAAAAGTCTGAGAGATTAATGCAAATAAATCCATTTTTGTCAGAAATAAACATCCGAATGGCAATCAAAAATGAAAAACAACAGAAAATAAAGACGATGTTCAATATAATAGATGTAGGAATTACCTACATTCAAGTAGCGTGACAACCTTCGAAAGATTTACTGATCCTGTTGCTTTAATTTGCATATATCCGAGTACTTTCGAAGAGATCTATTATCCGTTTGATAAATTAATCTCTTCCTAGAAAATAAGTCATTAATTCACTGTCTGAATAATTTTATTCATTAATTTTAATTTGTATTTAGGGCTTAGCTGTAACGAGTCTTAATTACATTTGTTTCCAACGCAACTTCGAAGCAAATATTCCTAATGTTACTACATCAAGTATGTTTTCGTAAACTTATACGAAGATTTGTTCCGGGCACGGTTGGATTATCTGACAGGGGATTAAACACGACACAGAATGTAGTTACATCCATTTCAAAGCATCGTTCCACGTAGAAAAATCTGTAACATAAATTGAGCTTTAACTGAAAAAATTCCCGAATTATTATGATTGATAAAACAATCAATGAATTTAACGAAACTAGTATTTAAATAAGTACTTTTATTGTCAACGTTTATTTCTCCATTGTTAATTTCAAAAAATAATTCTGGTAATTTTGCAGTTAAATCTTCCTTTTGTTTCAGAGAAGATGAAGTCGTAATCATTATAAATAGCATAAGCGTTTAGTTGTCAGTGTTTCGAATCAGGAACATGCATATAATTATTTGTTTAATTGTTTTTAAAATTTTAGGAAGTAACCCCCTGGTTTCAATTATTGTTTCAAATGCAGTTATTTTTTTTAAAAAAATAATCTGAGGTTTCACTGAGCGGCAACCATCTTAACAACACTCGAGCATGGATTAAAACACTGAAAGTTAATAATAATAATAATAATAATAAATTAAAAAAAAACTGATAATTTTCAGATTTTATATTGCGCCAAAAAAAGGCGTATTTTTTTCATTTACATACACATACCCGTTTCGAACGTATTTGGGCTGCTATCCGTTTTGGACTAAAAATATTTAAAAACACCATATCTTTAGAATTTCCGATAGACGCGCTTGAGATAAAAATGTTTTTTTTCCGCACAGTGTTGCCATTCCTCGCCTTGAAATCGTTGGCTTGATTTGATTTATAATGATTTCGGCAAAGCCTCGAGGGCTATCTGCCTAAAGAGAGAGGTGCCTTCATGGAGGACTTTCTAAGAGAAACTGGCTCGTATACACGTTACACATGGGGAAATCTACCAAAACGCCCGTGCAGCCAGCTCGTTCGCGGGATTTCCAACACCATATCGAACTACCAGTTTTTAGCGATTTTACCGCTCGGTCGGTGGTGGGCCTTGAAATTGTTGAGTTTATTTATCAAAAATTCGTTTCAGTTTTACAAACTATGAAATATTCCAAATTCGAGCTTCTCGGTGCCCGTACTTGGGTGGAGGACTACGCTATTCAAAATTTGATGGTTCTAGATATCGTTGTTTGTTCACAATGAGAGAAACATACATACATTCATGCAGATTCTTCATTACTAAATCTAAACAGAGCGATAATATTTGTTGGCAACAGCTTGAAAAGTGAAACGGAAATTGATAGTGAACTGACGCAAAATTCCGTTTCGAAACTAATAGCCCTTCTGGGCTAACGTCGCTTTAGGCTAAAGAGATCTATGACCAGGCATCCTATAATTCAGTTCATAACCCACAATGAAGATTGTGCTGGGGAATGCAGAGTTTATCGCTGATGGTTTATATAGCATTCAGACAATGTTTGATAAGATTAATATCAGAGAGCACTGTAGAGGTCTTATGCTTTCGGGGTACTCATGTAATCATTTTAGCAGGACATGTCTTAAGAAATACCTTGCACTGTACCCTGGAATGCACTACTCTTGCCGGGAAAAAAGTACAACAGGGTAGTTTCCAATAAATCGCCATAATCATGGTACTAACATACTAGTCAACAGGTACTAGAAGTCTCTTTTTATGACAGGAAAATCTTACCCAGACCATTTAACATTTAGCTTAAAAATGAATCATCATACTATCAAGCTGAATTCACTCCATATGTATTCTAATGCGGCCAAATCGGGATTGTTGTTAATGACTCCCTCGTGCAGAAATACTTAGCTTGAAAGTTCAAAACAATACCAGTATACACGTATTAAAAATAATAATACGTAAAATACGTAAATAATACGTATTTTATACGTACAAAATAACACGTATTTTTCCTTCTCACCATGCATCAGAATACCATTCTCCTCTAATATTTTTATATTAGTAATGAATTCCAAGTAATCAGTAAAACCGAAAATTAAAAAGACTTTATTTTAAAGTTTAACTTAATTACATTTCATAAAGGTACACTGCGGGGTTAAAAAAATGAAATGGACAGTTCTATATCTACTTTTCTATTGGGCTGATTGACCAAATTCAAATTCGTTTTTCATGTCACGAAAGCGAAACTTAGGATATATATTGGATTTATATATAGCATTGTTCTAACGTGAGTATTTTGACACAAAATGAGACTTCTTCTGAAATAACATACGAATTCTTCTCCATACTTCGACTCTACGACTCAAATTATGCCTAGGTATTAAATTTTGTAATTTTTATTGAGGAATTTAAAAATTTATCTTGCCGCATTTTTTTTCAGTTTGCGCCAAGAATAATGCACTTGGCGAGCTTTTTAATTTATAGCAACCTATTTTCCTTCCCCCTTTTTCCATTCTACACGAGCGGACGTATTATGTAACTCCTATGTCCTAAATTTTAATAAATAATGGAAGCGCAATTTGACTATACCTATTTACAGGAAACACTAGGTGTCCCTTTGGACTTCTACATGAACATGAACATGTACACAAGCGGAAAAATAGTCACCGTTCACAGTTTCAAATAATTTTAACAGAGTGCGTAAACCACATTTGGCGTTATTATCGCTTATAACTAATATGCCAAATTTCAAAACGCGCCAATATGTGCATTCATGTATATCTTAGAAAATTTTGAATAAAACTAATGTTTTGGAGGTGTGCCTAGAAATACACCTACCTTAAGATGATATTAAAAATTTTACAGCCTTTTGTATTGTAGGTTATAATGCAAAAATGTTTTCAAAAATTTATAAAAACATTTGAAAATACAAATTTTAAGAATAATTTATAAAAATGTGCCAGTTATATTTGAATTAAGACAAAATTTCGAATTCTGGAAGAACGAATCGAGTTAGTTTAATAAAAAAAATATTAATAAATATATATCAAATTCAATTAACATTATTTAGCTAAAATCGTGAGAGCTAATTTTTTAAAAACTACTCGTGCGATTTTTACAAAATTTGACAGTTTGGCACAATTTGAGTCGTAGAGTCAAAATTAAAAAAAAAAATTGGCATGCCATTTTAGAAAAGGTAGGATTTTGTGTCAAAGTCCCTATATTATAACAATGCTAAATATAAATCTAATACATATCCTAAGTCGTGCTTTCGAGACATAAAAAACGCAAGTTGAATTTCGGCAAACAGCCCAGTAGAACTGAAGATATAGAACTGTCCTTTTTTTTTGCAGTGTACATTATAATGTATTTTCTCCCTACTTTTCGCATGCTTTCTTGATTTAATTGGAAGAATACGCGACACGTATTCGAGATGTCCAGTGTTCGAGTTGTGGCGATGACACTGCACATTTTCCCTCTCCCAGCGCTAAAAAAAAGTGTATTTACGTTACAAGTTGCGCCCGAACAAGGTCTCGAAACCTGGACCTCTCGAATACGCGTCCAAGTACACCATGAAAGCATGAGGAGAGGAAGCAGAATATACCTTACAATATTATTCATATATTTGCGAATATGTAAGTTAATGTTGTACTTAATAAATATGTTGTTGTTGTTTCAAATCCCCTTGCGGCAGGAAAGCCTACACCAAGTCCAAGAGACCTTGCCGCACAAGCAAATCGCAGATATCGTCGTGCTCAGCCGACAGCTGTCTCAGGGAGACGCCTATACAATCCAGTAAGTGAGCGGGAGAGGCAGGAGGGAACAGGAACACGAGGGGAAGGTCTTTTCTCCCTCTTTGAATTTCATGCATCGAAGATGCCTGCTTCTGAATCTGGCCATGGCTGTTTGGAGAGGCATATATCTTTTACTCAGAAGTGACAGGCCCGGTTGTTCAGAGAAATACCGCTTGTGAACAGGAGAAATTTCCCATGCCGTGCTAGTTTTATGTTTGTAATAGGCATGAATTTCGGTTGGGCATAAATCAGTGGAAGTGGGTGTAGGGAGATCACAACCTCTTCTTGGCAGATCGTCAGCTGTTTCGTTACCATACACCCCAACATGGGACGGTATTCACTGGAGATATATTGATTTACGCTGTTTAAGCTCGAAAAGCTTGGACAGCTTTCGAGCTCTTAAGAAATATAAAAAAATTGCTCTAATAAATATAAAAATGCAATTGTTTTGTTGTCTCTCTGAATTTATATCTTGCTTAAGGTTAATGTTTTCAACCTTTTTCGTTCATGAGATTTCAACAATCTCGTAGTAAGTCTTGCTCAAGAATGTTTTGAAAGAATATGAGTCTATCAATCTGAGGTCACGCACATACTTTTTAAAAAACGTAAAACTCCTTCTTTTAAGGGGACGGTGGACTTTAAAATAGCTAAAAATCAACCAAAATATTGAATTTGTTTTTTTTTTTACTCTCGTAATATTCCATATACATAACTATATCGTATGAAAAAAAAAACGAATTCAAATATTCTAATTTTTACAGACGTTGCAAGCATTTAAAATGTCTAAACAACGTAAACTTTGCCCTTTAAATTTTGGAGAAAATGTAAAAAACAGTTTTTACAATTCAAATTAGAATGTCTATGCAAAAACCAGCAATTCGGCTAGCAGGCAAGAAGGAAGATATTAATGTGCACAAAGGGTGAAAGTTTACTTTTGGTCGCACTCGGCAGAAAAGACACTGCAAGCGCAGAAACTGAATTTGTTGTGGGTGGGTATACTGAGTCAATATACGGGATAATTTAGTAACTTAAATGATAATTCCAGAATGGATGAATCATGACTTTATTCGCAATAATAAAAGATGTTATTTTTGTTGTTGCGAAGCTTAGTTCCTCCAAATTGGCAACAAATCTACTATTCTGCTAAGTTTCAAATGCAGAGAAATAAGGCTGCTATGGTAAAAAATTAGGCTTAGCCGCTCTTAAACAACATCTAAATCTTTGTAATTCTACAACTATTGCATTCAGGTTAACCAAAGGCATGAAAACCTTAACCGGAAGATAAGAACAACATAATTCAATCATTTATAAAGCAAAAAACGCACAATTTACCAACACATAAGAATAAAATACTGTCCCATGGAGCCGAGTAACAGAGTGGGTATATATGCATATATATATATAATTTCGGTGCGGCCCATTGCCACTAAAAAGGGAGGTGCACTAAAAAGGCAGCTTTAATGTATCTTTTTAATTAAGACAGGGATCAAACTTTTAATAAAATGTCGCCGGTTTGAATAGGTGGCCTGTGCACAGGGTTTATAGTTACTTATAAATATTATCAGCTATGCAAACGCCATCGGATAGAATAAGAAAAAGAAACGAACTCATACCGCACATAACGACAAGGAAGTGAAGCCCCATCTTGATTCGGGAATATCAATTGGCACAGCGTTGCCAAAGACTGATGATTCAAATCGATATATTGACAAAAGATCAAAAGCGTGGAGCATTATAAAACTAATATAAGCATTTAAATAGATACAAATTTTCATATTTGTATATTTACAAATGAAAAATTATCTCGTTATGAATATGAAAGAATAAAGGCATCACGATTCAAGTGCGCTGCGAAAAACTGGGCAAGAAACAATAATATGAACTACTTCAGGTTCCACAAGTTATTTTGCAAAACGCTAGTTAATGGTCAAAGTGTTGGTTCTCTGAAATTGACTCACTTGAAAGCAATAAAGATATAATTTAAAATAAGTAAACAAGAGAAGTATTAATAATATACAACGAACTTTAAGACATAGTACAGGAGAGTAGTAGTTATGTTCCATGACTCTAATAACTCTAAGATGATCACTCACGGTTATGGACGTTTTTCGAATTTCATAGAGATGGTCGACTTGTAAGGTTTTAGTTTAAACTAACAAAATTTTATGTCAATTTCTCTTTCCTGTGAGTTCTTATTTCAACTTCCCATTAGAATGGGCGCGCGTTTCAGCTTTATGCTAATTTGAAATGGAGCCAAGTTTTTGTATTTAAAAGGTTAGCAAGGAACTTCTCAGTGTGAGAGAGCTTTTAGTCTCAGATCACTGCGGCTCTGTTCGACGTTCGCCTGACCACCTAGTGTTTAAACTCTAAGCCTTAGCGCTGTTACTTTAATACTTATTGAAGTAATCCAAGTGCGTTAGTATTAGCTAAATCTTGCTACGCACCACTGATAGTTTAGCATAGAGGCCAACCTCGCGTTTATAGCTATGAGAGCAACGACTTCTTAATTTTCTACTTAACTTTATTTTAAATTTTTGGATTGTTCTGTTTAGACCCAAGTGCGGTCATTATTTTCTGTTATCCCTTCCGAGTGGGGAAGTGGCTGTAAATAGTGGTTTAATAAAAGGGTAATTTTAAACCCCTCTTACGTGCAGTTATTCTACCACTTAACCACAGTTATTCTACCACAGAACATAGCTGCATTCAGCTCCATGTTCAAGATCAGGACTTTAACACGGTTAAGACCATGTTCGCCAAAAGTATGCACAGAATACTCAGTCCTGACAGACTTAGAATTAATTTGATATATTAATTTTAAAGCCTTAAATTTGGACTCATTAACAGCCTGCTATATCATTAGTACTATTATAATATGGTCACAAAAGGAAACAAAAAAAATCTGATGTATACACCAGATGTCTTCCTTGTACAGAATATTAAATTATACGCATTATGTATTTCATTTAAACTTATTGGATTGAATTAAATCTACTTCGTCGATAGCGAATAAACCCCTATAGAATAAATGCACTCTTTAAAATTCACTATATTTGTTTACCATAGCGACACTCTGGCGCTAGGTTCACTTAACAGCGTTACATCGCATTCATTTTATAACTCAGAATGCACAAACATTATGTATATCATCTGAAGAATTATTTAATAGTTGTCACATGTTCTATTCAAATACTGTAATAAATCTAAAACGATGTATAAAAGAAATTAAACAAACAAACAAACAAAAAAAAAATTAACAGTTTTTCACGGACGATTCAATATTTCTAATTCAGTTAATTCACTTTTCACTTGGCGATAAAGGAAAAATACAAAAAAAAAACTCAAAATATCTATATTAAAAATTAAGAAGTAAATCTTAAACACTTATTTTCTAGAATATTCGCGATAATAAAAGGCGGCGTTATCTTTGTTGTTGCGAAGCTTAGTTTCTTTAGATTGGCAACAAATCCCTTATTTCAAATTTCAAATGTAAACAAATATAGCTGCAATGTGAAAAATGATTAGGCTTAGCCACACTTAAACAATTTTTAAATTGTTGATAATTCTACAAATCTTGCATGAAGATTTACTAAAGGCATAAAAACTTTAACCGGAAGATAAAAACAACACAATTCAATCATTTTTAAAGCAAGCAAATGCACAATTTATCAACATTCAAGAATTAAAAAAAAACTTTGGTCACTGAGCCGAATAACAGAGTTCATATATATATGCATATATTTATATACGTTTGATAATTCTACAAATCTTGCATGCAGATTTTACTAAAGGCATAAAAACCTTAGCCGGAAGATAAGAAAAATATAATTCAATCATTTTTAAGGCAAAATGTGCATAATTTATCAACCTATAAGAGTAACAAACTGAGCTCACTGAGCCAAGTAACAGAGTGGATATATATATATATATATAGGTATATTTATATACTTTTGGTGAGGCCGATTGTAACCAAAAATGTGAGGTTTACATCTACATGTTATATCCTATATATACAAAATTTCAACGTTCTGAGGCTACTGGTTTTTGAGTTATGCGAAATACATACATACCCCGAATAAATCTCTTCAGAATCCTTTTTTAATCAGTTTTATAATTTTTTTGGGGAAAAAGAGTCCTTTATTCTGTCCTTACGTTCAGATATCACGCAAAAACATCGTTAAATTGGATTCGATAGCTATCAAAATATATATTTTCGTTGAAATATGATACCCGAAATTTTTCGCTGTTACAATCCTTCCTTTTTACTTTGTACAAGGAAGTAAAAATGATGTATAATCTCTTGTAATTTCTTTCGTTCTATTCTCATAATGGAATATTCATTCCCATCTATTGATCAAAATTTGAACTAAAATGCGTCTCATATTCAAAAGGTATTTAGACGCCAACGCATTTTTGTTTGCTTGATTTTTGCCCCAAAGGGCTGTACGGCTCAGAACACGATTTTGTGTCGATTAACATTTTAATGTAAATCACTGTAAATGTGTTATTTAACATTTGAGATAAAGTGATAACATGACTCGGCTAACCGAAGAAGGAAAGCTAAATGTGATAAATGATTGAGAAATTAACTAACCGTCTCCCAATAAATTAAAATACAGCATATTTTTTAATGGAATGCCAAAGAGGAGAATTTAGAATTTTAAAAATATAACGGTCAGTTATGTTTTCATTTTGAGCGATGTTAAAGTCTGCACTTTTTCAGATTTTTTGAAGTACTTGTTTTAATTCACTTTCGAGATTAAAGAAGGCTACGAGTCTAAAAAATGGAGAGCGTTTTCATGTATTTAAGTACGCTAATTCTAGTTCTTTTTTATGATTTATTGTTGTTGTTGTCGTGTCTATTACCACATGGAAGAAAGATTGCCAGAGCCTACTCCGAAGAGAAGTTGGACTTCTATTTTCCATCCCCAATTTTGAGGGAGAGCACCCCGGGGGGGGAATCCAGGGGTCTCCCACTCCTCTCCTCTCCCACCACACGAGAGGACTTTCGGCTCGCCGCATATTTAAAGTGCCGCCATGCTGCACCGACACTATACATTTACAAACATCCATGTCTTCTCCGGGATTCGAACCCGGGTCCTTCGGTACCGTAGTAGGCTCCCCTAACCACTATACCATCTGGGCGACTTATGATTTATTAATTGAAACAACAGAATTTTTGGTATTGTTCTGTTATCGAGATCGGATTCAGATATTGCCAAAAGTTGATGATATGAAGAAAAATTCGAAGCATAAAAATAATTGCCAAAATATTTACGATAGGGTTTAGTTGACGAAAAATACCATAACGTATATTCGTAAAATTAGAAATTTTGATGGCAACTGAACGAGTACCAAAGAAATCAGAGAAAAAAAATCGGTTAGCGAATTAAGATTAAAGCGAAGGTACGAAGCTACGGACATCATTTAAGATGTCTGGAAACATTTGCGTTTTAAGACGCTTTTGCCGCTACATAAAACTCAAACAAGAATCTAATTGGTTACGGTCAGTACCATGTCGACATTTATTTCTCCATTTCATACTGCCACATAACCTTTCAATAGTTTGCGTATTATTATTATTATTTACGTGTTTCGCACTAAGGCACTACACGGAAGGAGGGATGCCTTCGTGAACGAATTTCTAACAGAAACTGACTCGTATTAACTCGTTACATATATGGAAAACCACGAAAACGCCCATGCAGCCAGTCCGTTTGCGGAATTCGAACCTCAGACCAAACCACCAGTGTTCAGAGACATTACCGCTCGCCCGCTGGTGAGCCTAATAGTAGTTTGCATATAGGGATCGATAAAATTATGTTACTAGTATGTGCGCAGAAAAAACATTCTGCGGTTAACGCAGAAATCTTCAAATCCGGCCTCTCTTCATTCTTCAGTGGTATACTTTTCCTAATAACTAATATTAGTATATCAGAATGCCATCAATAATATTTTCTTCAATTACTTTAAGCAAAGTTCTGGCAGAGCAGTTAGGAACAATAACTAAAAAACATTATTTTGTCTCTCGCCAAAGTTCGCCACACACCGACTGGAACGGAAGAATACCAGAAACGCTATTTTTTTGACACGAAAACAGACCTCAGCTTGTGCCACCTATTTTTACTGATGATCTAGGCATTCATGCATATCCTTATATAATTGTTCCGATCAACAAAAGTACAGTGATTCATATCAAGTTGATGCTGACAAAATTCAGTGGATGGTAATTCTAAACACTATGCATAAATAAAACGAATTCCAGTTAATGACTGATTCTAGATCATGCATAAGCCATTTCTTTCGTCTTCATAAAATGCCTTCGTGGCGTAGAGGCCAGCACACTCGCCGTGTATTCGAGAGGTCTGCGGTTCGAGTCCCGGCGAGGGCATTGCTCATTTTCCCTTTCTCCTGTTTTCATAAAATACCTAATATCTCTACAGTAGCGCCCGAATCAAAAGGTAGCGCATGAGGATTCTCCACCACCAGGACTTTCGCCCTTTAAAAGGGATAGTACACTCTTAGACAAAAAAAGAAAAAAAAAGGACGCGCCACGACGCACCGAGAAGATATAAAGCAAATTGGACACAAATTAATATGCATACAGGTTCGACGGAAAATGCAAAATTTTACATTTTGGCTGCCAATGAATGAACGATTGTCGCTACAGCGCATCTGATCTGCGCAACTGGCAGGATATTGAAGAGGAGAAATTACGATTCCAAGTTATAAATTTTTCACGAATTTCATTCCATGTACTCTGGTAGACAGTAACTATGCCTCGCATACAGGTGCGCGAACGATATGCGCAGATGTCAGAATTTGAGAGAGATTGTGTAGTTGGGCTCAGAAGCCGGTTTGCCTTATTGGCGAATAGCTCGACATTTGAGAGGGAGCGATGTCACCATTAGACGATGTTGGCAGGAATGGGTGAACCATGGCCGCGCACAGCGTCAAGAGAAACAACAGAACGTGAAGAACGAACAATCGTCAGAGAGGCACTCACAGCCCCAGATGCATCATTATCATCGATTGTACGTGCAACTAGTGCTTCAGTGATCGCAAGGACTATTCATAAACGGCTCACAGAAAAGAGGCTGAGGTCACGGCGCCGCCTTGCGCCGACTACCAATGATCTCTGTACAACGTCAAGCCCGTTTGCAGTGGTGTCGGGCTCATTCGCACTGAAATGTCACTGACTAGAGTAGAATAGTCTTCAGTGATGAGTCATGCTTTGAACTGAGCCCCGATAACCAGCGAAGGCGAGTCTGGAGACGCCCCGGACAGCGGTGTGATATCAAACTGACTGTCTTCCGGCAGACAGACGACAACCAGGAGTGATGGTCTGGGGTGTCATTTCATTTCATAGTAGGACCCCTTTGGTTTTCATCCGTCGCAACCTTACAACACAGCGGTACGTCGACGAAGTTCTAAGGCCTGTTGTGTTGCCCTTCATGTCACGCCACCATAGGCTTATATTTCAGCAAGATAATGCCGCCTCCACACTGCACATGTTTCTACTGCTTGCCTTAGTGCTTGCCGAATATGTTGATGCTCTAACGCGCCAGTTGGACAGACTTTGGCTCGATATCCCTCAGGAAGAAATCCGCAACCTCTATCAATCGATGCCAAGCCGAATAAGTGCTTGCATAAGGGCCAGAGGCGGACAAACACGTTACTGACTTTTTCACATTGTGAAGCTCTATCATTTTCAATAAATCATCCAATTTTTTTCAAAGTGCAATCATTTGTTTCTCTGTACATGTACATCACTTCTACCGATTTTCGTCCCATTCGGATAAATCCTTCTTGGTGCGTCGTTGTTTTTGTCTAAGAGTGTATATAGAGTACTTCTGCCGTTTTCTTAGCATGCCTTCGTGGTATAATGGTCAGCACACTCGGCGCGAATTGGAGAGGTCCGAGATTCGAGTCTTGGCAACAGAAATGATCATTTTCCATCTCTCCTGCTTTAAAAAAATACCTAATCTCTCTACACATTCAACCCAGTTTTGCCAACGCAATTCTATTTTTTTCCTCGAAAACTAATATATTCACATCTCCATTTTGTTGCTTCCTTCGAATTGAAGTAGAGCTTCCGTTTGTGGTTTTTCGTGAGCTTCCTTGCAGTGTGAATAATTTCCCCGTTCCTGAAGAAATTGACTGGAAGATGTTTCATCATTACGTAAGTCCCAAATTTTCGTATCCACGGTAAATAAAATAATACTAAAAATACAAATGACTGCCACATCTTTAGAACTTGTATTTTAGGTGGCAATTAAAAAAGGCATTCTTTTACTTTTTTTAAAGCAAACATTGTAGTCATTTTAAAAGTAAACACTAGCGGCTTCATATGAACCAACTTTCTGACAAGTTTAGCAAAATATTTGGCAACGAGTCCGGTTCAGGTATCAGAACAGTACCGAATTTTCTTTTGCATTTATATCTATCTCTATAGCGAGCCTTTGATTACTGAACTATTTCAAACAGATACATATTAAGAAACTGTTTAAATGCTTGAACTGTTTAAAAGAAATGCTACAGATAAAATACTGTTATGAAATAACGAGAAATGTGTAGTTTTATCTCATTCAGAAGTGAAAATGCTTATTACAAAGAACGCTGCATTTATGATTTGTCACAAAAAGAAATTTTTATTAAAATTTTTCCTGAATATTTTACTTCCCAAACCGTTATTTATTTTTCACTGAATATTTTACATAAGACTTTCAGAATCTGCGAAAAAGAATGTCATCATATGTGTATGGATATATATTCATTTTTTTGTGATATACTGAATGATTACAGTCGATTCGGAAAAACAGACATGTAAGGATGTTCCTTGTTTGAACGATCTAAGACGCTGCATTTATTTTATGCAAAGTTAGCGTTTCTTCACTTGCTTCGCAATGAGCAGATTTCTCGTCGTTTTGCTTGTTCGTATTTTTGTATGTTCGAAAAATTTCTTTTTATGCTTTATTTTCGTTGTAGCTTGCAGCTAACAGTTGATTTAGTAGTAGTTCGCACATGTCCCGTCTTCTTCGATATAAAAATGACAGAGACCGATAAAGCAGAAAGAATGTTCTTCCTTTTCAGCATTTGACTTATTTACAGTCAAATTTAGAGAAGAATCTGGTTCTGAGTACTGTTATGATATAACCGTTACATACTGTTACGTGCGGACGGGTTCGTAATAGACTGAATGCTCCCACGAGACTTATTTTTGATTATCTATATTTTATTATGAGAAACATGAGATTTTAGGTAACAAAATTATCTGAAACCTGGGGAAAAGTCTACTGTTGGGTTAATATCTTTGAATTTTAAGTTTAATTCTTGTTACCGCCTGAGCGAGATATAGTCTGTTAGCGTCAAGTCGACGCATTGTGAATTTTTAGAGTCTAATAAAAGGTTCTTTTAACCCTTCTCCTGTCTGGTTCCTGCACCTACTTCAGCTGTCGCTCTAAAAGTTACATAACAAGATATCACAGGTTAATAAAATTTAATCTTATCAAAAGAAATATATCAGAAGGTGTCCGCCGAAAACATCGCGGAAGAAAACGTCGTGGAAAAAACAACGCAAGGCGAAAATGTCGCGGTACAAAACATCGTGGGAGAAAAGAAAGCAAAGAGAAAACATCGAAGTTCTAAAACATCGTTGTACAAAATATCGTCGTCGAAAATAAAGCGGTTCAAAACTTCGCAGTTTAAAAACATCGCGCTCAAAAATATAGTAGTAAAAAATAAAATACCTACAAATCATCGCGTGACCATAACATTGCACACATGCGTTTTCAGGTTTGAAAAGTTGTAAATATTTGTAAATATTTGGTTTAAAAAGTTGTAAATATATTTATTTTATATACATATGAAAAGTTGTAAATATTTGGAGCCACAAGAAGAAAAGATGGATTCTGTTAATTCTATATATCCATATTTTTGAATGAACTAATTAAATGTTTGCTGACAAAATAAGAAGGAAAATTAAGCATTTAAAAATTGAAAATGATTAGAAAATTAATGCAACTTATAGAACTTAATAGAATTTTTAATTTATGTAGTTAAGTAACAAGGGTCATTAATAAATTAAACCTCTTTTTATAAAGTTTTACTGATAATATTTTTATGAAGAGTACAATGCTTATGAAAAGGATGAAAAATAACTGCATGAAGTTACCCCTATAGAAACTGCTTAGTTAATTATAAAATTACTTTCCTTCACATTTGTTAATCTGATGTAGTTTTAATGAAAAATATATTTTATTTTGTTTCCGTTTGTTCTTAAAATGTCTTTAACATTTTCATTTATAGCGTGTAATAAATTTTTTGGATGTCGATTTTATTAGTTATGACGAAAGTTAGTTACATAATATGTCAGTATGGGATTTAGAAAACGCATGTGTGCGATGTTATCGTCATGCAATGATTTCTAGGTACTTTATTTTTTACAACGGTATTTTGGACGACGATGTTTTGAAGCGCTTTATTTTAGGCCACGATATTTTGTACCGCGATGTTTTAGAACTGCGATGTTTTCTCTTTGCTTTCTTTTCTCCCACGATGTTTTGTATCTCGACGTTTTCCACTGCGATGTTTTCGGCAGTAACCATATCAGAACGCTGGAATTTTCCCCAGAGATATTAGTAAAAGTGCTCACAATATCACGCACTGTAATCAGTAGTTATACTTCAAACTACTAAAAACGTTAAAATACAATGCAAAGCAAAGCGTATCTAAAGATAAAGCTAATTCAGATATCTCAGTTCACGCGGAACTAAACAATTCGTGACGACAATAACTAAGCAGCAGAACTCAGATGCTCTCTCTCCGGCTTTTATAACTTTTAACCGGTCGCGAGATATTTCTAGTAATTTCTGCTTCTCGAGATTTCTGGAAATCAATAAGAGGAGGGATTTACTATTACAGCTAATATAGCGGTCAATTACATTTATTCAATTTCAGTACAAATTACCGAGATAATCATTTACTCAATGTTAAGTGAACGTGCCCCTCTATGTTTACATTTCCGGAATAACTTTCCTTTAAAATTTGTCTCGCGCTGCATTGCCGGAGGAAATACAGCAATTTTAATTATAAATCTACTAAAATTAGCTATCTAATTACAAGATTCGTAACAATATTTAAGACTTACTAAAGTGCATGTATTTTTCTGATTATTTTGGATTATGTTCAGAACTTGAAAATAGACAAACTACCATGAGCTAGTTGCTTCGCATGAGTGTTCAATAAATTCCTATTAACTTGTATTGAGTACATTTAATAAAAGCGCGATGATATTTTGAAGAGGAATAGGTTCAGAATGGGACATAAGTATGTTCAGAATGGACATTTAATATATTTGTAATTTTATATTCGGTCTCGGAGTTGTTCTTCCTGAACTAACATTGATATAATAGGAAGCATGTTTCAGTAGATAGGGACATAACACCGGAAAGAGAGCCCCTGCGTTAGATGACACGGGGTCTTCCTTTCAAGGTTTGTAGAACGCAATCTCCAGAGACCACCCGAGGGGGCGCCATTCCCTGGTCGATGCAGAGGGATTTAGAAACCCAGAGCATGCGTTGATGGAGAAAGCGACGGGCGACCTCACGATGAGATCCACAGGGCCGCAACTAAATCATCAACTGAAAAAACACTAGACGTAATTCCTGTAAGCGGGGCACCACTCCCCCTCACATTACTAAAAGCACAAGATTAAAATTTAGACAGACATCGCCGTCCCTCTGCACCAACCGAGTGGAGTCCATCCCACCTCGGAAGGCCTTCGATATCTGACCACGTAACGTCCCCACAACCAAAGTCACAGACAAGACAGTACCAGTATGGTCCCTGCTAAGCCTGAACCTCCACCGAAAAAACGATGGCTCTAGTCCTGTGAAGACTGTTAATTTACTCAAAGAATCGAAGCTGTCTAGACACGAGTCCAGTCAGTAGTCTGGAAGAATTCCGGATCTCCTCCCATAAATGGTCGGTTCCGGAAATTCCACCCAGTCGATCTCAAGGGGGAAGTAGATAGGGACAGTGCACCGGTAAACCAGGACTCTATTACCTAGCGTTCTCAAAGGATCGCCTTACATAGAATATCATCCTGGCCCCAGAGGCAATCCTCTTGGTCCCGATCCGACCGGTGAAGCCGACGAGTCCCACTAGGTCGGGATGCAACGTCGTGCGGCATCACCCGACTCCACCAATAGGGCCGTCTTTCCTCGGACGACCAAGTAAAGCTAAAATATAGCTCCACCCCAACCAGAGGAACGGACACGACAGTACCAGTACGGTCTCTGACAAGCCTGAACCAATCTGAGAATAAACTCGGGCTCTAGTCCTGTGAAGTCAACTCATATACCCCCGTGGATGAGACTGTCTAAGTACAAATCCTAGCCAGTACTTCTCAGGAATTCTCCTGAGTCAACCCCCGAGGGGGGAGCATGCTTTAGTATTCTTTCAAAATAAAGGGCGGCCATCGATGTCAGAATGGATGAGACCTCCAAACACTGATAGTTCGATCAGAGTCCCAATCTTGGCCGCGGAATGCTTCACATTTTCACGAAATCCTCTGTACTTCGTGAATTTTTCCTTTTCTTCTGAGATAAAATTACAACTCTCTGCGTAAAAGAGGATTCTGAGAAACAGCACATCGTTTAATATACAACAGTTTTCTGGGTACATCAATTACTTGTTTTGTATGCAGATAAATTTTAGACATTTAATTTTAGACATTAGAATTTTAGACATAAGAAACATTTTAGACATTGTCAACGGAATGCGATCGCATTCGTAATGACTAAGTGTAGAACACATGATTCATTTCGAAATCTTACCATTACCAAATCTCTTCCCCCCCAAGAAGTTAACTATTATTATTTTTAAATTCCTACTACTATTAGCTCACACTCTCCCTATATCGTGTTCAAATTTTCAATCGTTAATAAAATACATTTTATTCATCCACTCAAGTTCAAATACACTTTTTTTAAACTTGTAGTGGATGACGGTTGACTTGTAGTGGATGACAGTTTTTTCGCATATTCATCATTTTTTCACATTCATAAATTTTTTTTTTAAATTTTTTTGTAGTTTTTTTCACATATTCATCATTTTTTCTCATTCTTAAAAATGTTCTTTTTTTGTATTTAAAAAAATTTTAAATTTTCCTTTGTTGACCTAAGTAGGAATTGACTTTAAAAATGTTTTTATTTAATTAATTATTAATTAATTAGTTTTTAATCGTTAATAAAATACTTTTTATTCATCCACTCAAGTTCAAATTCACTTTTAAATACTTGTAGTGGATGACGATGTTAATTCAGTTTTTTCGCACATTCATCATTTTTTCACATTCATAAAAATGTTTTTTTTTTTAAATTTTTTTTGTAGTTTTTTTCACATATTCATCATTTTTTCACATTCATAAAAATGCTTTTTTTTTGTATTTAAAAAATTTTTCTTTATTGACCTAAGTAGGACCTAAGTAGGACCTAAGTAGGAATTTAAAAAAATTATTTAATTAATTATTAATTAATTAATTTTCAATCGTTAATAAAATACTTTTTATTCATCCACTCAAGTTTAAATACATTTTTTAAAACCTGTAGTGCATGACACTTAATGATAATTCAGTTTTTTCGCATATTAAAATTTTTTAAACTTTTAATTAAAACAATCTTTTTTTGTATTTTTTTAAAAACATTTTACATAAGTAGAAATTTACTTAAAATTTGCTTTTTATATTACTTGTTTAC
>KK119023.1:312116-324611 GCA_000611955.2 Stegodyphus mimosarum
TACTACAGGGAAAGGAAAAGAAGTAATAGACTATAGGGAATGTAGAGAGTATTTTATAAATCTTACATCAGTCTTATTTTGAATTTTGCTTAAAGTACATTTCACATTTCTCTTACGCCGATTATATTTAGATGCATCAGATGTGAGAGTACTCATATATTTGGACTTAGAATACTTAAACTTGTATTTATATCTTTTTTTACAACTTAGTATAAACAACAGATACAGGTACCTGTACAGATATATTGAAGACCAAAGATAAAATTGTTGCTGTAGCTATTATCTGTTCTAGAGTGACTAATTTAGGATAAATAAAATTTGTTGCGTATGCTTCAATCCACATATTCAAAACATAATATCCGCATGCAAAGAGTTTGTTAACAACATCATGAGAGTAGCTATAGCTGGCCGAACGCTGAAAAGAGTAGAGGCAGAACGCCTTTTTACGTGTCTCTTTTGCAGATTGATAAAGAACATCCCAATGAATCTGCACGTCTCATATGTCTTTTCCTTTATGACAAATTTTAAGTTGAAATTTTCCTACATAGACTGTAGTCACATGCTTTACAAGACATTAAAATAAGAGTCCTAAAATCTGGCAGGTGACTTTGCTAACCACGACATCGCCGAGGCTGAAGCCATAGCTAAGATAATATTTATAAAAGACATGCGATTTACACGGCTTTGCCTTGTCTACGTACTATCTAAGACAAAGAAATTGAAGCACCAAGAAGAAGTAATGCAGACTGGACACAAATTGATGTGCATATAGATTTCGATAGAAAATGCAGAAATTTATAGTTTGGCGGCTACCAAATGAACAGGTGACGCTACAGCGCATGTTAACTGCGCAACTGGAGGGATATTAGAGAGTAGAAATTTCGATTCCAGGTCATAAATTCTTTGCGAATTTCAATCCGTGTACTCAGCTAGATAGTAACTACGCCTCGCAAACAGGTGCACAAACAACATGTGTAGATGTCAGCATTTGAAAGAGGACGTGTAGTTGGGTTCAAGGAAGCCGGTTGATCTAATAGGCTATCTCTCGACATGTAAATAGGAGTAATGCCAATGTTGGACGATGTTGGCAGGAATGGGTGAATCATGGCCGAACACAGCTTCAAGAAGGAAGCGACCGGCACAAAGAGACGACAGAACATGAAGATCGATCAATCATCAGAGCGGCACTTACAGCCACATATTTATCATTATCATCGAACCTACGTGCAACTGGTGCTTCGCTTACCACAAGGACCATTACCGTGCTGCTCAAAGGAAGGTGGCTTAGCTCAAGGCGCCTTTTGTACCGACTACTATTGACCTCTATGCACCGACTACCACTGACCTCTATGTACGGACTACCACTGACCTCTATACAACGATAAGCCCGGTTGCTTTGTCGTGCATATTCGACCTGGAGTGCCACTGATTGCAGTAGAATTGTCTTCAATGATGAGTCCCGCTTCGAATTGGCCCCCGATAACCAGGGAAGACGTGTCTGGAGACTCTCCGGACAGCAGTGGGATACGCCCGCCATACGGCCCGAGAATCAGGAGTGATGGTCTGGTGTGCCACTTCCTTTCCTAGCAGGACTCGTTTATTTGTCATCCGCGGCAACCTTACAGCACAGTGGTGTGTCGATGATGTTCTACGTCTCATTGTGTTTTCCTTCATTATCACGCCATCCTGAGCTTACATGCTTGCCAACACTACCTTGCCAGAAACGTCACCGGATCTCTCTCCCATTGAGAATGTTTGTAGCGTTATGGGCAGGGCTCTCCACTAGCTTGGGATTTTGTCGATATAACGTGCCAGTTGGACAGAATTTGGCACAGTATCCCGCAGGAGAACATCCGCCAATTCTATCAGTCAGTACCCAAGCCTAATAACTGCTTGCATAAGGACCAGAAGTGTACCAATGCGTTACTAATTTGTTCAATTTGTGAAGCTTATTCTCTTGCACCAATCGTCCAGTTTTTCTGAAATTGTAATCATATGTTTTTCTGTACATGTAAATCACATCTACCGATTTTTGTCTCACTCTGATAACTTCTTCTTGGTACGTCTTTTTGTTTTAGAATGTATTTTACAGCTGTTTAGGTAGTTCACCCAGGAACATTTTCATGGAACAGGTAATAAGGAGAAACTGAATATTCAGCATTTAGTATCATTAGGATTTATTACGTAAGACGTTTTCGACTTTAATAAACTTTGATCAGAACAATTTGTTTTAACTATTAATCAGACTTTCATTACAAACAGTTCGAAAGCGTATACATTAAAAGAGGCTTCATCTTAATACATAAGAATAATCGCAAAAGCACGCTGAAGATTATCCACAAATAAATTATTTTGCAGTACCCGGCAAGGGTATAAGACTATGATATTCATATTTGCAACTTGGGGACAGTGTTAATAATTGAAAGGGGAACGTGGGCACCCGATTTATACAGGTAATATTGCAATGCCTTAGGCTATAAATAGCCATTTCGAGTTTGATGATCAGAACCCCGAGGAACTCATTCCAGTCTGTTAATAAGAAAGGATATTAGAGGAAAGGTTTGACGATTGCCAAGGTGTTAGTCAAATTTCGGAACGTTTGTGTGAAAGGAATTGCTAACAGCGTTTTAGGATAGTTTTTAGAATTGTGGAGTTTGCTAATAAATTATACATACTTTTATTGAAGGCTTGCGCGAAAAAAAAATATGCATGCCGTGGCAACAGTCAGGTGATCAGTATCAGTGGGATGCTGCGTTTCCCACCTTTTCTTCCGCAACGTGAGAGCATGGACAAGTTTTTTCCTATTTGCGGGAAAAAGTGAGTATTCGTTGTTTCGCACTGGTTATATCGCAGTTTATTACAACGTTTTAGTTCAAGCAAAGGCAAATTTTCTGCTCCGAAGTTTACATTTATTTAAAGTACTGTACATGCGTTTCACATGCACATTATTGGTTAAAAATGTTTTTAACCGAAACATTGTGCACATTGATAGTTTTGATTAATTTCATGAGTTGATTTACTTTGCTAATTTTACTGCTCACAGTTGCGCGAAGTTTGAGTTATGTTGCAAAATAAAACAACAAAATAATTGATTCACCTTATCCAATCTTCATTTAATATTTATTAGCCCAAAGGACGTTAGCCTAGAAGGGCTATTAATTTGGTTTTGGCAACTTGTGGCGTTTCACTACAAACGGCGTTTCACTTTTCAAATTGTTGTCACCAAATATTATCGCCCTGTATTATATTTAAAGAAATTGAATAATGATCAATCTGCACAAAAGTATGCACGTTTCTCGCATTGTGATAAAACAACGGTACCTAGAGCCATCCAATTCTGAATAACGTACGTCTTCACCCTAATATGGGCATACGCAAGAAAAAATTTGGAATTTGTTTTATTATATATTTTATATTTTGTAAAGCATTTATGAGTTTTTGATTAAGGTGTAGAGGCATTAGGTATTTTTTGAAAGCAGGAGAGATGAGAAATGAGCAATGCCTTCGGAGGGACTCGAACCATGGACCTCTCTAATACGCGTCGAGCGTGCTGACCACTACACCACAAAGGCACGCTAAGAAGAAGGTGGGAGAAATACCTTATAAAGAAACTCAAAGATTTTAAAGTGAGCAATGGTAAAACTGTAAGGAGAAGGGAAAACAATATTACCTCCAGCGCGAGAGACTGGATATCGGAAATTAAAAAGACTTAACACTGAGCCAGCTTATTTATCACGGTGTCTATTAGTTATCCTTTGCCTGCCATCCTTACCGTCCCGCTGCTTTTTAAATCCATTGTTTTAGCTTTCTCAGTCGAATTTTCATTCTGTTTTGTACATGACTTTAAAGACCGCTAATTATAATTAAAGGAAACAGAGTTATGCTTTTCCAGAGTGGCAACATCGGAAGATGTTCTAAAGATATGATATAAAATTTGCATTTCTAGTTTTTTGTACTTTTTTTTCTTAAGTTGGAGGAGTTATATATTCGTGTTTCAAAAGTCTAAATAAAATTTATTAATTTTATGAACGATGGCGTTTTATGGATAAGAACTGAATTTTCACTTTACTGAAATAAAGTGCGGGAAAATCAGTATGTATTTCATCTTAATATGGAATTTTAGAAGCAAGAAAGTTTTACTGGCGCAGTCGGAAAGAATACCATTCCGAACCAGAATAACCCATGTGAGAGTTCAATTCATTTTGTACTTGTACGCTCCCACGTATTTAAGCAATAATTATTTAGGCGAAAATTATTTCAGAATTGCAAAAATTGAATTACTGTTTTCTGTCGTGTAATATTAGTTTTTCTTTACCTGTCGAAGTATTGAATACGACAGTGTTCGAAAGTAACTTCGTTTTACTTGTCAAAGTAATGAATACGCCTGTGATCTTAAGTAATTTCGTAAATCTCGTTAGAGTAAGTGAACAAACAGCACATTCTAAATAAATTAGTTAAGAATTGATTCTGCTGTTTCGATTTTCGTCCCAGATAATTAAAAAATTATTTTAATATAATTGAAGTCATTTTTTATTATATGTGAAAAAAAGTAATTCATTAAACTTTTAATTTCGATATTCTAACGCACGCCAGTGCGTAATTTGATATTCTGTTTACGAGTTGTAAAATACTGTATAGAACACATACATATATATATGTATATATATATACATATATATATATGTATATATATATATGTATATATATATATGTATATATATATACATATATATATAAGCTTAAATGTTATTTGAATGAAACAAAATTAAAAAAAAAGGCTACTTTATCTAAAAGAAGAGTCAATTGACTGAATAAAGTCCAAAAATAGTATTATTTGGAATCAGCCAGCTGCTATAGTGTCGCATATAAAAACGATTTTCTTTTCTTTTTGTCTCCTCAACGAAAGAGAAAATTGAAAAATTTATCGATTCGTTAGCAAGAGATGATTGCAAAAATTTGAATTTTGAGGATTGGGAGTACATTAAGGCCATCTTGTTGAAAAGATTTAAATTAAATCCTGAAAGCTTTAGAAAAAAGTTTGTGATGCACCAAAAGAGAGCTGGAAAATCATGGAGAGATATTTTGCTACGAAATTACTAGTTTGAAGAAGGGATCAATGACCTTGAAATCACAGACTTTGCCGGGTTAAACGACCTCATAATCACAGACAAATTAGGAAAACAGTGCCTCATGAAGTAAGAGACCATCTTCTCGACTAATGTGGGAAGTTCGTTCCTCCAACCAAATTAGCGGATAAACTTGACGAATATGAGTGTTCGTAATACTTTTAAATCGAAAAAGACTGGTGGTAGTCCGTCGAAAGACAAAACTAACGAAAAATGGCTACCTCGTTCTCCACTTCCAGAAAAGACTTTCAAAAACACAAAAACACAATGTTGTCTGTTCAGAACACCCCAAGAGTCAACTCTTGTCGTAAGAATGACGAGCTACAAAAGCGAATTTCCAAGCTAACTTGCTATAATTGTGGAAAAGAAGGCCATTCGTCTGCACCAAGTCTGCATCAAAAATCAGATATCAAAAAGTACTGCAACAACGCAAAACTTCTTAATCCAAACACGAACAGCCCTTGCAGAAAAGAAAAAATTCACTTATTTGCTTAATTGGAAAAGGAATAATATAAAAGTTGAGAGAAAAAAAAGTCTCCACACGGGGAGTCGAACCAACGACCATCGCATTACTACTTCAAGCTCTTACCGCCACGCCAAACGCTGCTTCGGAAACGCCCTAACGTAAATGGTTTATACGGTGCGAGAGCAGCGTCAAAAGTTTTGTTTTCTAAACGCTTGGCCATCTGGATTTCCCACTTCATGTACTTTTGTTTCTAGCCAAGCCCTGCATGTCCTATAAATTTGAGAGAAATCGGTGATGACGAGTAGAGAATGCCCCCCTTGTTAGAATCGAATACATGTCGGAACTACCAGTATTCAGGAATGTTACCGCACGATCCCTGGTGGGGTACCAATACTGTACTTTATTGTAGTTTTGCGTATCCGAATGGAAAAATGATAAGTTCGGATACTTTTATATTTCGGATTTAGAAATAAGCATTATCTACAGGTTGTTCAGATACATGTTGTAATTAAACGAAATATGGACCATGACGCTGAATAAGCTAAAACCGAATTACTGCAGTTTTCTCGATGAGACAAAAAATAGGCTTTTTTATATTGTTAAATGATTTCATACAATGTGAGATAATTAAACATATTGCATTCAAAATTCTTTTATAATCTAAAAACAGTTTAAAAGCGTTGTAATTCGACACGTTCTTTGAATGCTTCCACTACGTATAAATGATAATCATTGATAAAAATTTGTCGTTTTTTGTAAAATGAAGGGAATGCTAAAAGTTTACAACAGCTATTCACAATAAATTGTATGTTTGGAAATATGTTTATCATTCTCTTTATTTTAAGCTTTATTTAAATTTTCATGGTTTTGTCAATAAAAATAAAACAGCATATAGCATTCGAGTAGCAACATTTAAGCAGTATTTTAGTGGTAAAAAAGACTCAGAAAACTCCTATCGTTGTATCCTTCGAGTCCCTTAACTTGAAATTTATAGCTTCCAGTTGCCTAAGCAGCAATAAAACAGCTATTTCCACGTCACACCGAACAAAGCTAAATTACAAATCACTATGCTCACGACCTTTTAAAAGAATTCACCGAATGCTGAATTTGGATTCCCAAGCTCTCTAAGTTATTCAAGGAGAGCTTGCAAAGATTGGACGGGAAGATATATATTGTTCCCATTAGCCCCATGGACCTGTCACAAACTGTTTACTATGTAGGCGCGATGCTTGTTGGGTTAACGACACTGAAAAGTTTAGCATTCATGGTATCCTTGTAAGTCCAGTCGCTATAGCAACGAGATCCGAATGGAGATTTATGAACGCAATGGAGGAATCACTTCCCTTGCGAGAACGTGTGACTGTATGTATATGGCGATGTTTTGGATATATATCTCTATAAGACAGATTCATTCCGGAATACTCGACTCAACGAGCATCCTAGCAACTATTCGCTATTTTCGAGTTTTCGAGCTTCGTTAGAGCTTGAAATGATTGTGGTGGAAAGGGTCTGAGGCAGATAGAGAGAGAACTCTTCGACATAGCGGCCAGATAACAATGTCAGAGAGTAAACCTCAAATTATTAAACTGTGTGCAGAGTAATGAATCTTTATTTAAAGGTTAAAATGAAAGCGCAGGAATACTGATGGTTTATTTAAAGGTACAAAAGCCTGAATTTAATATAAATTTAAATGCGTAACTAGAACATGAGAAACGACGCCCAAAAGGTCGTTTTTTTAAATTTTGCAGGTTACCTTTATTAATTAAATATCATGTTCTTCGCATTTAAGCCATAAAATTCAGTTCAATACAGCAAAATAATTTTAAAATGAGCCTACCTTTAGAATTTCCGATACACAGTCTCGCGCGCTGCAGATAAAAATGTTTTTTTTTTCGTAGTGTATTACCATTGCTCGCTTTGAAATCGTTCAGTTTGTTAATCAAAAATTCGTTAAAGTTTTACAAAATATGAAATAGATAGTAAAACAAATTTCAAATTTGGGCTTCCAGATGTTCATATTCGGGTAGAAACGTTACAAATAGTACAAAACGTACGTTACGTATCGTTACAAAACGTACAGAAAACAACAAAATTCGATGGCTCTAAGTACCGTCGTTTTATCACAATGCGAGAAACATACATACATTTATGCAGATTCGTAATTATTTAATTTCTTTAAATATAATACAGGGTTGTAATATTTGGTGCCAACAGTTTGAAAAGCGAACGGACATTTAAATGTTTTCGATGCAAAATGCCAAAACGAAATGAATAGCCCTTCAGGGCTAACGCTTTTCGGGCTAAAAATATAGCGTTTTTTTATTGCATATATTCCTTTTATAATTGTGTAAGTTGATATTAAAAATATCTGATGTAGACACCACATATTAAATTATACACATTTTTTGCTCCATTTCATTTAATCCTATTTCCTCGAATTTCATTACAGATATATTTTTTATTCAATTAATTCAGTTCTCACTTTGCGGCAAAGCAAAAATACATAAAAACTCAAAACATCTTCATTAAAAATTGTAAAATACAGAAAAATCTAAAACATCAAATACAGTTAAAAAGTTTTAAACAAATACAATAAATATTAGAATTTCTTTGCCGAAACACGCAACTTCAACAGTCGGCAAGAAGACAGATGTTCCACTGCAAAAAAATGAAAGTCTATTTTTGGTCCCATTTGGCAAAAAGTCATTGAAGTTGGCGCACAAACTGACTTAATTCACTATTCTACTAAGAGTTTTAAATGCAAACAAATGGCTGCCTCGTTAGGCTTAGCAAAACTTAAACAACTTTTAAATTGCTGATAATTCTAAAACTGTTGAATGCAAATTAACTAAACGCATAAAAAACCTTAACCGGAACATAAAAACAACGTAATTCAATATCACTTTTAAAGCAAAAAATGCATACCCTACCAACATATAGGAGTAAAACACTGAGTTCACTAAGCCGGATAACAGAGTAGGTGTATATATATGTAAGAAAAATAAAGAATATGTAAAAGATAAATTAGTAACGTAAATTTCCCTCCTGAATTCTAAAAATAGTAACCTCTCTATGCACTGCGTCATTTCTTGATTAATCCATGTCGTATGACGTTTGCATAATTCTGGTGATGTTAATGGCACTAAAACTCGAACAGCCAATAGTAATTTTCCAGAAGTATTAACTATCCAATCAAAATGCATTGTAAACCAAAACTAACTCAGCCTGAATTAAGATTTCACCCTGAACGTAATGTACACTGCGAAAAAAAAAAGACAGTTCTATAGCTCTCGTTCTACTGGGCTGATTGACGAAATTCAAATTGCGTTTTTCATGTCTCGAAAGCGCGACTTTGGATATGTATTAGATTTATGTACAGCATTGTGCAAATATGGGTATTTTGCACAAAATCGGACTTTTTCTAAAATGACATGCCAATTTTTTTCCATATGTCGATTCTACGACTCAAATTATGCCAAACTGTCAAGTTTTGTAAAAATCGCACGAGCAGTTTTCGAAACATTAGCTCTCAAAAGTTTAGCTCCTCCATGTTAATTCAATTTGGCATGTATTTATGAATATCTCTTTTTTTATGAAACTTATTTGATTCCATCTTATACAGCTCGAAATTTAGGTTCATTCTAAATAAAATTCACCCATTTTTTATGATTTATTTTTTAAATTTGTATTTTTAAATAATTTTTATATGTATTTTTAAATTTTTATAAATTTTTCTAGAAAAGTTTTGAATTATAACCTATAAAAGTTTTACAATCATCTTAAAGTAGACGTATTTCTAAGAATACCTGCAAAAAAGTAGAGCTTTTTATTCAAAATTTCCGAAGATATACGTGAACTTATATATTGGCGCGTTTTGAAATTTGGCAAATTTGTTGAAAGCGATAATAACGAAAATGTGGTTTACGCACTTTGTTAAAATGATTTGAAAGTAGAATGATAGTGACACTTTTTCCTCTCATCCACAATGTAAAAAGTCAGGAACGATGTGACTTTTTTTCCTCCTCTGCGCGATGGAAGGGAAGGAAAATTGGTTGCCACATATTAAGAAGTTCGCCAAGGGAATTATTCTTGACTCAAACTGAAAAAAAAATTGCTAAGTTAAATTTTTGAATTTCTACGTAAATTTCGTACCAAATTTTACAAAATTTAATATTTAGGCATAATTTGAGTCGTAGAATGAAAAGATGGAAAAAAATTGGTATGTCACTTTGTCAGGACTGAGTGTTCGGTGCATATTCTTAGAAAACATCTTCTTGACACCTTAAAGTCCTGATCTGGAACAGGGAGCTGAATGCAGCTATGTTTTGTGGTCGAATATGGTGATTAAGTGGTAGAAGAACTGCACCTGAAAGGGATTTAAAATCCTCTTTTATTAAATCACAATTTTTTTACGACCACTTCCCAACTCGGGAGGGATACAGAAAGTAGAGACCGCTCTTGGGCCTAAAATGAACAATCAAATAATTTTAAACTAAAGCTAAATAGAAATTAAATTAGTCGTTCCTCACTGAGCTATAACGCGAGGTTGATCTCTAAGCTAAATGGTGCGTAGCAAGATTGAACTAATACTGACGCACTTGGAATTACTTCAATAAGCAATCACGTAAAAGCGCTACGGCTTAGAGTTTAAATGCTAGCTAGTCAGGAGAACTTTGAATAGAGTGACAGTGGTCTGAGACTAAAGCTCTCTCACACTGAGAGGTTCCTACCTCTCGCTTAAATATAACTCGGCTCCACTTCAAATTAGCATAAAGCTGAAAATGCGCGCTTCTTCTAACGGGAAGTTGAAATGAGAACTGATAGAAAAGTATAAATTAAGATAAAACTTTATTAGTTTAACTAAAACCTTACAACTTCAAAAAAAGTCCGATTTTTTTTCAAAATACCTATATTAGAACAAAGCTATATATAAATCTAATATATATTCTAAGTCGCGCTTTCAAGACATGGAAAACGCAATTTGAATTTCGTCGATCGGCCCAGTAGAACAGGAGTCTCCCCCCCTTTTTTTTGGCGCAGTGCACTTGCTTGTAAGGCACTTGCTCGCTGCTGTTCGGTTTAGTTCGACTGCTGTCTGCTCCTTTCTTTTTGCTGCAAAGTTATCAAAAATGTAAACCTCTTGAAATAGGCACAAATAATGTGCCAAGTTGTTTGTGGCAGCAATATGTTTAGTGAAAATAAAATAAAGATTTAATCTGCCTCGACTGCCAAATTTCTTATTCAGTGTGGATCGGCATTTCAGCATTCTACGATATCAAAATACCTGCTGCTTATGATTTATGAGTTTTTTTTTTATTATATTATATATATATATATATATGTGTGTGTATTTGGTGCGGTGGATTGCGACGAAAAAGGGAGGTACCCAGCTACATGCTGTAAGAGTCGTATATAAAAAATTTCAACATTCTGAGGAAACTCTTTTGAATCATGAGTGATGCATACACACATATAAACGTATCGAAAAAAAATCGCTTCTGATTCTATTTTAAATCCATTTTACAATCCGCTTAAGAAACAAACGAACTTTATTCTGTTTCTACCTACATGTTTCAAGAAAAAAAGCGTTCGAATGAATTCGAGAATGGTCAATATGTACATTTTCCTTGAAATATGATAGGCAAAACCTTTCGTGACTACATGCTTCCTTTACTTCGTACAAGGAAGCAAAAACAAACATTTTTGTTTTGTTAGAATATGGAGTTTACTGAGTTACAGCAAAGCATATTTAGGGGGTAACTGTCTACGGTCTAAGGAAAGGAACACCTTCATAGAGGAAAACTGGTTCGTATTCACGTTACCCATTGCAAACTACGAAAACTGTCATGCAGCTAGCCCATTCTCAAGGATTTAAGTTTAGTAGGAATTACTAGTGTTCGCCCATCTAATCTGTAGCTGGGTTAAGGAAATGTTAGGAGGCATTAAAATGTAAATCGTTAAGCAATGTTTAAAAGTAACGAAGCTAAGTTAAATTTTAATACTAATTTTATACACGGATAGTATATTTCAAAAATTTGCAAGAAGATCAAACACTTTTAGATGATGTTAATAACGATTTTTTTTATAACGAGTTTTAAAACTTTCCCGAATATAAGAATAAAAGGCAGAAGACCCTATTAAAAGTTAGATTCCATTATTTGTCCAAAATTAAATATATTTTTTTGATATTAATTTGATATTGCCAAAGATGGATATTTTCGTCATTTGAAACACTTCTGTAATTGGAAATGCATGACTACAATCAACGATTGCGAAAATAAAGGCCGGATAAGGAGTTCAGTAGGGGAAGGGGTGGGTGTATATATATATATATATCCCAAAACCAAAAATATATGTATGCACTTTAAGTAGTGCCGATAACAATAAAATAAAAGGATGCGCATAACTAGATGTTATGGCAACCCCATGCACGAAATTTTAACGTCCTATGGGTAGTCGTTTTTAGCAAGATACATACGCGCACTGCGCCAAAAAAAGAGGGGAAGTTATATATCTCCTGTTCTACTGTGCCGAATGACGAAATTCAAATTGCGTTTTTCATGTCTCGAAAGCGTGACTTAAGATATATATTAGATTTATATATAGCATTGTTTTAACATACATGTTTTGACAAAAAATCGGATTTTTTTTAAATAACATATCAGTTTTTCCCATATTTCGATTATACGAATCAAATTACGCCTAGATATTAAATTTTGTAATTTTTGGTGAAAAACTTATGGGAAAATTTAAAAATTTACACTGGCGCATTTTTTCCTTTTGCGCCTAAAATAATTCATCTGGCGAACTTCTTAATTTATAGCAACCTATTTTGCTTTCCTTTTTAGTCCAAAGGGGCTTTGTCCCTGAAAGACTATTGTTTTCGTTTTGCGATTTTGCGTC
>KK119024.1:0-12133 GCA_000611955.2 Stegodyphus mimosarum
ACGGGTTGGACCCCTGTTACTTTCAGGACGACAATGCCAGTTGTGATGTTTCGACGTTAACCAACGCTTGGTATGGTGCCTATGGAGTTCATCGAATGGACTGGCCTGCCCAGAGTCCAGACCTGAACCCTATGGAGAACCTATGGGACGAGTTGCATCACCGAATTCAGGGGTGCACTACCCGTGCAAAATCGGTGAAGAAACTTCTGTCTTCTCCAAGCCGAGTGGAAGAAAATACCACTAGCTGTCATACAAAGGCTTGTGGAAAGTATGCTCCGGAGGGTCCACGCTGTAATTACCTCTCGTAGAGGCTCTACCAACTATTGATTTTGAATAAAGTTAGTTTTTCTTTTCTATCACAGGTGTCCAAATACTTACTGGTAGTCAATGTATATCGTGTGATTTTTTTCTGCGTCTGAGATTTGCCTATGTACTGCATAAAGTAGAAAAAAAAATGAAAGGCGGGTATAAATCCTAAACTAAGTTTTGGTTTGGTATATGTGATTATGGCATAGCCTCTAGGGCTATCTGTCTAAGGGGGATGCCTTCGTGGAGGACTTTCTAAGGGAAACTGGCTCCTATACACGTTACACATGAGAAAAGCCACGAAAATGCCCATGAAGTCGGCCCGTTCGCGGGATTCAAACCTCGGATCGAACTACCAGTGTTTAGCGACTTTACCGCTCGGCCGCTGGTGCGTCCTTTCCGTTTCAAGAAAATGTCGTCTAGCTCTAATGGTCGGTTAATATTTGGAATAAGACTAGTTTAATTTTAGTTATCCGATTTATCGTCCGATCATCTGTATGTTTTGAAACAATCTTTTCATAGGTTATCTAAAGTATGAGTTTAGCTAGTTTAGTTTTAAGTCTGTAAATGTTTACTGGTTGTTTTCTGGAATTGTCAATAATCGTTGTTTATTTTTCAATCTGCAATCTTCAGAATATTTTTTTTGCAATTGTTTTGCTTTGGACAATCATTTTGATTATCAATGAAGTTTTTTTGTTATTATTTAACTTCTCTCTTATTGTTTTAACACTTTGATTAAATTCTGTTCAGATAAAATCTCGATCTCTGGTTAGTCCTTAGCCACAGGATATAAAGTGAAAGTTAGACTCTATAAGCCTTTCACCATAAATGGGCAGATTCATGAACATAATCATTAAAAACATCAAAACCGTTCATTACAAAAAAATGAGAAACTTCGAACAATAAATTTCATCTACTGATAAGCTACAAAACAGTGAAACAAGTTATATGAGGATTTTCGTCACATACACTGCCCCCCCCCAAAAAAAAAGTTCTATATCTCCCGTTCTACTCCGCCCATTGACGAAATTCAAATTGCGTTTTCCATGTCTCGGAAGCGCGACTTAGGCTATATATTAGATTTATATATAGCTTTGTTCTAATATAGGAATTTTGACACAAAATGGGACTTTTTCTGAAATAACATACCAATGTTTTTTCATATTTCTATTCTACGACTCAAATTATGCCTAAATATTAAATTTTGTAAAATTTGGTGCGAAATTTACGGAGAAATTCAAAAATTTAACTTGGCGATTTTTTTCAGTTTGAGACAAGAATAATTCATTTGGCGAACTTCTAATATGTGACAACCTATTTTCCTTCACTTCCATTGTGCAGGGGAGGGAAAAAAGTCACATCGTTCCTAATTTCAAATAACTTTAACAAAGTGCGTAAACCACATTTTCGTTATTATCGCTTTCAACAAATATGCCAAATTTCAAAACGCGCCAATAAATAAATTCACATATATCTTCGGAAATTTTGAATAAAAAGCTCTTAGTTGTTGCAGGTATGTTTAGAAATGCATCTACTTTAAGATGATGGTAAAAATTTTATAGGTTAATTGAAAGCTTTTTTCGAAAAATTTATAAAAAATTATTTAAAAATACAAATTTTGAAAATAAATCATAAAATATCGGAGAATTTTATTTGGAATAAACATAAATTTCGAACTGTGTAAAAAGGAGTCAAATAAGTTTTATAAAAAAAAGATATATTAATAAATACATACCAAATTGAATTAACATCAAGGAGCTAAAATGTTGAAAGCTAATTTTTTAAAAACGACTCGTGCGATTTTTACAAAACTTAGTAGTTTGGCATCATTTGAGTCGTAGTATCGAAATATGAAAAACAAAATGGCATGTCCTTTCAGAAAAAGTCCTACTTTGTGTCAAAATACCTATATTGAACAATGCTATATATAAATTTAATATATATCCTAAGTCGTGCTTTCGAGACATGGAAAACGCAATTTGAATTTCGTCAATTGGCCCAGTAGAACGGGAGATATAGAACTGTGTCCCCCCGCATAGATAGATAGAACCCTTAAAATTAGGGAAAATAAAAATAATGCTAAAATATTTTCAAATCAACTTAATTATTAAAGAGCTAGATAAAAGCCACGCATTAGCGTTGGAAAAAAGCAGTCAATACAGGTGTAAAACCTTTTACAAAAATTATAAGACTAGAAAATTAAGATAATAGTAATAGACTGGTCTCCAAGGATTACTGAAAAGACTGCATAGTTTTGTGATGTGAAATTAAACCTCAAACTGAGTATCCACTAACGCTAATCAAATTAACAACAGAGTTATCCGAACTGGTTAGCGAGCTAATGCCCTTGCAACTACACTCATGTCCATAAATTAGGGATAATTCGGAGTCACGCGGAAATCGAACTCTGAAATAAATATATCACCTGCAAAATCACTACACACATCTTCAAGAATCACATGCAAATTTCAGGAAGTAACCAGATGACACCGATAGTACATCACAATGACGATAGTGTAAGAGAGTGATATATAAGGAATACAGGCAAAGAAGTAAAATTGTTCGCAGGCACTTTAGAAGCATTTCAGTGCAACAACCGAATAGTTATGACACAAAGGACGCATTTGGATGATTTTTTACGTGGTAGAATTATCGGCCGTCTGGAATGTGGGCGTTACCAACTGGAAGTATCAGACGAACTTGGAATTGCCCAGAGTGTCATCTCCAGGCTTTGGCAACGATTCCAAGATGATGGTAATGTGAGTAGACGTTACAGCAGAGATCGCCCCAGAGTTACAACGCCGAATGAGGACCGGTATTTGGCAGTTATTGCCAAAAGAAACAGGCGGAGCATAGCCTCAGACCTGTCTCGTCAGCTCTTTTCAGCCACTGGTACGACAGTTTCAAGGCAGATCGTGTACAGACGGTCCGGTACGTGTCTACCGGAACTCTGGAGAGCATTGCTTTTTGAGTGGTGTAATATCCCCCAAGATCAGATCGATAATTTGATACTCAGCATGCCTAGTCGTTGTACGGACTGTATTGCATCGTCTGAGAGACATACAATGTATTAACAAGCATACCAACCATGTAATATTGGTTTTTTGTAAATAGGTTTTTTTTTGTAATTTGCTCCAGGGAGAAAAAATCGCTTATTTTTTTAATAATATCAAACATATAGCATCTTTTATTGCTCTTTATCTTTTGTTTAATAAATAAGCTTTACAAATAAGTCAAATTTGTTTTGCTTCTAACTCTTCCTTTGCCTGATTTTGCATTATCCTTAATTTATGGACATGAGTGTATTTAACAGCTGTGAAACCAAACACAAGACGAAAATATTTATATATCATCACCTCATGTATTACCAACTAAAATACTAACACAAACTAAATCAACTGACACATCGTTGCAGAAAATTACGAGATAAGGCCAATTGCACTGGTTGCTGGACCTTAATTTTAAAATGCAACAAGAGTTTAATAAAATTACGGCTATGTCCACATTTATTAAACTTTTATCAAGGCATAGCGATTACTAAAAACTTTAGCCGCTTACAGACATATAGTATATAATATTCAGTTAGAAACAGCGGTGATGTGGCAAAAGCTGTCAGGATCGGTTTATGATTAACTTCCTATTTTTAAATTAAGCCGCTTGCCATTAAATTTGCAAAACTCTGTGGTCAGAGCGAATATTGTGACAAGCGCCAAGAAAGATGTGATAGAATTTAAAGTCAGAAAATAATCGTCACACGCGAATAACTTACATAAGCCAAAAATAACTTTAAAATAAATTTAAAACTGAACCTCTCGAAACGTAGGGAACTATTTTTAAAAAACTCGCTCTCATTTCTATAAAACAGTTCTCTATGTTTCGAGATAAATTTTTTTTTTACAAATGCCAAACATTAGCGCTTAAGCCATTGGTTCACGGGCTCTCCAATACTTTTTAACAATGTCCTCGTACCTAGAAACCCACCAGCGGCCGAGCGGTAAAGATGCTGAACACTGGTAGTTCGGTCCGAGGTTCGAATCCCGCGAACGGGCTGGCTGCATGGGCGTTTTCGTGGTTTTCCCCATGTGTAACGTGTATACGAGCCAGTTTCCCTTAGAAAGACCTCCACGAAGGTAGGTAGCCCTTTAGGTAGATAGCCCTCGTGTGCTTTGCCATAATTGAATAACCTAACCTAACCTAACCGTACCTAGAAAGTGCAATACAATTATTTAAATTTTTGAGATAATATAAAATAAGCTCATCTGCTCCAAGCAGCAAAATTATTTTAAATGTTCATGGAATGTGTTACTAAATATCGTTGTTGTTTTCATGTTTAAAGGCATAGCAAGCAAAGATAAAACATAAGCACAAACAGTTCCACCAGGGGCGACCAAGCGGTAAAATCTCTGAGCACCAGTAGTTCCGACCTGGGTTTGATTCCAGGTCAACGGTCTGCCTGCACGGGCGTTTTCGTGGCTTTCTCCATGTGTAACGTGTAAAATAAGACAGTGCCCCTTAGAAAATCCTCCACGAAGGCAACGCCTCTTAGACAGATAGCCATAGTGTGCTTTGCCATAATCAACTAAACCAAACCAAACCATAAGCTCAAACGTTTTTATTTCTAGAATGAGGTTTTTTTAATTCACTCGTTGAACATTTTTTTAACTCTCTCCTCTCCATTTCAAAAGCGAAAAACAGCATTTTAAAACGTGCTCCAAAAGCATCAAATCTATGATCAACTAATGGAATCATGGAATATTCAGAATGTTATATTAGAAAAAAGGATGAGTTGTTTCATATTCTCTAGAAATATACAGGAACTTTTCAGAAGCTAGCATCAGCCTAAAGTTGAGTTTTGCCTAATATTAAAACGGATATTAAATTCGACGAAAGCTTAGTTTGTTTTCATACTCAGAGAAGGATAAACATTAGTGACTCTTACGACAACTTTCTTCAAAATTCAACACATCATTTAGAAAAAAAAGAATATTATTATTATTATTATTTTTTTACTGCAATAGCACGCAGAAAAATGCACTACATTTCGTTTGCTATAGCACCTACTTTTAAACAGTACCTTAATTTATTACCAAATTTCCTTCAGACATGAAAATTCAGTGCATATTAGAACTTCGAACTAAAAGCAGAAATGTAGAATTTGAAATTAATAAATAAAATTGTTCTCGATAATTCGAATTTTCGACTGCTTGACATTTTTTCTGCTCCATCATAGAAAATGTTACTCAAGTCTCTGACTGCAATCGGCTTTATATTGCTGCAGTGTCAAAAATGGCGTGTTAGGAAAACAAAATCCCTTGCAGAAGGTTAACAATGAATCTCTGCCAATTAGCATTAATCTGCACCGGCAGCCGAGGTTAGTGACCAAACTGAGTTCGCATTTAACTGCGGACGCTGTTTGGCTTCCCGACTGTTGCCACAGTAACGTAACCGGCAGGAAAAGATTACCTGATAAACAATACTGGAGTGAAATTTTGGGAAATCCCCAAAAAGATCATGGCTTTGAAATTCTTCAAAGTAAGCGATTTCCTTTCTATGAAACAGCAAGAGATAATTCTCAGAAATTATCAGCATCAAAATTTGAGATTTCCTCATGAGCAATGGAAAAGTGAAACTGCTTAAAATCGATAGTTTACACTACTAATCTGATTTTTTTCGATATATAAGGCACTACTTAATTAATTATAAGTTTTACAATTTTTTCGCTTGACTCAAAGTGGGTATGGGAAATAAAAAGATAGAAACCCTTTTCAAGAAAACGGAACAGTAATGAAGCTTGTGGAATGTTCTGTAAATGTATCGACTGTGTTTGCATCTTATTTCTATTAACATCCCAGACGAGTGTTATTCTTTTCACTTAGTTACTTTTGTTTCTTACAAAAAAAAGTTGAAGTTGAAGTTGTTCCTAGGTTTTGAAACCTCTCATTTATCTTCCGTATTATAAAAATTCTTTCTTCATCTGAGTAATAATGTGAATCATTTAAAAAGGCACTTTATCTGTTCTACTTAAGTATTTTGCAACAGCTGTTGTTTTCTACCATCAGTGTAATAAATAAAATAGGTTTATAACACCCTACAGTAGAGAGATTACAAAATTCATAATTCTAGTTTGTAAGGTTTATCGTAAGTTTATAACAATTACTTTAAGTTTGTCACACTTTCCTGACTCCTAATATCAGCTTACAATTTCCTACCAGAATGTAATTTCAGAAACGCAATTAATGAAAATGAGTAAAGAGTAGTATTTAAGTCGATGTTTCACCGACTTCGTTAGAGAGCCAGAGTTTCTGACTAGCGCGCGTTTGCCTTTGGGCTACGTCTCTCTCTAAGCTATTACTACGCTCGGCCGTATTTAGGCCCTCCATAGCTTCGCCTACTTAATTAAGATTTAGGGATCAACTACTTAGAATCCTGATAGCTTCGGCTATATCTTTTCAGTTAAGCATTAGTTAAGCTTTAATTCTTTAAGTTCAAGCCCAAGTGGAGGCTTTGTTGTACGCTATGAGATAGGAGCCGACTGTGTTCATCCTTATTTTGAGAAATAAAGGGTAATTAACCCTTTTTGAGTCATATGTCTCTGTTTCTACACTTTATTATTCGCTTATCGGTATAAGAACTTCCCCGCATATAACTGTTAAATAAAATGGTGGAAGCCCATAAGTTCTTGTGTACACTATCGTCTGCCAAAATAAAATCAAAAGTTAATCATGAAATTTTGGAGTAACATAGAACGCGATCATTGCTCTATCTATTTTTAAAACTGTATTCAGATAGCAATCTTTTCTCAAACTCTAATGATCTTTTTAATGTTTGATATTTTCTTATTTATGCTACTTTACTTGTAAGAAAGAAATGCCGAAATATGCACCGAGAAAAATGCAATTTTCAAAGTTGATTTTTTTTCTTCTTGAGTACAGCTGAATTTTAAATTAGGTTAGATTAATTAAATACGGCAAAACTCCCTTAGAGGAGCGATAGCCTTCGTGGAGGACTTAAAAACTGCTATTCACGTTGCATTTGGAGGAAACCATGAAAACAAACTATACAACCGACCCAATAGCCTGGGATTCAATCCGGGTCGAAATTTTAGTATTCAGCTGCTAAAAAAGCATTATTAAAGGGTTATTTTTATCACATATTAGCAATAAATACCATTTTCAACTCTTTAATTGTAAAATATCCTCTGTGTAGTTAAACTGCAATCTGAATATTTAAAAACGAGGGTATTTTATTTTGACGTTAGAAACATTCTTAGATTCATTGGAACATTACGTTCGTTATTTTATTTTACCATACTGTGTACGTATTAGTCGCTTTCCTTGCCAAGTGTTGCCACTGCGTTCCAAAATCTCATTTTAGCTCCCGGATGTTATAAATTTGCTATTAATAACTAATGCCATGATCTGATATTATATAATAACAAACTTAAACTTGATTTAATTTTTAATAACACATCTAACTGATGCAAATTTAAACAAAATGATAAATATTGTTTCCTGCGTACGAGTTCGTTATAGACTGAATGCACACAGCTCCAATGATTGGTTAATCAAATTTATTTAAACAAAAGAAACACTTCGCTGGACATTCTGGAATTTTCCGCAGAAATTCTAGTGCAGGTGTTCACAGCATCACAGCGTACAACGGTAGTTACACTTCAAACTACTAAGAACGTTAAACACAACGCAATAGAAAGCACATCAAAGGAGAAAGGTAACTCAGATATATCTCAGTTTACGAGGAACTAAAGACTCGCAACAATGATAAGATGAGCAGATGCTCTCTCTTCGGTTTTAAATCGTTTTCATCCGGCCGTCGAGATATTTATAGTACTTTTGCTTCTCGAAATTACTGGAAAACAATACGAAGGTGGAATTACGGTTACAGCTAACATAGTGCTCAATTACATTTATTCAATTTCAATACATTTTACGGTGATACAGGGTCCGGACCAAAATGTCGTCCAATGGCCTCCAAGCTTGGCGACTTTTGCGACAAAATAAGTCGCCAAAACCATTGTCAGCTTGGCGATATCTAGCCAGATTACCGAGATACCCATTTACTCAATATTAAAATGCACTTGCCGCCCCTGTATTTTTACATTTCTGGCATAGCTTTCTCCTAAAATTTGTTCCGCGTCACATTACGCAGAAAAATACAATTTCACATATAATTGCACTAAAATCATCTATCTATGTAGAAATTTCGTAATAATTTTCATACAAATTTAATAAAAATATAAAGATTTTGATGTAAACTTTTCGTAAATGTTATTGGTAATTTTTATAAATATTTGCGGTTTTACTGTAATTATAAAAGACGATTTTAGCTTTATATATTTAAACTCTTGATACAGAATCATTTGGATTTTTCTTTCTCACATTTTTCAATAGGAAAGTGAAGTGAAATTATAATTGTTGATATTTGAAACGTCCTGAACTGAGCCTGAAAATTCTTGGAGTTGACACTACGTTGCGCTGCCTGCACTGCATTTTTCAGTGTTCTTATGCAAAATTCAAATAAATTTGTGAAAAAAAAATCTGAAAGCTCTCAGATTTTATATTACATTCAAAGGGTCGTTTTTTTAACTTTTCGTGTGTTACCTTTATTTATTAAATATCATGTTCTTCGCATGTAAACCATAAGAATTCAATTCAACAGCAATATCACAAAATAATTTTAAAAGAGCATACCTTTAGAATTTCCGATGCACAGTCTCGAGTGCTGGAGATAATTTTTTTTCCCTTCTCGTACAGTGCTCCTTGAAATCGTTGAGTTTGTTAAACAAAAATTCGTTAAAGGTTTACAAAATATGAAATAGATAATAATACAAATTCCATATATGGGCTTTCAAATGCCCATATTCGAGTGGAGGACTACGTTATTCAAAATTTGATGATTCTAGGTACCGCTGTTTCTCACAGAGAGAAACATACATACGTAAATGCAGATTCCTCATTATTTAATTTCTTTAAACATAATGCAGAGCTCTAATATGTGGTGGTAACAATTTGAAAAGTGAAACGCCTTTTACAGTGAACTAACGCAAAATGCCAAAACGAAATTAATAGCCCTTCTGGACAAACCCTTTGGTCTAATAAGGCAATTATAGTTTGTCTAAAATTGAATAAAAGGCAGATTATAGTTTACAGAAAATAATAAATTAGCATGAAAAAAAAAGAAAAGAAAAAAGTTAAAAATGTTTAGATGATCTCGAACCAAGATTATTAGACTATTGCAAGAAGGCAGAGGTTACACAATTTTAATTTAGATATTTATTAAAAATTGACTGATTACTAATTTTACAGTAATTGTACATTCTTAAAAAACCCTTTGTTTAAAAATATGGCTTCCGAGAATTCATGTTTAATTTTTCTAAAAATTACTATTATTTACGGTTAGAAAGCTTCATAAAAAACATGTGTCATAAAAGTAATTATTTTAAAATGGCAACATTTTAGATGCGTTGACGTTTTAACAATTTAATTTCGAAAATTATGGACTTCTAAATTTACGATTAAAGCATCAAAAACTTTTATTCGGTTGTAATAAAAATTTTCTTGCTTGTAATTTTGTCTGTTCTAAGCAACAAGCAAATAAAATTAGCAAGATTAGCTCTTAATACCTATCCGAAATTAGCAGGCATTCCTAGCTGTTCGTAAGTACATATAACTTTTATTTTTATGCTTATGCATTTAAGAATCTAAAATAAATTTAACATAAAGAAATTTGTGATTTTTAGTCCAAAGGGGCAATTTGTCTAAAAGGACTATTAATTTCGTTTTAGCATTTTGCGTTGATTCACTTTTCAGCTTTTTACCACCAAATATTATCGTTCTGTATTCTATTTAAATAAATTAAATAATGAGAACCTACATAAATGTATCTATGTTTCTCGCATTGTGGTAAAATAACGGTACCTAAAGCCATCAAATTTTGGATATTGAACGCTTTCACCCGAATATGGGCATCTGAAAGACCAAATTTGAAATTTGGAATTTGTTTTATAATCGATTTTATATTTTGTAACACTTCAACGAATTTTTGATTAACAAACTAAACGATTTCAAAGCGAGCAATGGCAACATTGCACAGAAAAAACATTTTTATCTCCAGCGCGTGAGGTTGATATCGGAAATTCTAAATTGTATGTTCATTTTAAAATTAGTTTGAAATATTGCTGTTGAATTGAATTTTATGGCTTAAGTGCGAAGAACATGATATTTATTAATTAAAGGTAGCACAGAAAACATTAAAAAAGTGCCTCTTGGGCGTAATGTAAGATCTGAAAGCATTCATATTTTTTATTGTTCCCCCCAACTCAAAACAGAGTTATGTTATAACTGTGTTTTGAATTTAAGAATTACCCACGGACTCAGTCTTTTATCCTCACCTGATATTTATAACTGGTCCAAATATAGATATGTAAAATCTAAAACAAGAATTTTTGTACAAAACAAAGTCAGCTGCAATAATCGCAGCTTTGATTTTGTAACATTTTTGTTTATTTCAAAATTGGAAATTTTTGAAATAATTCAATTATCCAATGGTATTCGTGTGCTTCGTGCAGCGTAATATATGCAATATTCAAGCTGATGTTTGCAGTTGTATGTGAGTATACGATTTCCTTTACAAAATCCAGTTCATGTTATAACTTCAAAAAAGGCTCTTTTTAATATTATAGAGAAAAGATATTTAAATTACTGCTAAAATGTTAATAAAAATATTTTGCATACCTATTGTAAAGATCATGAATTATGAATAAAAGAAAAAGAATTCTGCCTTTCGGGAATGGCAACGTCAGAATGATATTCTAAAGATCTTTATGCATATACGGTGGCTCCCAAAAGTGTTCGTACACTTATGATTTTCATTGAAATAGGGCTATATCCATTAATTAAAAGTAAACTTTCTGAATGAGATTTTAATAATAAGATCTATAATCTTTTCGTAACAAAATTATATGAAATATTTTTTAAATATAGCGAAACTTTATTTTTAAGAAATTAATAATAAAAAAATGACAAACATTTCCTCTCACAAAAGTCTTCGTGCACTTCAAAAGAATCATGACATATTAGTAAATATTTTAATTTTTCGTTAAATTAATATTTAGTAGAGTATCCTTTAGCATCCACAACAACTTTTAAACGTCTAAGAATAGATTTTACCAGTTTTTTTTTTTTTTTTTTTTTTTATTTTTTAGTAATTTCTGTATCAATGTTCATCCATTCTTCCATCATGACTGTTTTGAGTTCGCTTTTCGCTTTGATGTCGTGTTTTCGTATTATAACCTCCACTTCCTTCCAAATGTGCTCTATGGGGTTTAAATCTGGAGACTTAGGTGGTGTTTTCAGAACCTGTGGGCAATTATAGAGACACCACAGGCGAACGTTGAGAGCTTAGGATCGTTTCATGATTAAAAATAAAGTTGTTTCCAATACCCAAATTTTGGGTTGATCAATTTAAATTATCTCTTAAAATATTTAAATAAAGAGAATGATTCATTATGCCATCCATAAATACCAAATTACCTAGTCCTTATGCTGCCATGCCCCCCCCCGCACAAGAACACCTCCACCTCCATGCTTAAGGGGTGTCAGAACCCTCTATACCGACAATGTTAAATTGGCCATTTTCGATGTACCTTTTCTCAAAATCTGCTGTAGATATACTCTTGAAATTTTTTGTGTAATTAACGTACACCTATCTGATTATACTGAAATGAGCTTTTGAAACATTTTGAATTTTAGACTAATTTATAGACTATTTTATTAGGCATAGCAAAATTTAGCACTTTTCTCACGCAAAA
>KK119024.1:12181-31988 GCA_000611955.2 Stegodyphus mimosarum
AAATAAGCCATAAAAAGTTTAGGTACCTGGGAGCAGTAGTTTCTGAGAAAAGGTACATCGAGTATAAAAAAATCACGTTTGGAGAAAAACGCGTTTTTATGAAAAATCCCTCATTTATCAAAGCATTCGATGATAAAATAAAACTAGATTTTTTACGCTTCTAATTTTCATAGAGATTAAAGTATAGTATTTTTAGAAAGTTAAAAGTGTAGAGAATTTGAAAATGCAAAAATCCCAAATCAATATTTTTTGAAGATTTTTGGCTTCCAACACCCCTTCTGTTCCAACTAAGTTCTTAAAATGAAGTTCCTCATTTTTTCTTTTCCATACAGTTATTCAACCACCGGAAACAAACATGTTAAATTTTCTTTCGTCGGCAAATAGGATTATTCCAGTACGTTTCGGGTGTATTTATCATTGATTTTGCGAATGAAAGCCTAAGCTTTCTGTTTTTCCCTCTAACAAAACATTTTTTACGGACAGAACGCCCATGTAATCCAGCATCTCTGAGAACTCGTCGAACAGTTTTAGGTGAAATTGAAGTAGAAAACTTCGCATTAAATTCTGCTGAAAATTTTACAGCATACAAACGTGGGTTTTTCACAAATTTTCTAATAATAAATCTCTCATCACGTTTAGTTAACTTTCTCGGTCGACCTTTTCTTACCTTGTTTTCAATCCGCTTTTCTTCTTTAAAGCGTTTTATCACAAACTGCACTGTAGAATGGGATAAATTAACTAAATTAGCGATATTTCGAATTGATTTACCACTACTGTGGTGAAAAATTATTAATTTTCGAATGCTGTTTGTCATTTCTTTACGACTGCGACCCATTTTTCAATAATAAATAGAATATTATGAAATAAACAATAAAAAATTAAAGCAAACGATTTTTAAATGCCACCACAATGCAAACATAAAAAAAAGCGACAAACGATCATTCTAATTTTGATTTTATCCAAAAATATTTCAGTGTACGAAGACTTTTGTGAGATTAAAATGCTTTTCATTTTTTGATTATTAATTTCTTAAAAATAAAGTTTCCCTATATTTTAAAAATATTTCATGTAATTTTGTTACGAATAGATTACAGCTCTTATTATTAAAATCTCATTCAGAAACTTTCCTTTTAATTAATGGATAGAGCCCTACTTCAATGAAAACCATAAGTGTATGAACACTTTTGGGAGCCACTGTTAGTAATATATTTTGTGAGAGAGTAGCTAATATTATTAAAGTTTAAATAAAATTGTTGATATTTACAAAATGGTTTTGTTCATTCTGAGTTTTCATTTCAATAGCCGTTATTAATTGAAATTTAATAAAGTGCAGAAAGAAATGCATCTCAGCATGGAATGTAGAATGGAGTAGCTAAAAGGAAAGGTTTTATTAGCGAGCAATTAGAGCATGATATTCTTGTAAATTCTGATATTCAAATGGAATATGGAAGATCTTTATTCCTTTTCTCTTTTAATTAGTTTATTTCTGTAATTTTTCCATTACAATGAAGATGGGAAAGGCTTGAATCACTTTAAAGCGTTAATTTTGTTCCCTAGTATGGTGATTAGCAGTTATCTTTACTGCACTATCTTTAGGACTGGTTTGGAATAAAGGAAAAGACATGAATGTGTCCAGGATGTAATTTGTATTCCTTCTTAGCCACGATGAACTGGTGAACTTGATTTAAATAAAGTTCAGACGATTGCAAAGAAGAACCGAAATAAAATAGCAAGGAGCAAATTACTGATATGAGAAAAATACAGTGTCTCACAAAAGTGATGAGACACTTGTGCTTTACAAAAGGAAACTGTAATAAAATAAATTAAAAAAAACATGTAAAAATTTTTTGTGGGTGTGTTTCATACTAAAATTTAGTAACAATTATTACATAACATACATTTTCTCAAAATATTAAAGTATTAATTTAATAAAAATACAATTGTTTAGAACGGAGCAAAAAATGGCTCACATAAGTGACGGGACACTATTAGACTATGCAACAAAAATCGTCTGAAGTAAGCAATAAAAATATTTTTGGGGGGTTTTATTTTTACTCAAAAGCAATTGGCAATAATTTATAAAATCGTCTGCATTATTTCTCTCCGGTTTGTTTTGGAATTTTTGTGTTTTTTAGCTCTGTGCAACCATGAATGCTAAACGAAAAGAAACTTTGCCCGAAATTCGAAAATTAGTTATTAATTTGCATATTGAACGTGGAAAATCTATTAGAGAAACTGCTGAAACAGTTAACTTTAGTCATTCAACAGTTTTCAATATCATTAAACAATATAAAAAGAATCATATGATTCAGGATAAAAGAAGGCCTGGCCGACCATCAAAGCTATCCAATGGAATAAAGCGAATTATCGTTCGAAATATTAAAAAAAATCCAAGAAGGAGTGCTCCTAAAGTTGCTGCTGATTTACAAGCATTATATGGAGTAATTGTTAATCCTGAGACTATTAGAAGAGTAATTCGATCTACTGGATATCACGGTAGAGCAGCCAGGAAAAAATTCTTCGTAAGTGAAAAGAATAGAAAACTCAGACTGGCTTTCGCAAAATCCAACATAAATAAGAATTCTGATTACTGGAATGAAGTTATATTTGCTGATGAGAGTAAATTTAATATATTTGGTTCTGACGGTAGAATCTTGGTGTGGAGAAAACCCAGGGAAGAATTTCGCAAACAGAACTTGGTGCCAACAGTAAAACATGGTGGAGGAGGAGTTATGGTATGGGGGTGTATGTCGTCCGCTGGAGTTGGTAATCTTGTTTTTATTGACAGTATAATGGATCAGTACAAGTATATTGGCATATTAAATCAAAATTTGAAATCTTCAGCACGAAAATTGAACCTTCATAACGATTTTAAATTCTACCAGGACAATGACCCCAAGCACACTGCTTTGAACGTTAGACTCTGGCTGCAGTATAACTGTTCTGAAATAATAAAAACACCACCACAATATCCAGATGGAAAAGTAAGTGTCCCATCACTTATGTGAGCCATTTTTTGCTCCGTTCTAAACAATTGTATTTTTATTAAATTAGTATTTTAATATTTTCAGAAAATGCATGTTATGTAATAATTGTTACTAAATTTAAGCATGAAGCACACCCACAAAAAATTTTTACATGTTTTTTAATTTATTTTATTACAGTTTCCTTTTGTAAAGCACAAGTGTCCCATAACTTTTGTGAGACACTGTAGTAATAATAAAATTCCTCGCAATGAAATTCAAAATGATGATAACTTACACTTCCATAAAACGTTTTAAAGGGATTATTATTCAGTCACGTGGATGGTTCCATAAAAATAAATTGGCCTTGAACTATTTCAAAAAATACTTTCTAAGATGATAGATACGGAAAGAAACAAGTGGAATTTTAAAGAGATGTGCCCATTTGAGGAACAGCTGTACATTTCAGATTTGTTATATTCTATTTAGAAAACAGCTGTTTCAACTCAAACACGCTTGTTTTCTCATTGATGTATGTTTGAATTATTATTTCGTAAAAAGAATTGTCTGAAAATGAAACATATGCTTTCTTCGCCAAACATTGCCTGTACAACAGAACAATTATGAAAACAATTTAAGAATTTTTTTCAGAAAACACTAAATAATGATCATTTTATTATTCACTAACCGCTACGCAGCCAGCCTTTGTCTGGCTTTTAAATGTACCAGAAAAATGCCTAAAGTGAAGACAAAACATTAAATTTAAAAACTGCACAGAATTTTATTCTGCAGAACACTTTTATTAAAAAAATTTTAAATGCATTACATATAAAAATACAATGAAATAAGCAATATGCGTTAATACAAATATTAATTATCCTAATAAATAAATTAACCAATTTCTCGTTGCCTTCTCTTCGCAAATGTTCAGTATCCAAAACAAACATTAAATTTAAAAACTGCACAGAATTATCGCCCTCATTTATTCGAGTGGCAACAGTGGAAACAGTGATATATGAGCAACAATGGCTGTGTGTGTTTGTTTCTGATATAATGTGAGAGAATTATCGATATGATGCGATTTCATCAAAAAACATAAAATAAAAAAATTAAAAAACAAAACTCAAGGACTTCAAAGCGAGGAATGGAAGCGTTGTATAGAAAAAAAAATTTATCTCCAGCGCGCGAGACTGCGTATCGGAAATTCTAAAGATGTGCTCAATTTAAAATTACTTTGCGATATTGCTGTTGAACTGAATTTTATGGCAAAAAGATAACACAAAAAATGTTAAAAAAAAGCTCCTTTGGACGTAATTTAAAATCTGAAACCTTTCATCAGATTTTTCTTTTTTGTTTTTTGTTTTCTTTTTTAATATAATTCCTTCATTTTAAATAAACACCAGCTGTTAAAATACGTAAAAGAATTAAAAAAATCTGAAATGTTTCAGATTTTAAATTACGTCCAAAGGGACGTTTATTTAACATTCTGTGTGTTACCTTTATTTGTTAAATACCATGTTCTTCGCACTTAAACCATAAAATTGAGTTCAACAGCAATATCGCAAAATAATTTTAAATTGAGCCTATCTTTAGAAATTTCGGTACGCGCTCTCACGCGCTGGAGATAAAAATGTTTTTCTGTACAACGTTGGTATTGCTGGCTTTGAAATCTTTGAGTTTGTTAATGAAAAATTCGTTAAAGTTTTAGAGAATATTGTTACGAATTTCACATTTATTTGGCTATTTATTTAGAACTGTAATTAAGATTCCTTTTTATTTTCCCGTGCAACGCACGCAGACGATTTTTGAAGAGAAAGCTACGTCAAAAAAAAAAATAATAATAACATGCATACATTTATGCAGATTTTTCATTTTTTAAACTTTAATGCAGAGCGATAACATTTAGTGGCAACAATTTGAAAAGTGAATCGGGCATTCAGAGTGAATCGACGCAAAATCGCAAAACGAAAGTAATAGTCCTTCGGGACTAAATCCCTTTCCACTAAATAGAAGTCCTGCACCAGAAATTAATGTTTCCAAACGTTTCTACGAAATAGTTTGTTGGGTGCTGATTAAACATTGCAAAAGCGTGCTTCAGATTCGTCACATGTTTTTGACGTGAGATTTTCAGTAACACTTAAAAAAAAAAGAAAAAGAAAGGTTTCAGATTGCTCGCTTTTAAATAGTTCAATTTGTTCATCAAAATTCCCAAATTCCAAATTTGGGCTTCCGGATGTGCATATTTGGGTAAAAACGTACGTACATACGTACATATTTGGATGGCTAGGTACCGCTGTTTTATCCCATTTGAAGAAATATATATACATTTAATTTTTCTTTATTTAATTTCTTTAAATATAATACAGGGCTGCAATATTTGGTGGCAACAGTTTGAAAAATGATTCGGACTTTTAATGCTTCCGATGCAAAGTCGCAAAACGAAAACAATAGTCCTCCAGGGACAAAGCACCTTTGGAGTAAAAAGATAAATTACTACGTTAATTACATTAATTCATTAAATTACATTAATACATTAATTAATTACACGAATTAAAAGAGAACATATTTAGATATGTTTGTGCATACATATATTAAATAAAAAAAAATAAGAACTCTTAAAAAGAAGTAAGACAACAGCAAATAAAAATAAATAGAAGGAATATTAAATTTTACCTTAAATAAAAATAATTCGAAGAAATAGGAAATTTAAACTCAAATAAAACATAACTAGAAGAGAATACGAAATGTTAGCTTTTTACTTCTCTGGACGGAATTAAATGTTTTATCACAAATTACATCAGAGACCTGCATAATAAGAGAAAATTTGGAGGAATAGCTTTTTACCTTCTGACAACCTATATACATAGGCAAGGCAGGTAATATTTTTGGTCCAAAAATTCGATAGTGAGTTTTCAGTGAATGAGCGCGAATTTTTAGTGAATGAGCAGGAATTAAAAGTCCTACTACACATTTTTGCGATTTTTACAATGATGTCTGTCTGCCTGTGTGTATGTGTGTGATGATTTTTTCAAGGACGTAATGTCCACGATAACTCATATATCAAACTTCCAAAAACTTCTGTTTTTCGTATTTAAGCTTTCTGCATTCATATAAAGAGTTGACCAGATTTTGAGTAAAACTCGGCAACCGGAAGTGGTACATTTATTAAAGCACATAACAGTTTTTAATGGTTAATAGGAAGTAGCATTTCACTTGAAGCCCATAACAGTTTTCAATGAAAGACCAGATAAAATGTAATCCGAAACGTTTCAGTTTTAGCATTTAAGGCTTTTATATCAACGGGAATTACGTGGGAAGAATTAATAAACCGGATGCGATTCTATACTTTAAGATCTGAATAGATTTTCGCGAAAAAATTTATTATGATGTAATCCAAAACTTCTCGAATTCTCGTATATGCAAATACGATATATATATACAATCATTATTGAGAATAACATATTGAATTTTGAATATATATGATAAACCGGAAGCGACACTTTACTTGGAATTCTCAACAGATGTTCATGGAAAAATATGGAATCCTTATAATAAGAGTTTATTCTATTATATCTAGACATAATATTTATTTGTGTCACTGATGACGAGGTACGAGAGCAAATAGCAAATTCGAAAATACCTATTGCTTTACTTCTTACTGATTCCGGAACGCGCGGTAGTCACTCTTCAGCTGAATTTCAAAAACGAACCATCTTTGTTGACTGATGCCTAAATATCGCGGGGATATGCGAACAGATCAAAATGAGTTTAGATTTGATACAACAGACGTAAGATAAAAATTAAATTATGGTACTCGTTTCAATTAGCAATAGCTCCTTAATTCCTCATTTTAATTTGGGTACTTACCCCGTCTATTCTAAAAACAGTAAATGGGATGAGTCATTTCTAGATTAATCAATCGTATGAATTTTAGGTAACGATGATTACGTAGCTAATTCGAACTTGAACCAGAAACGTCCTTTTATAAACTGCCATATTAGATAATTTCGCACTTTGCTTCTGTTTCCCTCTCCTTTAGAGCGTTGCTGAGCTGTTTTCTTCCTATCGCAACGATGAAAAAAAATTGTAAATATTTTGAAATAGGCACGGTTAATGCGTCAAGTTGTAGAGACATTAGGTATTTTTTGAAAGCAGCAGAGATGAAAACTCAGCAATGTCCTCGCCGGGACTCGAACCACGGACTTCTCGAATACGTGCCAAGCGTGCTGACCACTAGATCACGAAGGTATGCTAAGAAGGCGGAAGAAATATCTTATATATTCCTCCCTTTTAAAGGGCGATTGGGGATTAGGGCAAAGACCCTCTGTGTACATATGTACAATCCCCATTCTTTGATTAGGGGACCCAATCACCAAATCCTGGTAGTGGAGAATCATCATCTGCCACCTTTTTAGTTCGGGTGCCACTGTAGAGACGTTAGGTATTTTTTGAAAGCAGGACAGATGAAAAATGAGCAATGCCCTCGCCGAGACTCGAACCACGGACTTTCTTTCTTTTCGCCATCGACGGAACAGCTGGCCCACTGGGTTAGGTGCTTTTCAGCCTGTTGGATATCGGCGATGGACTTAAATATATATATATATAAAAGACTTATATATATATATATATATAAAGAGCTTAGTAGTGTGTCCTCCTGCAATTGACCACGCTAAACGAGGAACATTGAAATAAGGACCAGAACATGGAAAGAAGGTGCATGATGGGGACTGCTGAGACTAAGGGGAACACTTATTATGGTACATCTTAGGCAGACAGTTATATAGTTACGGTACATGTTGGGCATACACTATTACGAACCACAGACTCTCGAATACGCCCCGAGCGTACTGACCACTACACCACGAAGGCATGCTAAGATGGCGGGAGAAATACCTTATAAAGTTAACTGCGGCCACAAATATGAATTCCAATAAAAATGAATACGTATTCTAACTCAGCTGCCAAGTTTGCTGCTCATTATGGATCAATGTGTACTATGAATATTTTTGCGGCACCTGAATTACTTAAGACGTAGCTGTGCATTTTTTTTTTCTTTTTTTTTTTTTTGTGGATCGCTTACGCGTAAAGTTTCCAACAATTTCCGTATGTAAAGGGGGAACAATTCCTCCTTCTTACAAGAAATAATCCAGTAGTAGTGGTTAATTACATTTATTCAGTTACGGCACCTATTACGGAAATACAAGGACCGAGCCAAAATATCGCCAAGTTTGTCAACTTTTGGCGATTTCTCGCCAAATTTTTGTTAATTTGTTGCCAGGTTGGCGATACCTCCGCAATTTCGCGAGATACCCATTTACTCAATGTTAAAATAGAGTTGCCCCTGTATTCTTATTTTTCTGGCAGAGCATCCTTCCCCTAGATTTTTCATGTTACATTATACAGGAAAAAAAACAACAACAATTTCACTAACATCGTCCGTATTATGTACACAAATTCGTAACAGTATTTTCTTCGTCCTTTCTTCGTGCCATCATAGTGTAGCTGGAAGCTGGCTTGACGCGTTTTCGTGGGTATCGGGAAATTTTTCATATTTCAGCATCGATATAATCTAATGACTCTAGAAATTCTTAAAACATATTCAATGATATGCCACAAATATAAATGAAATAAGCAATATTCATTTTGTTTTCATAAAGTATTATGTTCATGGGATGAAGGGAAGCTTACAGCAGGTACGGTAATACATACTTTGACTAAAATTTTGTAATTTTTAAGTAGAAACGGCCGCCACCTTACTTTTGCTTCGAGTCTGAAGATACCAGAGATGGCATGCAAATTTCACTATACTCTCAACCTCAGTCAAACAACAGCAATGTTTAATGCTTGTTCAGTTAACGTTTCTTCGAGCGAATCATCAAAATATCATTAACCTGTAGAAAGTTTGTAGCGCATCATTAGTGAAATAACTGCAGGGTCTGTTATGACTGTTATGAAGACGGGACAAACAAGGAGATTTTGCCTATCCTTATATTCAAGGTCACTTAGATTTCCTTATTAGTAATTAAACGCCATTTTTAGCATGGTTTCTTGATTCTAAATTCTAAAACTACAAGGCTATATGATTACAATTTAATTTGTAGTTTAACCTTTTTAAAAAAATCTATTCCTTAATCATACGAAACGCGCGTAAATGTAAACAACTTTACGAAGGACTTACATTAGTATCTTTTCCAAATCCGAGCAGGATGTAGATTATTACCGAGAGGGAGGAGAGATGAAAAACGAATAAATCATTCAGCTTTCTTTTTCGTACAATGAATAAATGAAAAAATTGTAATTGTTAAGGAACTCGCAGATTTCAGCCTCGTAGGTCGCTTTAAGTGTCTACGAAGTAAAAAATGAGACAAGTATATTGTCCGATTTAAAGTCTTTTAGATCGGCCACGTCATACGATAAATCTGGACAGCTCATCAAAATCTTTAGAGAAAAATAATGCCTTTAGTTAATCAGCATGCAATAGCTACAGAATTATCAACAATTTATAAATTTAACGGGTGCTAGGCCTAACGAGACCTCCGTTTGGTTACATTTGAAACTCATAGTAGAATAGTGAATTAAGTCAGTTGGTGCATCAACTGCAGTGTCATTTTGCCCACTGTGACTAAAAGTTTGAATTTTGTGCACCGAAGCTTTTGTCTTCCTGCCCGCCTGTTGAAATGCTTGTTTTGGCGTAGACACGCTAAATTTAACTGTAACAGATTTTTTTAGCCCAAAGAGGCAATTTGCCCAGAAGCGCTATTAATTTCGCCTTGGCATTTTGCGTCGGTTCACTTTTCAAATTGTTGCCACCAAATATTATCGCATGCATTATATTTAAATAAATTAAATAATGAAGAATCTGCAGAAAAGTATGTATGTTTCTGGTATTATGATAAAATAACGGTACCTAGAGCCATCCAATTTTGAATAACGTACGTTTCCAACCGAATATGAGCATCTGGAAGCCCAAATTAGGAATTTGTTTTATTATCTATTTCATACTTTGTAGAGTATTTATGAGTTTTTAACTTAGAAACTCAAAGATTTCAAAGTGAACAATGGCAACATTGTATGGGGAAAAAAAATATATCTCCAACGCGCGAGATTGTCTATCGGGAATTTTAGAGATATATTCTTTTAAAATTATTTTGTGATATTATTGTCGAATCGAATTTTACGGTTTAAGTTCGAAGAATATGATATTTAATAAATAAACGTAACACACAAAACGTTAAAAAATAGCCCTTTTGGGAGTAATATAAAATAGGAAAACTTTCAGATTTCTTTAAACTGTATTTGGTGTTTTAGGATTTTCTCTATTTTACAACTTTTAATGATGGTGTTTTGAGATTTTATGTATTTTTTCCTTGCCGCGAAGTGAAACTGAATTGATTGAATCAAAAACATATCTCTAATGAAGTTGGAGGAAATAAGTTTAAACGAAATGTAGCAAAAAATGTGTTTATAATTGAATAGGCCGCACAAGGAAGTCAAGTGGTGTCCACATCAGATTTTTAAAATTTTTATCATTTCTTTTTCTGTATATGTGCATCATATCAATCGAGTTTTGACTCAGTTAAATAAATCCTTCTAGATGTGTCAATTTTTAAGTGTTTAGAGTGACTTAATGCTGAAAACGTTCATTAAAATTATCAGTTATGTATATTATTAGTCCAAAGGACTATTGTTTTCGTTTTGCGATTTTGCGTCGGAAATATTAAATGTCGGTTCCCTTTTCAAACTGTTGCCACCAAATATTGCAGCCCTGTATTATATTTAAAGAAATTAAATAACGAAGAATATGCATAAATGTATGTATGTTTCTTGCATTGGGATAAAATGACGGTACCTAGACCCATCGAATTTTGAATGACGTAATCCTGCTGCATCTGGAAGCCCAACTTTGAAATTTGGAATTTGTTTTATTAACGATTTCATATTTTGCAAAACTTTAATGAATTTTTGATTCACAAACTCGAGAATTTCAAAGCGGGCCATGGCAACGTTGTACAGAAAAACACATTTTTATCTGCAGCGCGTGAGACTGTGTGTAGGAAATTTTAAAGATATGCTCATGTTAAAATTATTTCGCAGTATTGCTGTTCTGAATTTTATGGTTTAAGTGCGAAAAACATGATATTTAATAAATAAAAGTTGTAAGGATTTATATTTATTTTGAATAACCAGTTAAATTTAATTTGAAATTCTTTCCTTTAAGCCTTCATTCCCCTAATTATCAGTGCCAGAATATTTAAATTTGGTATCGTGCGTGAAGTAATGCAAATTCTACCAGTGGGAGAAAAAGTTTAAATATTGAGTTCTAGAAGGGAAAGTTAGAGAGTCTGGGAAAACTCTGTGCGTATTGGTAACGCAAGCTTCGGCTTAGCATTTATCGCTGGTTAGACGTGGCTTAACAGCTATTATCTTGCTGCCACTAAATTCATCTACGCGCCGTAGGATACAGGATTGTCTGAGCCCTGTAGTTTAATTCTACTACTTGTTAATATCTTCAATTCTTGAGTTTTGTTTCTACTGTTTCAGTTACTGCGCAAGCAGAGGCGTAGTATGTTAGCGTCGAGATGACGCATATTAAATAATTTAAAGAGTGTAATAAAGAGTAGTTTTAACCCTTCTCCTGTGCAATCACTATTCTCCAGATTTCACTCAAAAGGTAAACAGAAGAACTCTACAACGTAACACACAAAATGTTAAAAAAAAGCGCCCCTTTGAATGTAATTTAAAATCTGAAACCTTTTAGATTTTCTTTTTTTTTTAATTAAAATGTATTTTAAGTTGTAACAGAACATATATTAATCGAAAATAAGATAATGATTTACCAAAAAGGGATTTTATTTCTTTTAAATCGCTCAGGTAATTAAACAGCTATTGACTACTTATAGTGGATTAAAAACTGTCGGAAAATGGCTTATTATATGTGTTTATTGGTATAGCATATTCCTCTGTTAGTGTTTTAAAAATGTGGTTTAGAGGCGAAATAAAATAATGAATATGTATATTGAATTAGAATTTTTGAGGCAATGACTAACTATAAAAGCTGTACTTGAAATATTCCTTTTATGAACATAAAATGTGATTACGCTGCCATTATGGCATGATTCGATTCGGATAATCGAGGCTCTGTTCCACTGGTTCCGAACCATTTTTTTGTTTTTTGTCTTATGAGTCAGAATGTCGTCCTCGGCAAGACATTTTGATTCGAATCCTGCGTTATAAATAGTAGGTAAAATTAGAAATTGAAAACCTTTTACTTTAATATACAGTAATTAAGGCTTTATTATTAACCAACATATAATGATATATGAATTATTATTATTATGCTCAATATAAATAAGCAAAGAAACAGTTTTACTAGTTTTGCTATTATAATATGAAAATACAGTCTTTTTAAGTCCTCTGAGTCGTCGTTGCCGAGCCTTTTGTTATAGCTTTGTTACAGCTTGTGCGCCAGTGGCCGAGCGTGAAATCTCTAAACACAGGTAGTTCTTACCTGGGTTCGATTCCAGGCGAATGGTCTGGCTGCGTGGACGTTTTCGTGGTTTTCTCTGTGTTTAGTGTGTATACGAGTTAGTTTCGATTAGAAAGTCCTCCACGAAGGCATCCCTTCCCTTAGCAGATAGCCCTTCTGTGTTTTGCCATAATAAACGAAGCCAAACAAACTTTTTACAACTTGAGTTTTAACCCTTAAATGCATATAGTTGCCATTTGACAACATACTAATATTTAGTCATGTAAATCAAATCAAAACACAAATTTTAGCTTACCGCATATTGTAATCAATTGGATACATACTGTTTAGGTATATAGTTTTCAAAGTTTTAGTGTAACCCTTCTTCTTCAGTGCAACACTAACGGTGTAATGGTCATTATTGTGAGTTGATGTGTAGAGTGCGGAAGTTATTTCTGTTTACGAATTTTTGATTTTGTGTTTATTGTTATTTTGATATATTCAAAGTTTTAAAATTTTTGGAACACGTTTATAAGGTATGTATTATTACATAAAATTGTTATTACACATTTGTCTAGCATATTTTTTTTTTCATAATGCAGCCATTTGGCAACAATAATTTGGCAATTTTTACCTAAGTTGGAATAAGAACTCCGTTTAGATTTTTTTTTAATTTTCCTATTTTATTTCTTATTATTTCTAATGTATTTTTGACTTAAATTAAAAAATTAAAAAAAAAATAAAAATTCATGCATTTAAGGGTTAAAAATTTCACCCTGAAACTTGGAAATTTCGACTGAGCTCAGAGCGCCTGCTGTTGGCATACTGTATTTGTTTAAAAAGCAGAAAAAGTAGCGTCTCCAATAAAAGAATACTTTAAATTTATAGAAGGAAATCAGTTTTAGCGAGTTGCATGATGACTCTTTGTACTACCGGGCTATATGGGCTCTTATAATTATAAAATAATGTGTAAATCAAAGCGAAAGTAAAGGTACTTTTACTCCCAATTTTAAAATTCACGCATTCCACTGATAAAATCCTCAAGGAATACCAAAGAGGATAGAGTAAAAGTTATATCAAGATAGTCGACCAACCAGTACATACCGACTGCCTTAAAATCACCATTCCTTTCCGTCAAGCTACACACAAAAGAAGACCTATTACTATCTTCTTTCTCACTGGGAAAGAATTCGTCAATTACTTGTCGTCCGTAAACAGAACAGATTACCTTTTCTGAGCATACGAATCTGTATTCCATAGTCCAGGTTCGAGGAAGAATCAATGGCCAAGAAGACTACGTTTCTCTATAAAAATAGCCGTTGGGGGTTTTGTGTTGATACAAACCGCTTGTTTACTTCGATACCGCCCCATTTCATCTGTCATTCATTCTGTGGCAGCTTGTCAGTTATTTAGATGAGCAACTGCTAGTAAATATTAGTTTGATTTGACGTATATTTCCTCAGCAATGTTATCTCGGTCCGGTCTTCTGAGGGTTGTTCCTTGCTTTTAAACGGTTTTGTGGTTTGATATTGACATTTTAGAAATTCTACCGTCTACACCAGCATTTTAAATCTGACTAACTTTAAAGTTTTTGGTAAACGATAGGAGTCTGATTTTGTCCCGATGACTAATAAATGTGCCTTATTTTTTTTTACTTCCTTTTACGAAGTAAAAAGGAAGTATTGTAATCGCGAAAAATTTCGTATGCCATATTTCAACGAAAATATCTATTTTGACCGCTATCGAATGTGAATTAACGATGTTTTTGACTAACATCCGTGGGTAATAACAGAATTAAGGACTCTTTTCCCCTCAAATAATTATAAAACTGATTTAAAATGGATTCTGAAGAGATTTTTTCGTGGCGTCTGTGCATACGTATACATATATGTATGTATCTTACATAACTCAAAACCTAGTAGCCTCAGAACGTTGAAATTTTGTATATAGGGCTGCTATAACATGTAGATGTGCACCTCGCATTTTGGTTGCAATCGGCCGGACCAAAAAGTACATATATATATATATACACATACTATATATATATACTATTAAACACAGAAATTTTTATTTTAAAGTTACGATATATATGCATATATATATACACACACACACAAGATATTTCACAAAAGGAACACCATGTCATAAATGATTATTGCAAAGAACTTAATTACCACATATTTGCTTGTGATTCACCTAAATTAAACTTTTAACTACCCAGATTTTCTGTCGCATATTTCACACTTTATGTCAAGTCTATTTGCCACGCGACGCACATCATTCTATGGTCCAATCTACAGATGTCGAGAGAATTTAGAAGCCAGTGGAGGAACACATTATAATTTTTTCCTTTGGACTACAGACTGAATGCATCGTGACTGAAGGAGAGTTTCATCTTACTTCCAAGTAAGCATCAAATTATTTGCTAGATTCAAATCACTAATTCATACTCAATCAAAATAATAGTCACAAAACCAAAAGAATCCTGTTAAAAAGCAAATAATCTAAGATTAAATTTTTTTCACTAAGAACACAATTAATCTAAACGAGATGCTTACTCTAGAAGACATATCCCCAACACTCTCTATTCATTTCAAAAACAAAAATAAAAACAAAGATTCAAGAACAAATTTAAAATATCATAAGAAATAACATATCTCTTAATGCGTACTTGCATTCCAGCGGTTTGGTTTTAAAATTTCGAAGGCAAGTTGGTTAATTTTTGCATACTAGTTTATTTTTTACTACAGTTTTTAACTTTAATTTTATGGATTATTTCTTATAATCTTCTTATGATATTTTAAATTTCTTCTTGAATCTACTTTGTTTTTACTTTTGCTTTTGAAAGGAATACAGAGTGTTGGGGGTATGTCTTCTAGAGTAAGCATCTTGTTTAAATTAATTGTGTTCTTAGTGAAAAATTTCAATCTTAGATTATTTGCTTTTTAACAAGATTCTTTTGGTTTTGTGACTAATATTTTGATTGAGAATCAATTAGTGATTTGAATCTAGCAAATAATTTGATGCTTATTTGGAAGTAAGATGAAACACTCTCTCTTATTTGAGCTTCTGTTAATTGATGGTAGATTGGTTTATCCCCTTGATAAGTCGATTAATTTGCTATCAATAACAGTAACTGGTTTTTCAATACTTAAAAAGCTTACTTTTGATTTTGGCATTTTTGCGATTTGGTTTTCCTTTACTGTGTTCAAAGCAAGGAGGACTAAAAATTATACAATTTTTTTTTAATTCTGAAAAATCGTTTCAATGATGTTTTTAATCTAAATTTCCGTTGCTTGGAGATGTAATATGGAGAGTTTTCTTTTTATAATTTATAGTGAATTACATATATATATATCCACTCTGTTACTCGGCTCCGTGAGCGCAGTTTCTTTATTCTTTAAGTTTGTAAATTGTGCATTTTTTGCTTTAAAAATGATGGAATTATGTTGCTCTTATCTTTCGGTTAAGAGTTTTATACCCATAGACCTGCGTGCAATAATTGTGGAATTATCAAAAATTTAAAAGTTTTTTTAAGAGCGGCTAAACCTAATTTTTTGTTACGATAGCGGACCTATTTGTTTACATTTGAAGCTTAGCAGAATAGTGCCTTTGTTGCCAATCTAGAGAAACTAAGCTTCGTAACAACAAAGTAAGGCCTTCTTTTATTATCGCGAATTAAATTATACTTGATTCATTCTCGAATTATCATTTAAGTTATAAACTGGTTTTTGAGTACAAATTCTAATTTTAATTGTAAAAATTGTTTTAACTGTACTTGGTGGTTTATGTTTTTTTACATCTTTCAATTTTTTATGAAAATATTTTGAATTTTTATGTATTTTTGCCTTACCGCGAAATGAGAACTGAATTAATGAGTAGCGCATGCGCATTTGGTAAGCGCCGCTGAATCGTCTGCGAAAAACTGTTTCTTTTTTATTTGTTTAATTTCTTTTATACATCGTTTTAGATTTATTATAGTATTTGAATAGAACTTGTGGTAATTCTTCAGATGCTATATTTTTTGCTCACTCTGACTTATAAAATGAATGAGATGTAACGTTGTTAAGTGAACCTAGCGTTTAAGTGTGATTATGTAAATAAAGATAGTGAATTTTCAAGATTGCATTTATTCTATTCTGGTTTATGCGCTATCGACGAAGTAGATTTAATTCAAAGTTTGGTAACTGTTAATTCAGTTAGTTTAAATGAAATGCAGGAAAATTGAATACAATTTAATATTCCGTACAAGGAAGTCATGTGTGTACACATGAGATTTCTTTCTATAGCGTAATACTGATAAACCACTCTACGCTTAAACTCAAAGACAACTTCCATTAATTACAATTGCGCATACAAAACGTATAAAAACACAATTTATGGATTCGTCGAAATTTTTTTAGTATTTTTAACTAAGCTTGCGTCTAAAATTGTTGATTTACTCTGAAATTTTCATTGGTATAACATTATTGAATGTTAACTAATATGCATGTACAAGTACCACTTTTAATATAAAGTGAGTTTAAAAACTGTTGACAATTAAAATGATTTATAGAGAAGATGAAATACAGCATTTTTCCAAAAGAAGTCCATTGTATCCTAAGTAGTCCAGCAACAGCAGAAGCTTTTGAATGAAATTGCAGTGTTGTTGCACGAAGAAACTGTTGTTGTTGTTGCTTATGCTCACTTGTCTGACGTAGTCAGCCCAAGTCCACGAAATTCCTCGTGGCAAGGAGCGCTAGATTATGCCTGTCGTTGGCAACAGCCTTGATCACCTAACAGATGACAGTGCGATTTGTCTTAGTTCCGCCCTCAATTTTGATGGAGATCACTCCGGGGGGGACGGGTACGAGGATCTCCCACCCCTCTCCCCTTCCTCCTTCAGCCAATCGAAATGAAATTTCGGGTACTGTTATTTGAAGCTATGCGCTCAGGATTTTGATGATTTAAAACAACAGAGCTCTCCCGGTTACGGCAACAGTGAAAACAATTGGATATTTTCGAATGGTTGAAGACACATTAGGCTATTTTAAAGCAGGAGACACGAGAAAATGAGCAACGCCTTTGGCGGGACTCGAACCACGGACCTCTGGAATACACGCCCAGCGTGCTGACCGCTGCACCACGAAGACATGCGAAGAAGGGGGAAGACATACGGTAAGACTCACGCTTTTTCCTGCGCAACTTGACCAACTCTTTGGAAAACCGGACCACCAGCGGCCAAGCTGTAAAGTCACCGAACACTGGTAGTTCGGTCCGAGGTACAATTCCGCAAACGGGCTGACTGCATGGGTGTTTTCGTGGTTTTCTCCTATGCGCAACGTGTATACGAGCCAGGGTTTAATTATAAGTAAATAAACAACTTTTAACCGTATATTTTCCTTGGTGTACCGCTAAATTTTGAAATCGTTAAAAGCGTGTCGCGCCAAAAAAACGGTTGAGAATCGCTGGTTTAAGTGTTGCCGTTATTTTCTTATATTTGAAACTTAGTAAAACAATGTCAGTTTTACTAAGTTTCAAATATAAGAAAGTCAGTTTAAAATTTTAAATTCAGTTTTAAATTCAGTAAATTAAGTCAGTTTGTGCACGAACTTCAGTGTCTTTTTGTACATTGGAACCAAAAGTAAACTTTTAATTTTGTGCACCGGAAAATCTGTCTTCCTGCCCGTCGTCCGAATTGCTTGTCTTTGCGTAAAAACTCTTAATTTTAATTTTAAAAATTGTTTTTTTAAACTGTATTTGGTCTTTTGTCTTTTTCTGTATTTTACAATTTTTAATGAAGATATTTTGAGTTATTATGTATTTTTTGCCTTGCCGCGAAGTCAGAACTGAATTCATTGAATGATAAATATAAGTCTAATGAAATTCGAGGAAATAAGTTTAAATGAAGTGCAGCAAACAATGTGTATAATTCAATAGGCCGTACAAGGAAGTCAGTCACGTGGTGTACACATCAGATAAGCGACGAGGTAACTAAAAGGAACTGAATGGGTTCCCAAATATTTCTTCTCACTCGATGAACTGATGAGTAAGAAATGCTGGACTTATCTTCTTTGTTGCCTATAAACCTATATCAGTATTTACATACGTATATAGATAGGCAGATACTCTACGCTCGTCCGTTTGTGTATACATTTGTGATTCATTCGGAATGTGTGTTAAAATCACTAGTAATTGACAGAAATTTCCGTTTAAGAATACAAATTTCCGCTCGAATAGATAACTCAAATGACTCAATTAACTTTTTAAACTTTGGATTTCTTCTGTTAGTTGGATCGTTTCGTGCATTTCTATTTTAGGTGAATTTTCTAGAATATATCGTTTGCAATTCGTATGTCAATTATTTAAGCGTGACCATTCGATCAACAAGGGCAGTAGTTATCTTTCGCCAGATAGACTGCATTAAGAAAAGCGTAAATAAGGCATCAGTGCTCTCGAGATTTACGCGGAAAAGGAAATTACGTCGATCCACTTCATTTAGATTCACAACTGCTCCTAACGTTGAGGATACGTCACACTCAATAGCGGTCTTTCAACTTCGCTCGTCATAGTATCACCGCCACCTGACGGCAGTTTCGCTGTCGCGGGGCGAGTTTTAAAACGGCAGAGAAAGCAGATTATTGCTCAAAGAGGCTCTCGCTTATGCAAACTAAAAATGGTTAACACGAACATCAAAGTCAATGTGTGTAGTCGCCTAAGACTATGGAGATATTTATTCGGATTCCTAGTACCTATCATCTTGTCTCCTTTACCCCTGGTATCGCAGTCAAAGGTGAGTCGATTCAACAAATGGAAGAATTTCTGATATTATTGTACTATGCCATGTTAAAATATTAAGAACGGGAAAATTCTAAAAATTTCCGCATTTCCGGTTTTAAATAATTGCCTTTAAAACTGTCAGTTAAGCGAGCTCGATAACGCTGTTTCGAAAATTTTTATTAGTCCAAAGGGGCTTTGTTCCTGAAGGACTATTCTTTTCGCTTTGCGATTTTGCTTTGAATCACTATAAACGGCTGTATCACTTTTCAAATTGTTGCCACCAAAAGTTATTGTCTTGCATTATATTTAAAGAAATTAAATAATGAAGAATCTGCATAATGTATATTTCTCCCAATGTGTTAAAACAACGGTACCTAGAGCCATCCAGTTTTGAATAACGTACGTTTCCACCCGAACAGGCGCATCTGGAAGCCCAATGGAATTTGGAATTTATTTTATTATTTATTTCATATTTTCTAAAACTTAAACGAATTTTTGATGAACAAACTCAAACGATTTAAAAGCGAGCATTGGCAGCACTCTACGGGGGGGGGGGCTTTTTTTTCCAACGCGCGGAACTGTGTATCGGAAATTCTAAAGATACGCTCATTTTAAATTA
>KK119024.1:44846-58908 GCA_000611955.2 Stegodyphus mimosarum
TCGAATTCGAATTTTGTTTTATTTTATGTTTTGTGACCAAATCGCGTCATTTTGAGACATAATGGGCTACAGGAAAGCGAGATTTCACTCTATACATTTCATTTTTACATCGTCGTGAAGCGTAGACACTTAGCTATTTTACGAATTTAAAATAAATTTCGTATTTCAATAAATCGATTCAATACGAATTTATTTAGGAAGGTGAGCTTAACCCCTTTTCAGCGGATTTTTTTTAAAAAAAACTTATTTTAAAAATTGTGCTGTTTATTTTCCTTTGATTTTTGGACACGTTGAACTTTTATCCTTTCGACTCCTTTTCAAAAAGGAATTTTGAAAAATAATAATATTTTGTATTTTTAAAAAATTTTTTAAATGAAGCTTCCGAATACACTTCTCACATCTCGGATATTTTAAAATGTAGTTTTGGCAACAATTTTCCTTTCATATAGTTGTTGATAGATTTTTGATAAAATTGCATCATTTTGAATAGTTTTATTCTTTTGGTTTGGCAACAATTTTTCATCGTATTTCTTCTGTTACAGTTTTTAAGAGACTGAAAAGTTTAATAAATTAAAAAGTTGTTTCTTTTTGCAACGGTAAATTGTTTAATTACTTTATTAGGATAATTAACATTTGTATCGAGGGATATTGCTTATTTCATTGTAATATTATGTTTTAATTATATATAATTTTAACTATAAAAAGTTTTGCAGGATATTTTTTAATTTGTTTAAGTTCTTAATCTGTTTATACCATTTGAGTTCTTAAGATTTTGCAAAGGGAAGTTGGTTAATTTATTTATTAGGATAATTAATATTCGTATTAAGGGATATTGCTTATTTCGCTGTATGCTTTTTATATGCAATGCATTTTTAACTGAATTTTTTTTTTCTGTTGTTGTTTGTTTCTTTTTCGATAAAATTGTTCTGCAGAGTAAAATTCTGCGCAGTTTTCAAATTTAATGTTTGGCATCTTTAGGCATTTTTCTGGTACACTTAAAAGCCAGACGAAGGCTGGCCGCGCAGCGGCTAGTATTAAATAAAAACATGCCAAATTGAATTAACATTGAGGAGCTAGAATTTTGAGAGCTAATTTTTTAAAAACTACTCATGCGATTTTTACAAAATTCGGCAGTTTAGCATCATTTGAGTCGTAGAATCGAAATATGGAAAGCTATTGGCCTGTCATTTCAGAAAAAGTTCGATTTTGTGTCAAAATATCTAAATTAGAACAATGCTATATATAAATCTAATACAAATCCTAAGTTGCGCTTTCGAGACATGGAAAACGCAATTTGAATTTCGTCAATCGACCCAGTAGAGCGGGAGACATAAAACTGTCCTTGTCCCCCCTGCAGTGTACGTATCTTGCATATTTCAAAAACGAGTAGTCATAGAACGTTGAAATTTTATGTATGACACTGCTATAACATGTAGTTTTGTACCTGCCTTTTTCGTTGAAATCGGCCTCACCAAACACGGGTATTTTTCTCTAGTAAAAAAGTACAATTCACTCTTACAATAATATATCACGATTTTGAATTTTAAATTTGACGAAACAGCCACTTTCTTACCGAATTCTCAGCGCTTTTACTTCACTTCATCTCACGTAAACTCTGCTTACTTAACTCAATCTTGCTAAAAACCTTTTTTTTTTGCCACAATAATTCTTACTTGAGGAAAAGAGGAAATACCTTTACACTTATTAGTTATTCTTTATTGATCGGAAGTTGGTTTGTTCTCTTTGAAAAGTCAACTAATTTCAGGTCAATGACGATAATTACTTGGTTTATTGATAACATTTTCAATTTTAATTATACCTTTTTAAAAGTTTCCATTTTCAATTTATTCAAGATTCATTTTTGATGTTTCCATTTTAAAATTTTTTTCAAGATTCAGTTTTTGAATATGCTTATATGTTATTTAATTTCAACAGAATTCTAAGTACCTTTATTCAAAGGACATATACTAAACAATCCATCAGTAAATAAATTATTATTTTATTACTTTGCAGCTTTTGCGCAAGTATTAGGAAATTTATTACGATTAATTATAGTGTTTTTTTTTTTTTTTTTAAATTTTAAATTTTTGATTATATATATATATATTGCTACTCTGCTACCCAACTTGATGAGCTCAATTTTTTTACCCTTATATGTTGGTTAATTGTGCATTTTTTGCTTTAAAAGTGATCGAATTATGTCTTATGTTCCGGTTAAGGTTTTTATGCCTTTAGTTAATTAGCATGCAATAGTTGTACAATAATCGGTAATTTAAAAGTTTAATTGATGCTTAGGCGAATGAGGCGCCATTTGTTTACATTTGAGATTTTTATTAGAATAATGAATTAAGTCAGTTGGTGTACCAACTTCAGTGCCTTTTTGCCCAGTATGAACAATATTTAACTTTAATTTTTATGAACCAAAAATTTTGTCTTCCTGCCCGTTGGTCGAATTGCTCATTTTGCTTAAGAACTCTAATTTTAACTGCTAAACTAGTTTCTTGAACCGTTTTTAATTGTATTTGGTGTTTTAGGTTTTTCTGCATTTTTGGAATTTTTAATGAAGTTTGGGATGTCAAATATTTTTCCTTGTCACGAAGTGAGAATGGATTTGATTGAATAAGAAATATATCTCTTTATTGAAATGAATGGAATTAGAGGAAATGTTTAAATGAATTATAGCGAAATGGGTATGTAATTTAATAGGCCGCACAAGGAAGTAATGTGGTTTCCATATCAGATTTTTTTTCTAAATGAAATTCAAAACTTGTTTTGAAAAATTAATTAGTGGCTTAAAGCTCTTAAATCCTAATCTATAGCAAGGTAATTATTCTTTGTACAAATAAGCTTAGTTTTTTTTTTTTTAAACTAACAATGTTCTATAAAAAACTAGTACAGAAATTCGTTCATTAGCGCTTTTAAATTTTATGTTACTGTCAGCAGCAGTGAATTTCATTTAAATAAATTTGTAGAGACATTAGGATATTTTGGAATCAGGTGAGAGGAAAAATGAGCAACGCCTTCGCCGAAAATCGAACCACTGACCTCTCGGTTACGCGTCGAACTTGCTGACCACTACACCACGAAGGCATGCGAAGAAGGAGGGAGAACTACCTTATATACTCCCCCTTTTAAACAGCGACTGGGGTTTTGGGGACCTAATCGCCAAATCGCGGTGGTGGAAAATCATCATCCACCGCCTTTTTAGTTCGGGCGCCAGTGTAGAGACATTCGGTTATTACGAAGCAGGAGACATGAAAAATGAGCAACGCCTTCGCCGGGAATCGAACCACGGACCTCTCGGTTACGCGTCGAGCATGCAGACCACTACACCACGAAGGCGTGCGAAGAAGGCGGAAGAAATACCTTATAAATTATATCAAATAACAAAACGCAGTTTTTTGTAATAAAGTAAATGTCCGGTTATCTGAGAAAACACATTTATTCAGATAAATTATAAACGAGAATAAAACGAAATTTTGCAATTATTTCATACACCAAATTTGCTTATGTAAAGTTTCGCCAATTTTACCTTATGCTTTCTTTTGTACTTCAAAAATGAAATCTTATACAAAAACAAAGAAAAATATACATTCACGTTTATTTTTGTGATAAATTATTTTTGAAGTCATCTTCTGGAGTCTCTAATTTTTTTCAGCTAGGCTATTTATGATTCACGAGACCTAGTACATATTGCCACTGCAAAAAGTATAAAATTTTTAATGTAACTTCTTCGTAGTCCGACAATAGCATAAACTCTTTATCTATCAGATACTATAAGATCATAATTGTAATTGCTGAAGAGACTGAAGGAATATCAAGAGTCATTTCTTCAATAGTAATTAATTACTGTTGAATGAAGATTTTATAACAATACTGAAACGTATAGCAACCTTTCGTTGTTTATTAAACACGAAGTTCACTTTAAAGGTTACGAAACTTACTATTATGTCTCTTCGTAATGTGACATCACGTTTTAGATAAGATCGAATTATTTACATTTGTTATGTCGAATGCAGATATACATTATCATTCATTTTTTTATCTCCAAGCAGAAAGATGCGGAATATCTTACATTGTAATACTTTGTCCTAGATAATAAGCATACTCTTTTACAAATTGTGAATTTTTTTTATTGTATGCAGTAGGTTTTTTTGTAAATAGAATAGAAAAGAAGTGATTTTTTGCATGACACTATTTCAGCTTGCTCAAAAGAGGAAGAATTTCCTGGTAATCTTTGCTCTAGCTATGGTTTTCACTTAAAAAAAAATCTGATGTGTACACCATATTACTTCCTTATACGGGGGGGAATATTAAATTATACGCATTTGCATTTCATTTAAACTTATTGGATTGAATAACGCATAAGCCACAATAGAATAAATTTACTCTATAAAATTCCCAATATTCCTCAATAAAATTCCCTCCCGGGTTCCTTCTAGATTGAATGCACAAAGAACTAATGATAGCTTCATCAGATTTATTTTACCAAAAGGAACCCTTCACAGTTCTGGAACTTTCCACAAAAATACTCGTATAGCTCTTCACAGTAGCACAGATTACAATCAGTAGTTACACTTCAAACTGCTGAGAACATTGAACGAAACGCGATGCAAAGCGCATCTAAAGAGCGAAGCTCACTCGGAGATATCTCAATACTCCGAACTCACTAAACTAAACTCGCTCCGCGCTAAACCAACATTCCTACGCAGAAATTGATGCTCTCCCCGATCTTAGTTTTCTCCCGCTCGAGGAGAGATTTCTTGTGCATCCCACTTCTCGAAATTAGTGGAAGGCACATGATAACCGGATACGGTTACAGCTACATATAGCATCATTTACATTTATTCAATTACAATACCTATTATAGTTAAACAGGGACCGACCAAAATGTAACCAAATGGTCGCCAAGTTTGGCAATTCCTCTCCCAATTTAGCGACAAAATGAGTCGTCAAAACCAGCTTGGCGATATCTCGCCAGTTTAGCGACATAACCATTTATTCGATGTTAAATAGAATTGCCCCTGTATTCTTACTTTTCTGGCAAAGCTTCGCTTCTTTAATCATTCATGATACATTAAAAAAATACAATTCTACATATAATTTCGATAAAAATATTTAAAAATGTATAAAATACTTTTGTATGAAACATGTTCCAGAGCTTTCCATCTCAAGCAAACATTCCCAATATTTTAAATTTGACTTTACTCAGAATAAGAGCAAAAAATAAAACAAGAAAAAAAGGATAACCCTATACATTAAGTATTTAGGGTAGTGATTCTCAACCACTGCGCCACGGTACTTTTGTATGCCGCCAAATTCTTTGAGTGTGCCGCCAAATTTTAGAAATATATATAGGGTTTAATCCTAGTATACGGTATACATGAGAATTGGCGAAATTCGGTGTTTAAGACATTAATAAGAGCGCTAGTTGTGGTATCCAAGCTGACTCTAGTGCTCTGGAGGAAAGCGCAATTCGGAGCATTTTCGCGCATGTTCGGTATATAATTTAAATTGATAAGTTCTGATAGATGCAGATGGGAGATTAGCTTACTTATGAGATATTTTTGTTATTTTATTAAAGTTATTCTTCGACAAGAGCCGAAAATGTATTAAGCTCAACAGATAAACTGGTGGAATTCCAAAAACAAATAACTTTATGGAAGAATAAAGGTCAGGAAGGCAATTTGGAAAAGTCTGAGTCAGTCCCAAAAGATTTTAATAAAACAATTCATGAAATTGTTATTGACCATTTGACAACATTAGATGAGAGAATTATTCATTATTTCCCAAATTTAGATATAAAAAAAATCTGATGGGGTTCGTAATCCATTTGTGATAACGAATACTTCTGCATTTGAATTAACTTTGAATGAAGAGGAAGAACTAATTTCGCTTTCTAATAATCGAGATTTAATTTGAAAATATTCGGAAGAATCGATTAATTCATTTTGGATTAACATTACATGCGATTATTCCAGGATGGTCAAAAAAGGTTTAAAAATATTATCACAATTTTCTACATCTTACTAAATTAGCAAAATACGGGATCTAACTAAGTATTCAAGTTTTTGATCACAAACAGCAATAATTCTAATCAGCGATGTCCATTTTGATGAAAAGGAGTTCGAACGATTTTGATGAAAAAGGTGCGGTGATATTTCTGACTTCCAAATTTTAAGAATTTAAGAAAAGATTGGATTTACCCTCAAGGTCAAAACGATAGCAGAAAAAGTTTTTGTATTTATACAATAAAAATATATTCAGCGAGGACGAAACGGAATTGTTTTACCATTTATCATCTGTAAAGTATTACTTGTGAAAGTGAAATTATGTCGTAAGCAGTGAAAAGCAAAAAACGCGGACATTTTTATTCCATACATAAATTGATATTTAAATGAACGTTTTCATCTCACTGAAAATTGGCTATTATGAAAATCTTTCTGTTGTGAATGAGATTAGGCAAACATTTAGAATCGTTTTCAAAGGAAATAATTTAATGCTCCTCAAAGTATAAATGGAATATCTCATTTCTTAAGAAATACATTATTTTGGTATGTTTTCATCTACGTGGTGCCTTCAAAATAATTGCAGAATTAATTTTTGTGGCAATAAACCTTACGCACAGTGCTCGAAATTATTTTTACTTCAATTAACATGTTATATAGCTGCTGAAAAGCATTACAAGGTTGCTTACATGTATGTCATTAACAGCACGATTAAGATTAAAATGATTTTTTACCTTCGATCTACAGTGGAGTGAATTATTTTTATTAGGGAAATCATTTTGTAACGAATTATGGCATTTTGCCCATGTTAATATACATTATGTAAAAAAAGTTACAGAACCTAATGAAATAGCATTACAATATCTAAATTAAATTCATTATAACATTACATATAATTAAAGGTTAAATGAACTGTAAACTAACTATAAAATTTAAAACGCATGGAATTTTTTCAGTTGATTTTAAAATTCTTTAGAAAGAGATGAAAGGAAAAAACAAATAGTAAGATACGCAAACCCAAAAACAGAAAGGAAAAGAAAAGGAAACAAATCTGATAGTTTTCAGATTTTAACGGTAGCCCAAAAGAGTTTGTTAAAGTTTTATACGCTCTCGTTGAGCTCGCAGTCTACCAGTCTGCTATTACACTTAGACCAACTAACTTTTTTTTGTCTTTTTAACTATATTTTTTAGCATAATTTTCTTCGTACTTACGCCATACACAATTAAACAGGAAAATTTTCAAAAGCTGCATAGCAGTGTACATTTAGGACTCTATATGCGGTGTTAAATGTTGGCATACATTTTTTTTTCAGTCTTTTCTCAGTTCATCCTATCAATGTTCAGTTTTCTTACTAAGCATAACTTATAGTTTACGTTCTTACTAAGCAGCATTACCTATATATACATTCATATAGATTTTTCATTATTTAATTTCTTTAAAATTGCAGGGCGAAGTATTTGGTGGCAACAGCTTTAAAAGTGATACAATGCATTCAAGTGTTTCGACACAAAATGACTTTCGAGATTAACATCGAATTCGGGACTAACGTCCCTTTTGGGCTAAAACGAAAAAAAATAATAATAAATAAAAAATCAGAAGCATGTCTCAGCAACAAAAATACTTTTTAAAAAAATCTGAAAGATTTCAGATTTTAAATTACGTCCAAAGGCGCGTTTTTTAACGTTTCGTGTGCTACCTTTTTTATTAAATATCATGTACTACGTACTCAAACCATAAAATTCAGTTCAAAATCAATATCGCAAAATCATTTTAAAATGAACATATCTTTAGAATTTCCGTAAGTCTCGTGCGCTGGAGATAAAAATGTTTTTTTTTTCCGTACAGTGTTGCCATTGCTCGCTTTGAAATCATTTAGTTTGTTAATCAGAAATTCGTTGAAATGTTACAAAACATAAAATCGATAATAAAGCAAATTTCAAATTCAAAATTAGGGCTTCCAGATGCCCATATTCGCAGTAGGATTACGTCATTCAAAATTCGATGGCTCTAGGTTTTATCACAATGCGAGAAACATGCATATATTTATGCAGATTTTTCATTTTTTAAAATTTAATGCAGGGCGATAACATTTAGTGGCAACAATTTGAGAAGTGAAACGGGCATTCAGAGTGAATCGACGCAAAATCGCAAAACGAAAGTAATAGTCCTTCGGGACTAAATCCCTTTGGACTAAAAAAAAAGGAAAAAGGAAAGGAGTACTTGGAGGTTGTAATTCCTCTAATTTACTATCCTAGAAAAAGAAAATTTAGCGTGTCTTGCCCAATCAGTGAAGAGTGAGGGCAAGTTATTGATAATAGACCTTCCTTTTGTTTTTACTTACTTTAATTAGTACCTTTTATATATATAATTATATATTAAAAAATCTATTATTACTTATTTTTAAGTTATTTTGTACTTGCCAATTTATTAGAATCATACTCATGCATTCGACGAGGGGTAGGGTCCTTTGACCCATGCACCCTGGTTTTCGAACCACTCTCCTCGCCATTCCCATTCCCAGTGAAGAGTGCTTTGCGTGGTGGAAAGGTGGTGTGAATTCGTCTGTAACCTCCCTTTGTAGAACTAAAAATAACTTAATATATATTTATACAGATTTTGTTAATATTAGCATAAAACTCCATAATCATTCTACAGGTATATTTTATTTTTCTTAATTTACTCAGCCGGTGGCAACAAATGTATCCTGGTAATATATTTAATAAGCTTTTACGACCTTAAATTGGGGAAAATAAATTACCTTAGACAGATACGTTTTGCTAGTTACTATATTAACTGAAAAGAAGACGTAAACATAGCAAAGAGCAAATGACGGTTTATTTAGTTATTTTATGATACGCAAACTATTGAATATTGTGATTATGGACGTAAAGAACAAGCAATCTTAATTAGCTTCATCAACATAAAGGATTCATCTAAATACGAAACAGCCTACGATTTTTTTCTCCCCATTAGAGAAAACGCTACTCGCAATTTCGTTCTTTTTAACCCAAAAGGGCGTTAACCTGAACTAGCTGCTTGTCTCGAAATGGGATTCTGCGTCGTCCATTATAAACGGGGAATCACTTTTCAAACTGTTGCCACCAAATACTGTCGCCCTGTATTATTTTTAAAGAAATTAAATGAGGAAGAATTTGCATGAATGTATGTACGTTCCTCGCATTGTAAAAAAAACGATGGTACAATTAAATTTTGAATAACGTTGTCCTCTACCCAAACATGGGCACCTGGAAGCCCGAATTTCGAATTATATATTTCATATTTTGTAAAACGTCAATCAGTTTTTGATTAACAAACTTGTCAAAACTGTCTGTTGGAAATTCTAGAAATAGGTTATCTCTAAATGTTTTGCGATTTTCCTGTTTAACTGAACTTTATGTCACTTAAGGGCGAAGAATGTGATATCTAATAAATAAAGTTAACACACGAAATGTTAATAATAATGTGGGGTTTGCTTAATTAATTCAGTGTTCAATCCTTCAAACCCCAAACACTAATAAGCGAATAATGGCTCAAGTGTGTGAACAGAGACGTAAGACTCAATAAAGGTTAACTACTGTTTATTTCTTAAAATAAATATGATACAATCAACTCCTAATTCGGAGCGTACAGCAAAGCCTCCATTTGGGTTTGAACTTAAATAAATATGAAATTAAACTCAACTATGCTTAACTAAAGCTAACTAAAGATATAGCCGAAGCTATCAAGATTCAAAGGACACTGGTGAAATAAATTATGAGAATTTTCACATTTGATCTGCGATTTCCAGAACTACTGGACAGATTTTAATAAAATTTAGTGTGAATATAGGTTGATATACACTGGTGCGCAAAAATTAAGGACGAGACGGTTTTTTCAATATAACTTTGTACAAAAGCTTTCCAAATCAACACATTTAATACCGTAAGATCCCCAATACGTAAGGACATGAGTAATATAAGCAACACTTACTAAAAGAGAAATCAGAGGGATAAAAAGAAGCTTTATTGAAAAAGTAGCATGGAGCGCAACGCGACTGAAGGCCGAAACATCCCTGTGATGGGTGTCCAGCAAGAAACATCCGGTCTTTAATAGGGGATATGATCTCCCCTGACTGCTAGGCAGGTTTCACATCATTTGTGCATGCTGGATATGTGGTTGTTAATGAGCTGTTGAGACACTGCTGCTCGTTCCTCTTGTAGCACCAATCGCAGTTTCGGAATCGTTACTGGCGATAAGTTACGTGCTGCCACGGGTCTCCCTAGTAAGTTCCGTACATGCTTGACGGGATTTAGATCCAGAGACCTTGCCGACCAATCCATGTGTTCAATATCTTCACTCTCCAACAGCTCTTCGACAGTAACTGTGCGATGAGGTGGAGCGTTGTCGTCCATGAAGAGGAACTGAGGACCCATAGCCCTTGTGAAAAGACGCATGTAAGGAAGAAGAACCTCGTTACAATAGCAGTCCCAGGTGACGAACCTCCTTGGGAGATATGAAGGTCGGTCCGGCTACCAAGCATTATGTCTGCTCGAACGAGAACTCCGCGACCTCCAAAACAGTCCCTTTTGATGATGTTGAAGGGGTTATTGCGTGTTCCCCGCTCTGTCCAGATGTGTATGTGTCTAGAATCGCAACTCAGACTAAATCTGCTCTCATCTGTAAAGAGTACTCGTCCCCATTCATTGTCTCTCCAATTCCGGTGTTCCCGGCACCACAGAGAACGCCTTCTCCGATGGGCAGGCGTTAGAGGTACACACCGTACAGGGCGTCGTGCAAACAGACCACCACCGTGCAGTCTTCTGGCCACGGTAAAACGCGATATCGGTCGTCCAGTCGCCTGTGTCGTGTGTCTAGCGATTTCTCCCGCTGTCTGCCGCCTGTTTCTTCTGGCCTGTAAGGCAATATACCGGTCATCTGCGGGTGTGGTTCCTCGTGGACGACCACTACTAAACCCCCGGATAGCTGTTCCTGTAGTTTGAAATTGTCTCCAAAGTCGTGAAACGATGCTGTGAGCAATTCCGAACTCTGCAGCCACACTTGTCACACTGCGGCCTTCCTCCAACTTCCCAATGATTCGACCTCGGGTAAAAGCATCCAGATGTCGTCTAACAGATTGATTATTCGCCATTTCTCGCTGAGGCAGCAACTCGGTGTGATTTTAACTGCTATACGGCGTGCAATCTCTTTGCCAGAAATACTGATCTTACACCGACAACATGCTTTATACTACTCAGACACTCCCCCATTACGTCTAGCTGCATATCTGCGCATGTGCTACCGTACATCACCTTACTTAATCTCCTGATTGGTCTTTCTGTCCGCTCTGCCTCTTCGTTCAGCTGATATGCTAATTTTTCGACTTCGTCCTTAATTTTTACACACCAGTGTAATACAAATAGAATAAACATTCATCAGTTACAATAGACACACACGTTCGTGTGTAACACTCACGGGAGTCTGAAGGTCTAAAATAGCGGTTGCAGAAGACACAAAAGAAATGGCTTAATATGGGGCATGGTCTCCTCTTACAGCCATACAGGCCTCGCAGCGTGATGTGATACTGGAAATAAGGCAGTTTATCATTGCTTGTGGCAACTGGTCTCACTCATTCAGCAACGCTGTTTTCAGTTCCTGGATGGTTCTCGGAGGGGGTTGCAAGTTGCAACTGCCCTCCCCAGAGCGTCCCAGATACGCTCTATAGGGTTGAGGTCTGAAGACCTGGCTCGCCAATCCATCCGGTGAATATCCTTACTATGGAGAAATTACTCGACCAGAAGAGCTCTATATGGCCTCGCGTTATTGTCCTGTAAAGATAAATTCTGGGCCCACTGCACGCCGGAAAAAGTCGAACATAGGGCTCCAAGACCTCATCCCTATACCTCACACCAGTCACAGAGCCTCCGTCAAAGACGTGGAGAGGTGTGCGGCCATCCAACATGATGCCTGCCCAGACCATTATACCGCCACCGCCATAATTGTTGATTTCGTGGACTTTGGAGGGTAGGTAGCGGGTCCCTGGCTCTCTCCATATGAAAGTACGGTGAGAAGCGGTATTTAGGCTTAAACGGGACTCGTCGGTGAACAAAACGGTCGCCCATTGCTCCGTACTCCAGTCACTATACTGCCTGCAACATGCTAATAGGACTCTCCTGTCCGTAGACGTGAGCGGGACGCAAACAGCCAGTTTTCTGGCAAACAACCCTCTTTCATTCAGTCTTTTGTAAACAGTCACCCTTGTTGCACGGGTTCCTGTGGCTGTGTACAGGTCGCGAGAGAGCTGAGAAGCTGTAGCCTCTCTGTTACGCCTAGCTAAAATGGACAAATAGCAATCTTGGCCATCGTAACTCTTGGACGACCTTGCCCGGACTTTCTCTCGATGGATCCAGTATCCTGAAACTGTTTCTACACGACGCTGGGCATTAAATTAAACTCTCTGTCTATCTGGACTTGCGATTGGCCTGCCTCTAGCCTCCCCACTATTCGTCACCTCATTCCATCATCTAAACGTTGGAGGTTACTCATTTTTACTGTTTCGATGTGAATTTAATCGATTACTGCAAGATAACACCAAGAAATTCGCCGAGGTGTGCTAGCGAACGCAATTCGTCTTACCCTCCACGCTCTTATAAAGCATGTTAATTAATTCAGTTCTCACTTCGCGACAAGGCAAAAATACATAAAAACTCAAAATATCTATGTTAAAAATTACGAAGTAAACCTTAAATATTTATTTCCTCGAATAAATTTCACAATGGATTAAGCGTGATTTAATTCGCAATAATAAAAGAAGCCGTTATCTTTGTTGTTGCGAAGCTTATTTTCTCTAGATTATCAACAAATCCACTATTCTGCTGTTTCAAATGTAAAGAAATATGGCTGCTCAATAGCCAAAAAAATTAGACTTAGCCGCACTTAAACAACTTATAAATTGTTGATAGTTCTCTAATTATAAACATGTAGGGTAACTAAAGGCATAAAAATCTTAACCGGAAGATAAGAACAACATAATTCAATCATGTTTAAAGCAAAAAATGCACAATTTACAAACATATAAGAATAAAGAAACTGAGCTCACTGACCACAGTAACTGAAGGAATATATATATGCATATATACACATATATATGCGTTTGGTGCGGCCGATTGCAATCCAAATAGGAGGTGCACATCTACATGTTGTAGCAGTCGTATATACAAAATTCCAACATTCTGAGGCTACTCGTTTTTGAGTTATGCGAGATACATACATACATAAGTACGCAAAGACGTCTTCAAAAACCTTTTCAGAATCCATTTTAAATCAGTTTTATAATTTGTTTTTGAGGAAAAGAGTCTTTTATTTTGTCCTTACGTAAGGATGTCACTCAAAAACATCGTTAAATTGCATTGGATAGTGGTAAAAATGGATATTTTCTTTGAAATTTGGTACCCAAATTTTTCGAGATTAGAATGCTTCCTTTTTACTTCGTACAAAGAAGTGAAAACGACTGAGAAGTACACATACTGTCTTTAAATCAGTTTATTACCTTATATGCACTTTTGTACTAGCTGCCTCGTTTATTGTAACTTCTTTAAAATGTACAATTTTTAAATGCATATTGGCTTTTTAGATCGCCCTATAATTTGGAGGATAAATTAAAGAATTCATACCGTCGGGATCGGCAACGATCTTCGGCATCGACAGGTTACCAAGTCTTTGGATTATTTAATAGTGCCAGTATAGTAATGACTATGCCGTAGTAATATATCGAAAAATATATCGCAATGGTAACGCAAGTATCGAAAAAACCAGGCTTCAGAGGTTTCCAGAGTTTATATTTTCTCTTTCATGCATATTAGCATGACATAATTTTTTTATAAAATACTACTTTTCTTGTTAAAAGTAAGGAATTTCGAATTTGGAAAATATCGGAACAAAACAAACATTTACAAAATCTGAATTTGGAACAGCATTTGACGGATAGCCTAAATTTTTAGAACTATCTGCTGAATGAAATAATACTTAAAACGAAAAATAATTGAAAATTTCTTTCCAGTCATGTTTCCCACGTTCG
>KK119025.1:4375-16643 GCA_000611955.2 Stegodyphus mimosarum
ATATATATATATATTCGGGATTTTAGTATTTTAAGTTTTTGTTCTTTTATAATTGGGGCTTTCATTTTTAAAAGAATTTAAATTAATTTGCTTTGATGAAGTTCTTTTATTTAATTTAGAAACATAAACTAAAAAATGCCAATGAAGATTTTTATCTCCAAATGTCGCCAAGGTAGTCGTCATAGTACGTAAGTACCCAAAATTTCATCAATTTATGGCTGCAGTATTAAATATTGTTAAATGACAGGAATTAAATCATTTAATCATTCAAAGACAGTTTGTATATTTAATGAAATAAAGCAAAACATATGACGGCTGTCTATTCAAGATAACTTCTTAACAGATTTCTTAAGGAAAGCAGGTTTGAATTCATATTACAAATGGAGAAAATCATGAAAACACCCCTACAGCAACAAATCATTAGGATTCAGGCCTATGCCAAACTAATAGTATTCAACAGTCTTATCTAATACAAATATTAGAGGGTTTCTAATATCCAAAAACATTTTTATGGGCATATGATATTTTCTTGTTAATTTCAAAAAAGTTATTCCGTGTACTCTTTTGATATTAACTATTCATAAAAATGTTTAATTTGTTAAATTTATCAATCACATGATTACTGTATTACAATTATAAATCTGATAAACTATCACTTAAATAATGTAAAAAATCTATGAATATTTTAATAAATGAAATGCTATACTTCAGAACATGTTTTGACAGAACAATCTTGAATAGCACACCTGCTATCATCGGGCCAAAACGGACAATTTCGGTTTAAGTTAACCTGAAATCAGAAAATGACCTTATATAATGAATTTATAACTATTTCAATATAAATTAGTAAATATGCTATTTTTACATATTTATGAATATTTAGAATACCTGTAAACATTTTCCCCCCTTCTTTATAACTTACTATCTTAGTGTTTTGATAAACATTTCCATATGAAGTACATCTATTAAAAATTTAGAATATGTCAGTTGTACAAAAGGGCTTTAATAGTAAAATTTTATAACATCAAATATATAGACCTTAATTTATTTGAGTTTTTATTATGACTGTCACAGGTATCTCCAGATCAAACATTTATGAGAGTTCTTAAATCAGAAATTTTGATTTAAAATTATTCTATTTTCACACACAGTTATACCATTCATATGTTATAAATTTTTGTCATAATTAATATTCACTTTTCAAGAAATAGTTCTGTATGCTATTTCAGTTGTTAATTTAAGTAAGTTGTTACCTTTGATACATTATCTTCATTTTTTACCATCATATTCAAAGTGAATAAACTTTATCAATTACAGCACTACAAAAAAAAAAAAAGAAAAAAAAAGAAAACCCAAGAAAGCATAATCATAAAAAATCTGAAAGATTTCAGATTTTAAATTACGTCCAAAGGCGCGTTTTTTTAACGTTTCGTGTGCTAGCTTTTTTATTAAATATCATGTACTACGTACTCAAACCATAAAATTCAGTTCAAAATCAATTTCGCAAAATCATTTTAAAATGAACATATCTTTAGAATTTCCATAAGTCTCGTGCGCTGGAGATAAAAAATGTTTTTTTTTTTTTTTTTCGTACAGTGTTGCCATTGCTCGCTTTGAAATCATTTAGTTTGTTAATCAGAAATTTGTTGAAATGTTACAAAACATAAAATCGATAATAAAGCAAATTTCAAATTCAAAATTAGGGCTTCCAGATGCCCATATTCGCAGTAGGATTACGTCATTCGAAATTCGATGGCTCTAGGTTTTATCACAATGCGAGAAACATGCATACATTTATGCAGATTTTTCATTTTTTTAAATTTAATGCAGAGCGATAACATTTAGTGGCAACAATTTGAAAAGTGATACGCCGTTTTTGTGTTTCCGACGCAAAATCGCAAAACGAAAGTAATAGTCCTTCGGGACTAAATCCCTTTGGACTAAAAAAAGGAAGATGTAAATTTATATCCGAATTTTTTCTCTATTAGATTATTAACTTACTCATACTTTTGCTTCAAATTTAATCTATTTAGGAATACTGGTTTAATTTGCTACTAAAATAAGCTCCTTAAAACATAAAAATTTATTAAACATTATGGTACACAGTTTACGAAACCTGAAACAAGTAAGCATTTAGACTATAGACTATTATATAAGTTGTTTCATTTACGGTAACCTGAGTAGTTGAATGTTTTGGAAATCCTATTATGACATAATTGGTTGTGTAACTGCAGCGAACTTGAATAATGGGAAAATATTTATTGGATGTCAGTTAAGATGTACGTGACATATTGTGTGCTGGGCATCATAAAATGGCTACTGATGGGAAAGTAGGTATTTGATGGTATAGAATGAGACAATGGAAAGTGATTTTTGGGAAGTGGTTGAGGGCAAACGAAAAGAAACTGTTGGATGTAATTCAACTGAATTATAAGCATTCTGTTTGTATGAAGGAAATGCATATGGTTGAACGTCAGTGGGCATTTTTACGGAGGATATATTTTACCCTTATTTTTGTTAATTTATGTGACAATGCCAGTATACAGATTCTAGTTCAGATAATTTTAGGAAGTTTTTGGATGCTGTTAAGAAATTTTGTTTGTCTGAAGACATGTAAGTTTCTAAATAAGGTAAGTGGATATTTCCTTTGTGTAGTGCCAAGATGAATTTCCTTTTTAATGTTATTTGATTGTTTGATTTAAAATGTAGTTTATCAAGGTTATATATTTTTTGTTTGGCTCTAGCACAGAACTGGCTGTTCCTTGGACTTTTCAAGTGAAAATAGATCCATGTGTACATGGACAAAGTCAAACGAGTGTACAATGCCAAGTTTGTGCAATTCTCAGATTTTTTTTTTTTTTTCAAGTGAAAATAGGTCAATGTGTACATGGATGCCAATTTTTGGTGCAAAAATCGCCATTACAAAAAACCAAAATAACAAGTCAATGAACTGCACAAACTCTGTCCATGTACCACCAATTTTTCCCAAGGGACACCCATAAATATATTTTTACCAAAATTTCGGTACCCCACATACATTTACAGTAAATAAAATGCCTGTTTCTTTTCATTCTTCCTCTCATGCTCTTGGTTTAGCTACATGATAAAAACAGCAATGCCTTTTATTGTGCCCTTTAATTTCCTAAGAGTCTTATATATTTTCAATAGAGATAAGTTCAATAGACAAAACTAAGAAAAATAATAATGAAAATAACTTCTTCAACCTCATCAATTCTAAAAATTTTAAAAGATTAAATCTTTACAAGGTAAAGTTTAAAAAAAGAAAGCTTACTTTAATATACCGAAAAAAATCTGTAATTAAAAGGCTACGTAATATAGGATAAATCTTCACATTGTTAAAGTAATCAACAGTATCAATATTACAAGAGCAGTCATCAATTTGGCCTTTAAGCTGCAATGAAGAAAAAACAATTCATAATATAATGGTGAACAAAGATCAGCAATAAATAAATTATATCATAAAAAAAACGACATTAGTTTCCTCCGATATAATAGTATACAAATAATCATTTAAAAAAAATGACAATAGAAAAGTTCGGTAATGTTTTATGATAGAACGACATATTTTCATGTAAGAACCAAAGTTCATTCACACATGCATATGGCAATAGCCAAGCCAATCCACATACTATAAGTACATACGGAAATTTATTTGGTAGAAAACCCAGCAAGTAAAAGACTGTCCAAAGAAATTTTGAAGATCATTCCAGTACAATATATACTGGTTAAAAATATATAAATATCAGCCTTATAGAATTTTACTTTTTCTAATAAAATTCCTAATTTTTTACAAAATGCTTTTGTTATTATTGACGAACAAATTTGTACATATGAGCTACAAAGATAGCCAAACAAAAAGATTTCACCCCCGAACTGGCAACTTTTCATGGAGATACAGATAATAAGAAAATATCAAATTTCTTCAGAAATTTTGGAATAAATGGAACTCATTTAATAAATAAATAAATAAAAACACTGGTGCTGATAACTTTTCTGATATTCTGTACAATCAGTATTACTAATTTATAGTTATTTAGTAACCATAGCATTAAGAAAATTCCCTTCAGCAATCTGTATGATGTTAAATGAATATCCTTCTTGTACAGCCAGAGCATACGTCTTTTACTTCTAAGATGGCATTTCTCTAGTTCTCTTCACAGGAGAATAGCAAAAATGAACACACTTCACCACTTGCTTTCAGTTTCCTGATCCAATCACATTGTTCAAAAACTCACAATGAGTACCCATCATAATGGATGCAACAGTTACTGATTTTGATGCAATAGTTCATGATTCTGATGCAATAATTCATGTGTATTTCTAGAATTCTATTACATACCGAAATATTTCTTCCGCTAATTATAGTTAATAAAAGGAATGCAGAACACTTCTATACAAAATATATAAGTAAAAGAGAAAGTCTCTATACAAAATGCAAGTAATTTCACATTTTTCAAAAGAAATAGCACTAAATACATGGTACAACAATATTCCATATTAATAAATACTCAAAATATAGTCAAGGTAATCAAAAATGATGCTTTTGAAACGAGATTTATTTAATGCACGCATGTAACTTTTTTTTTAAAAGTGATATAGGATGAAATTCAGAATTTTACGTTTTCACAACTGTTAATTCCGATTAATAAAAATAAATAGAAATTCAAACTACAAAAATTAGACTCAGTGATACATATATTATAATACACTTAAATGGCAGGGGTACAGCAAAAAGGCAGTTGATAAAAGTTACATGAACTGGTTACATGAAATACATTACGAAAAAATAAATATATCATTTAATATTAGAACTTACTTTGCAGAAACAACCTTCGCCACCCGATATTTCACTGTTGCAATATGTTAAAATATGAAACAGAATTGAGAATGTACAAAGAAACGGAAATGCTGTCATTTTTTGCATTGCAAAATTTATAAATACGTTGAACACGGAAATGGTCCAAGCTCATTGTTTCAAGACATATTTCCTCTTAAATCACTCTAATGTCATTGTAACATATAGACACGTATAAGAAGTAAGAAGAGGGAAATCATGCCATATGATATTTCCCATAATATTACAAGTGGTTTATATATCCCGCAACATATCAACACTGACGTGTCATTACAAAGATTTCATGTCATCAGCAGACAGACGTAAAAACTTCTGCACCAAGCGGTTGTCATGGTGCTCATCACATCAGGTCTTTCTTACCACAATATGAGGCTTAACAATAGCTGCTCAAGAAGTATCTCCAAAAATTTATTTTCCGCTTTACTGTCATTTCTGCTCAAAAACATATTAACTAAATTGCATATATCTGCATTCAGTGTAAAATAAATTAGATGTATTGAGATAGTATAGACTTGAAATAACAAAACATTTAATAAGTCACACAAAACAGCCATATATTAACGCACAGTTATGTTATGTACACTGCGCAAAAATAAGAAAAAAAAAGGACAGTTCTCTATATTTCTCGTTGTACTCAGCCAATTGACGAAATTCAAATTGCTTTGTTTTTCCATGTCTCGAAAGCGCGACTTATGATATATATTAGATGTATATATAACGTTGTTCTAACATAGGTATTTTGACACAAAATTGGTCTTTATCTGAAATAGCATACCAGTTTTTTTCCATGTTTCGATTCTACGACCCAAATTATGCCTAAATGAAAAATTTTGCAAAATTTGGTGAGAAATTTAAGGAGAAATTCAAAAATTTAACATCGCGAATTTTTTTCAATTTGCACCAAGAACTTAGCGAAGTTCTTACTACATAGCAACCTATTTTCCTATTCATTCCATTGTGCAGGAAAGGAAAAAAAGTAACATCATTCCTGCCTTTTTAGATTGTGCATGAGTGTAAAAAAAGTCATATCGTTCCTTTCAAATAACTTTAAGAAAGTGTGTAAAACACATTAGCCGGTCTAGTCTGCACACCGGTGGACGTCGATGTCGGAAAACCGGTCGGTATTCTCTTTCCACTCGACAGCAGACGATAGAACGAGTCTGACCTAAGGCTCCTAGTCTAATGGCCGATGCTATTCGCACCACCGGTGCGATTAGCCTCTTCAGGCTATTCGCACCAACATTAACCACGCATGAGCATAGGGTTGTCAGTTCCAGATCCGTCATTTGAACTGAATCGAATCCTAGGTTGCGCGAACTGCTCATATTTCCTTCATTCATTTATATATATAAAAAGGCAGATTTTTATATTCGCAATGTTTATCGTTTTCCTGAACGGTTGGAATAGTTTAAATGACTGGTTTTGGGGCTAAGATCTTGTTTACATTTTTTGTACTTCTTACAATACATTTAGATTCAAAGATATGTTTTGCAAAATCAAGATTTTAACTTATTCCTCTCTGAAATTTTTCGTTTCAGAAAAGATAATAAAAATTAGATCGAGTATTCCTGCGTAGAAAATTTAGACGTGAAATACGTTAATAGCGATAAAATCAACTATTAAATGAACAATTAATCATATAATACTGGTTATGAACAACTCTGCATGCTTGTTTAATTTTTCTATGGAAAATACACGTCAATTTCAATGTACAAAAAATATTTCAAAGAACTTTGAACTTTGTTTGTACTAATATTTCAAAGAACTTTGATATATTAGTACAAACACATTAATAAATTAAATTTAAATAAATAATGGGCTGTGATTTAAAAGGCAAAAATAATTTAATATAAGGGATTTAGATCGAAAAATTTGCACACACAAATGAATTATCAGATTTTATAAGGTTTTATTTCATAAATAACTTTGAAATATGGTATTTGAACCTATAAACATGTGTGGACACTGAAAAATTGATGCATATGTAAGAACATTATAATTTTCAATAAGTTTTCCTATTGAATGATAAATTTTGACAGTTCTATGCTATAAGACTAGGGTCTAAGTTTGCATAAAAATTCCTCTGTTAAATGAAAGAATTTAAGTAATTTCTGCAGCCTTCTTGGCAATACATTAAAGATTTTTTAACTAATTACACGTTCTCACTTGCTATTAGAACCATCATTAAATCCCTATTTGATCTAATCTTTTCCTGAACATTACCATGGATATAGAATGACCTTGTCTTTGTAACTGATAATTATTACTTGCAAATTATTCTCTTGCTAGTGAATATGTATAGTGACATCATATGTGTTGTGCTTCATTAGCCAATTATTTTACTTGTTATAGATTATACTACTTCATTTTAAGTTCAAGGTATAATACTACCTATTTGATTGCATTACAGTATTATATTTTGGAATCTAGCAGCATTATCTATATTTATTGCATCGCATTATATATTGTGATCTAGCACATTTATTATCAAATATTTCATTATTGCTACATTATATATATTATTATTACACTGTATTTATATTATTGTTGTATCATAATTATATTATTGACTAGTTGACCTGTTCGATTGATCAGCCACTAAATGGTAACATAATAATGTCAAAATAAGCAAATGCAAGTATTTGTTAATAAAAGGTAGTTTATTTTGAAAGTTTTTTTTTCTTTTGAATCTAACTGCTCAGGGTAACCAAAATATAAGATTGCCTAAACAAAACAATTAATGCCACCTGTTCTTCCTATTAAACCTGATTACATTATACTCTATATTGAGATCTAGAAAGCATAATTATTATGACATATTTTATTATTGCTGCAGTATATTTATATTTTGGTTGTAGTAATTATATTATTAATGACTTATTAATGGGCATAAATAATTATATCTTCTAGTTTTGCATGTTATATTACCTCTTCTTTGCATGTATAGTTATACTTTTGCATTTAATTTATACTAATTATTATTATACAGAATCCTTGGCACACTTATTGGCTTCATAATTATTTCAATTGTTTTTGTTGATTTATTGAATTGTTCTCAAGTATATTGAGACGCCTTATATTTTGTAATTGTATTACTGTACTGAGATTGTATTTGATCTTGCTCAGTACAGGGAAATAGTTGCCCAGTGAAACTATATAATTATGACATGATTAAAATATTAGTAAAAATTTAATTTAATAAAAAATTAAAAAAACAGATAAAATGGTTAATAATTTGGATTTGTCAAACCTTTTCCTAATGCCAAAAAATTTTTAAGCATACTTCATGTGTATAATTCACTTTATTTTTAAAGTGCCATGAAATCGCATTTCCATTTTTTGTCACATATGTGACTAACTAAAAAGAATATAAAAATTACCAAATTTTATGGAATGAAAAAAAAAATGGAAATTTTAAAATAAATATAATGTTCATTACTGTTTACTAGATTTCCTTTTAAAACTGTATAACGAAATAGAATTTTGTCTTTTTGCTACATTTATCACATACTTATAATATGTTACAAAGTGATTATCACATATATTACCATGGAATTGGTCATTTGCTAAATTTCTCATTGTTGTCATGAAAGTCAAATCTATATCATTCTTTCATCAAATCTTTACATCATGTACATGTCCACTATTAAAGGGATAATAATATCTCTAATACATATTTTAATTCGGCCAGCGGCTTTGAAAAGGTATCAATTTTTTATAGCTCACATTATCTGACAGCTCATTTTGTTGGAGTAAAATTATACCTAACAATAATTTTGTTATTTATTTGCAATTTATAATTATCTGTAAATAATGTGCAATTATGATTTAAATTAGTTATGCATTATTAACAATTAGTAAATTAGTTATGCATTATTATTAAAACAATACATAATAATTAAATGTCATATTTTTGTAAAATCATTCTACGAAACACATTTGTTGAACATACATTGTTAATCAGCTTTATGTCAATAGTTTGTGTTATAAATTAGTACTTAGAAAATTTAACTGTTACTCATTGCATTAAAAGAAATTTTGATTTTCTTTGAATGTCAACATTCTCATTAAAACACATTATTTTAAAATAATTAAAAAATAGGAAATAAAACTTAGACAATACATTCTACAAATTAGATAATCTTTAATTAAGTAATAAAAAGATTTCAGCCAATAGAATTCACATCAAATGACAGTTACCTACAGCTTGGACAAACGCACAATTTGCGGTTTCTTTTTTCTCTGCCCACGGTTCAAACCAATTACAGTTTGGCCAAACCCTTTTGCATTACCTTGTTTTTTTAGAGGCCGTATCAATTTTATGGATGACAATCCACAGTTCGTTTGTGATATTGAAGGTTCTTGTTCATTATTTGGCACAACAGTTTTCTCGGAATCTTGTGAAGATTTTATTTGGTCCTCATTTGGTGTATCTATTAAAAGTAAATTGTGTGGCTGTTCTGTGATGTCTTCATTTTGATCATGTAAAAATTCTGATACATTAATTAATTTATCCGTTGTTAATAAATTTTCGAAGTGTTTAAGTTTCCCTAGGTAATACTGATACTTATCATTTGGCAAAGTGGACATAATTAGGTTAATGTTTCTTGTTACTTTACTCGTTTCACTATATTTATCACTTTCAGTTTTCTGTTTTGGGATAATACGTAAGCCACCCTGTAGTTCCATATTTTTGAACACAGGGTGAGAAGAAAGGTAATATGGTCTAGTCCACCTCAAACGAGCAAGAGAACTTAAATATATTGGTAGATTCTTGTCTCTTCTTACTGCCATAATATGACGGCAGGGCAAACCCATAGAAGAATAAAATCCACAGCTGCATGAATTTTCTGTGGCTATGATAACTGCAGTTCGTTTTCTCAAAATGTAAACATTATTCTCTACATTTGAGAATGTTACATTTCTTGACTGTTCATATTCAGTGCACACATGACCAGCAGCAAACTGAGTCAGATTTTTATTAATTTCTATCTCAACTTCATCAAGATTATCAGTTTTAACAGGCACTTTTTCCATCATTGTTATCGCACGGTGGTCTCGCTCAACATTTGTAGACACAACAGAAATTATCAAGTCTTGAAAAAATTTACCTAAAGAACTATATCTGGTAATTACACTTTTGAGCTTCTGATTTAAACTTTCTAGTCTGTTTATAGTCCTGTTTTTAATAATAAAGTTTCTGTTTTGTTCATATAGAACCCATTCATCCTTTATATAATGCCAGTTATTATTATAATATGTAGTTAAATCGTGGATATTTAATGACATTAATTTATTATAATTAATGTCATAATCCTCTTCAGACTCGGAATAGGCTAAATCAGTCAAAATCTCTAGCACTTGATTCTTGAGAGCAGAATTCAATTTATCTAGTTTTAAAGGTATTTCACGTTTAAACGTACGCAGAGCATGAAAAAGGCATATCTGAATTTTTGCTGAGGGAAATTTCTCTTCAAACACAATTCTATCTGCAAAGTCTTTGTCTCCCACTAAGACTTCAACATCTGTCCAGGCTTCATTGTTTTCTTTAAAAAAATCCAGCATTGCCCCTATACACATTTTGCTTTCAGAGCGAATGATGAAGAAAGCAACAACTTCACTTTCACCATTACCATCTACAGCTAATAAAACAAATAGTGGCAATTTATAATTGTTTAGTTTGTATGTGGCATCAAAAATTAAAAGTTCTGGATATTTCCTAAACACTACTTGCATTCTAGTATCTTGAAAATACACACCTATTAACTCTTTCGTTTCTTCTTCATATGCTACATTTATGACAGCTCCTGGTATACACTTCATGGAGTCAAGCATTCTTTCCAAATCTGTCTGTCCATCTTTTTTCTCATTTTGTTGCAATTTTGTTGATATATTATGCAATGTTTTTAGTATTACAGGTTTTCCTCCTCTCTGCTCCATCAAATGTGCTTGAATTTTTTTCTTATTGCCTCCTGACTTTATGCTAAGTTCAGCTTCTTTCATTTCCTCTGCATTTAATCTCAGCTTCTCTGGAAGATGTCTGAACCTTTCTTCACTAAGTCCGTGATTACAGTGTTCCAAAAACAATTCTTTGACGACTAAAAAGCCATTACTAGCGCTTAACTTCAGCTTGAAGTTGCATCCAAGCTTCCCAGCTTTAACATTTAGCCTAATGCCTTTTGTCGATGACTGTTTATGAATATGTCCTTTCTTACATTCAAAAGTAACATATTTATACAATAATGTTTCGCGATGTTTATGACCCTCGTGAAATTTTTCCGATCTCGTTTTAATCAAAACAGCGAAATTTTGATTCTCATACAGTTCTTTTGTCCTTTCAAATTCAAAATACGTGGAAAACTTATTTCCACACTCAAAAGGCAAGAAATTTGTTTTTGTCACATCCATCTTACTTCAAGTTATGTCAAACAAAAACGTTGTTCACAAGTTTATAAACCCTCGCTATCGTTTACAGCAAATCGGCGTAAAATGCTTGTAGCTGGGCTGATTGTGCGCATGCGCTAACGTAGGTGGTGCGAATCAAGGTCCGTAGAAAGTAGTAGGTCCGTTTCTTTCTACGGACCTTGGGTGCGAATAGTCTCTTGCGATTAGCCACTGCGTAGTCTAATCCCTTCTAATTCCGTCAGCGGAAAATGAAGTGGAAATTCCTTCCGGAAGTGACGTTTGTTTCATAGCAACCAGTCTCTCTCACTTCTACATTGCTTGAGGCTCAGGCAAAGGAGGTAGATTGTTGTCAAAACTGCTGTTTCGCACGTGCTTCAATGAAAATAGCAGTAGCAAAGAAAACAACTACTAACCAATTCGAATTAATGGTGACATTTTTCGAAAAACATCCGCAGCTGTTAAGCGGGAAAATTGACAGCACATTTAATAACGAGAACAGGAAAAAAAAATGGGAAGACTTAATGGATATTTTAAATGAAGAAGGAACTAGCATTTCCAAAACTGCAGATATATGAAGGAAAGAAAGTATAATTTTACGTATGATCTTTTGCAAAATGGAAATATTTTTAAAGTTTACATGTTTGTAAACTATTTTTTAACAGGAACTTTATGTTAATTAGTCCAAAGGGATTTACTCCCGAAGGACTATTACTTTCGTTTTGCGATTTTGCGTCGGAAACACAAAAACGGCGTATCACTTTTCAAATTGTTGCCACTAAATGTTATCGCTCTGCATTAAATTTTAAATAAAAAAATAAAAAATCTGAAAGGTTTCAGATTTTAATTACGTCCAAAGGGGCGTTTATTTAACATTTTGTGTGTTACCTTTATTTATTAAATAGCACGTTCTTCGCACTTAAACCATAAAATTGATTTCAAGAGCAATATCGCAAACTAATTTTAAATTGAGCATATCTTTAGAAATTT
>KK119026.1:0-83222 GCA_000611955.2 Stegodyphus mimosarum
TTACAATACTAAATTTTAACTCGTAACGCCATCTATTGATGGCTTTCCAAACTACACATTAAATTTACGTATTAAAACTAATTTTTTTTAAATATAATATTTAAGTAAATTTCATTCCAAACTTGATTCTAACTTTACATTCCAAAACTGACCTATTGCTTTATAATTCTGCCAAATTTCATCCAACGTAGTTTCTTAATTAGCGATTCTAAGTGTATACAAACTTTTAGTATTGTAATGCTACTGTAGTAGGCCACCTTAAGTAAGACAAATTCATAGATCTTTGAGAGCGATGAGAGCAGACTCATTGGTCTGTAATTGACAGGTAAGTTTAAATTTTGGCCCGGTTTTGGAATGGGGACGACAGCTACGATTTTCCAGCAGTCGGGAAAATAGCTTCTCCTGAGCATTAAATTGATGACTACCGTGATCCAAACGATAAACGTAATAGGGAAATTTTTTATCATGCGGTTCGAAATAGAATCTATGTCGGGAGCTTTGTTAGGTTTCAGTTTGTGAATGAAAACCATAACTTTGGTAGGGTCCGTATGTCTGAGTTCAGTTGTGTTGCGTTGTGTTAAAAAATCCTTAACCCGTGATTGCATGAGTTCCTGTGTAACTGGACGGTTATAGTAGGAATTGTTATTTACTGTGAATTGAGTAACAAGTCTGTCAGAAATAACTTCAGCCTTTTCTGAGTCTGTGTAGGCCATCTATGCGCCATCGGCCTTTTGAAGCAGCGGAATGGGTGTTTTATGTTTGCGTAATCGGGCGGCTGCGCGCCAAATCGATTTGTCTTCAGCCGTTGGGGACGTGGTGAAGAACGTGAAGATAGCAATTCAGATATGAATGATAAACAATTTGAAGCGAAATTCGTAGGTAGGTATTAATAGCAAAATTTCGTAAGTGCAACATGAAGGTGCAGTAGTCTCATTTCACAGTTACAAAAGAATCGAACCATTGCGTCCGGAACGCCCTGCGTCTCATAGTAGGCGGGGCTTTGAAATAAGCTGTTATTAATATTTGATACTGTTGTCTCCTTTTGTGAAATACGGAATCGAAGATGTAGATTTTGCAATTCCTTAGTGCAAGGAAAAAAAAGTCTTTAAATTAATTCTGTGTGAGACATTAGTTCTTTCAAACCTAACTTTTTAATAACATGTAACGGTAGAGGCGTGCTGAGAAAATGTCACACAGGAACACCACTCTAATTGCAAGATTTGGGATTCTTTCCCGAAGAGGCCAGAATTAGTATATCAATCATTCTTATAAGTTCTATTAAATTTCATAATGCATTTAGTTGGCTTTATTTGTTCCAAATAAAATTACACATTTGCGATGGAAAATAACTCTAAATTTAGCAAATGCCCCGCAATATATTTGGAATAGTTTATCGCTCACTTATGAAACATTGTGTAGGTTTGTGACTTTACTTAACTATACTTTAAAAGTGGAAAACTGCGCCGTCGTGCATGGGATTTTATTGGCGTTTATTGATAGTAGATATTCAGTCATTTTTAGTGATTCTTGTTCATTGTATAGATACAAAAATAGAATTCTTAAGAACTATAACTGGATAATAGAATTGTTAAGAGCATTTACAAACGGCTTAGAGGTTTGCTTAAGCAAGCATAAATGACTTAGAGTACAAGTGCATACGTACCCTTATCAATTCTTTAAAATCACTATACAGATAGCTACTCACCACTAAAATTAAAGACGAAAATAAGTATTAGAAAACCTCTAGACAAATATGTTATATTTAACTCAATTCTCTCTCTTTCAAATGTTTGTGAGTTTTTATCTTACAAACTGAAAAATGAGATCGTCAACGGTGGGTCGATGCGCGGAGGTTTAGAATACAGAGAGGGATTTTTTCGGCTAATTACAGTTTAAGTTGTCTGAAGCCGAGGGAAGGAAAATAAGCCAGGTCAAGGTACAAGCGCCTGGCCCCAGCCACCACCCGTGTTCTGATTGGTTGCCTTTTATGACGTCAGGTTGAAGAGATTTTATTATCGGTTTCGTGTGAGTTAGGTGAACTTATAATTTTTTGGTCTTGGTTATGTTTTGTATAAATGTGAATTTGTGGAATGTAACAGAGTATTTGCAATTAAAGCAAGCTTTTCGCGCGCAAAAATGCCGCGGGGAATTCATTTCGTCACTCTATGACATCACAAGTAGTGCCCAATAAGGGCTTGGGGTGGTGGCTGGGGCCAGGCGCTTCTGGTCAAGGTGAGGGCTAGAAAACGCTACATTTACTAAGCGAAGCGAAGTTCTCAATGTGTTTTCTATGCGAAGATGTAAGAGGAATTGTTACATCGATTGATTGAATTGTTTGTTACAACGAAATAATGTCTACATTTCCGATTCTATTTCCATGTAAAAGAATGTTTTGGAACATGCATAAAAAAGTAGAATAATCGAAATGCATGTTTGAAAGGCCTTCAAGAAAGAGTTTCAGTATTTTCTTTGTGTAACGTGCACGAAGAAACATACATAGTTCTTAGATTTTCCTTTTTCATAATAATAATAAATGGGATACTTGTTTAACTTAGATGTGACAGCAAAACGGTAAGTAAACAAGGAGAAGAGGAGGGCTAGCTGTCTATGGAAAAGAAACGAGTTTACTTCAAAAGGTGATCATATTATATTACAAATCTTACCTTTCAGGTATATAACTTTATCTTGTTTTGTGCTCAAGTAAATATATAATAACAGAATTGATTTCTAGTCACATTTGTTCTGTGAGTTTGAACAATAACAATGTAGAATTAACATAATTTTTTTTATCATTGCTTATTCAAGTTGAGGTTTTTCATAGCATATGTACTATTTATAACACGGAAAATTTGAGAGTTTTATGTTTAGAAAAATATAATCAATTTATGGTTTCATCGTCTTTTTTTTTTCTTTTTTTTTTTTTCGCAGTACTTTTAATGCTAGCGTGCAATTACATTCTGTAGAAATTATTGCAATGACATAATGTAGAAATAAAATTAAATGTCGCGAAATGTAAAAGAAAAAGAGCGCGAAGAATCTGCGGTTCTTAACTTATAACTGCCCGAAACGAAATTAGTGCCAGGAACAAATTTGGGTGTGATTAGAGCACGTCAATCCCTAAAGCCACGACTACTAAGGACATGCTTTCCCCCTTTTTTTGGCTTCACTTGGACTGAGAGGGGGGCATCTCCATGTATTCTAACCTCCGTGGGCCACTGCGAAAAAATCTATTTTTTCTGAAATTAAAGTAGAAAAACTTGTGAGACGGGCTCGAATTTGCAATGAACGTGTCTGTAGAGTGATGCTATAATCTGATCGTGTTAGCTTTCCATTCGGGATTGTTTTTTGCTTCTGCTTTTTTATTACTGGGTGGTTCGGTTATTTCCTGTCTAGATTCTGGAATTTTGGGATTTGGAGAGTAATGCTCTTCTATTTGCTGCTTGAGTTTAATGGTATTTTCATATTCTGAGTGATTTGGGTCCGCTATATTGTTGCCGTACATCGATCTGAATATTGACAAAACTTCATCTAAGCCACTCTACTGTGTAGCCATTAGTAAAACTTAAAGAATCCACTTTAAAAATTAAAGCAGCAATTATTTCAAAGTCCAAAGGAGGTTAGAATTTGGTCGAAAAACAGTAATTTTCATTTTTGGCCTTTTGGTCAGGCTAAAAATGGCGCTTGGTGAAAAGAGTTGCGGGCGGGGCTCAAACTCGCAATGCTTTGAATTGTAGCTTGTTTGGCGGTGATCGCGCACTATGACCTGCAGCCAAATAGGTTTTGACTGCAGGTTTTGCGATGTAAACTAAAACTCTCACCCCCTCCTCCTCCTTCCCAATTCAGTGACCTGAAACTAATGGAATTACTAAATTAATTTGATTAATTTATATCAGAAGGAACAGTGTATCTCTTTATATTCTTTAAAAAAAAATTTCTCTCTCTCTCCCAAAAAATTCAAGTTGTAACTTTCGCGGATTTTTTGAAACATACAATAAAAAAAGTTCAAAATGAGATGGAATACATTTCTACAGATTTCCTACAGAAGAGCAAAGGTAATTGATTATTTTACACTTTTGTGATTTGTAAGCAGATTAGAAATTTGATTATTTTATATTTCAGCGTGAGAATAATTTTAGTCTGCATGGCATGGTTTATACATCTCTGTGTGTACATTAAATCATGGTTTACCATACACTGGAGAAAAAAATCATATGATTTACAGTAAGCATTTTAGCAGCAACATCTAATCTTACAGAGGTGACTTGCATTAAAAATAAGGATTTCAGTAATCTTTGTTTTTTAATTTATGTGGTAACTGTTTCAATGAAAAATGTACTGGGTTAAAAATGATTTAAACTACTGAATCATTTAACACTTGCACATCTTCCAGCTTTTACTGATAAACTTGCTACAAGAAAGAAATTTTTTTTAGAGTAAAATTGCTCAAAAAATTATGAAAAGTTTCCTCGAAATGCACCTATGCTATATTTATCAAAAAATAAAATGATCCAAATAGTTTCTCTGACAAAATTAGGGAATGATATATTATTATTAAAATGATGATAACTCATCAGAGATTACTCATCACATATTAACATTACCATGAAGATACATACGTTTGGCAACCTCTTTTGCTATATTTATCTTGATATTTTCTTCTCGTATCACATGTTTAAGGAATTTTACCAAAGAAATCCAAGAAATCCCCAAGAAGCTAAAGAATAAAAAAAGCCAGAGGCTTTGACAACATAAGTAATGAAGTCCTTAAAGTTCTACCGAAAAACTGTATAATTCTACTGTGCAATTTAATTAATTCATGTATTAGGCTCTCTTATTTTCCGAAAAAATGGAAACATTCAATTGTAATAATGATCCCGAAACCAGGCAAAAATCCAAAAGAAGTATCCAGCTATCGACCTATCAGCCTTCTACCCGCTATCAGCAAAGTGTTTGAACGCGTAATTGCCTCAAGACTCCAAATTTTCACTGACAAATTAATTGATACAGACGATCAGCAGTTCGGGTTTAAAAAAGCTCATTCAACATCGCATCAAATTCTTAATCTCATAGAATTCATTGCCGTAGAATTTCAGAAGAAAAACGGAGTTGCCGCATGCTACCTCGACTTCGAAAAGGCCTTCGATCGAGTGTGGCATGCTGGTTTAATATGCAAGTTATCGAAATTAAACCCTCCTTCAAGTTTCTTAAATCTCATGATTTCCTATTTAGAAGATCGTACCTTCCAAGTCCGCTGTGGTGATGCTTTGTCCACACATAAAAATATTCATAGAGGACTACCTCAAGGTTCCGTCATCTCTCCAGCAAACTTTAATCTATATGCAAGTGACATGCCCAAGCCGCAAAATGCAAAAATCCTTAAATATGCCGATGATACGGTAATACTTACTAATTCCTTAAACCCGCAACATGCAATAGACAAACTGAATAGCCAAATTAAAATAATAGAAAAATGGTGCACCAGATGGAAAATCAATCTTAATCCCACCAAATGCTGTATAGTTATGTACAGAAGATATAAGAAAAACTACCCTCTGGATATCAATATAAAAATTCATGATACTCTTATCCCTTCGGCCAATTCGTACAAATATCTTGGAGTGTATATTGATGCACAGCTCACTTTCAAAGAACACATCAGTTATATCACCAACAAAGCTAATGCAGCTTTTATGGCTCTTTACCCGCTTCTAGGGAAAAATTCTAAATTAAATCTGAATACTAAACGCAATCTTTACCTGATGCTTATTCGACCAATTCTCTTATACGCAGTCCCCACTTGGGCCACGGCTTGCAAAACCCATAGAAAGAAACTTAGCTATCTACAGAATAAAATTCTACGCTCAATAACCTCAGCACCCTGGTTTATTAGAAATATCCAGCTGTATCAAGACCTGAAGATTCCTGAAATACAAGAACAGATCTTAATAATTTCGCACAAATTCTTTATCCAAGTTCAGAATTCACCATATAATGCTATTAAAAATCTCGCAAACTATGATCCAACAGAAGAAAATCTGGTTAAGCGACCACGTTCTATTCATCACAACTCAAAGTGGTGAAAGTGTACATATTGTAAATAGTACTCAGTATTTAATTGCATTTCATATACTCAAGAATTCGTGATATGATTAACTATTTTTGTGTTGAGTTTTAAGTGTATCTTTATTATCTGGCAAAGCCAAATTACGGACTTTGTGAAGAGTAATTTGAAATAGCCTTATGGACTATTATTTTTCGTCTTGAAATCGCTTAACAGATTATCCTGCAACATGATTGGTCCATGTAACCCCCAAGCCCAGAAAAGGAATAATCTAATTCTATCTAATTAAACAAGAATTACGTAGCATAAAACTCACCTCTCCATAGTTATTAGATCATTATTATGTAGTAGATTGCGATCTGTCCGCCTCAGGAAAATAAAGCCCAGAGGGCACATGACTTTGTAACTGCGACAAGTAATGAAAGGTCTTCGGTGAAAAACAGGGGGCGACCAGGACGCACAAAACCAGAGAGGCAAACAAGCAGATGAGCAAGATGCGCAAGACACAGGAGCCGTGAGGATAGCTGTATAACGAATAACGAGTATACACAAGTTGAAAAACAGTGACAACAAGGGTCAGTGTGAGACAGGAAAATCATAAGCTGTAGGGGATTTAGTTATCGAATTAATGTAGGTAGAAAATACAATCTAAAGTAAAGGGGTAAGAAAGACGTAAGCAAACATTAATGTGAGAAAATAACGAAAAACACTAGTAATCTGTGTAAATAAGACAGTTAGGTTGGGATGTTTAAGTCCCTAGTGAGGTGGGCCGCATATGGTCTAATCAGTGAGTCCTCTTCCAGTACCATGTAATTAAAAACATTTAAATCTGACATATGGCTACAGTCCTGTGCTTTCTCATAAAAGTTTTTGTTGATTTTATGCAGGTGACTTTCAACTGTGTCGATCTTTAGATCCGTGTGCAACATATGATTTGATACATAGAAGTGGGCATTAGTAATCATATGCAGTAATTTATTTTGTACTATCTGTAGCTTCTTAATATCCTTGTGATGGGCTGAAACCCAGGCGGGTGACGGTGAAGATGGGTCTGATGATAGAGACATAGACGTGCTTCTTACGTTTCAAATCAAGCATAGAAGAAGATGATAAAAGAGGAGTGAGATTTTGGATGATTCCTATTGTTCTGCCTCTGATGTGGTTAATATGGTCGCTCCATTGAAAATTTGAATTATATTTAAGTCCTAAATAAGTGGCACTTTTCACTAGCGGAACCTCAGTCCCGAATCGTTTTAGTTTTTCTCTGATTGGAGTGTTCTTTTTCTTCTTTTTGAAGATCATCAGTTTTGATTTGTCCGCATTGATTTTTATTCGCCATTGTGCGCACCAAAGTTCAAGCTTAGGCATGAATTTCTGAAGTTTAGATATTGCGAAATTTGGCGATGCAGATTTGACAGCATATGCTGTGTCATCAGCATAACAACCCATAAAGAAGTTTGGGTCTTGATGTTCTGCGGGTATATCTGCCACATAAAAAAGATAAAGTACCGGGCCAAGGATAGACCCCTGGGGGACGCCGGCATTAATCTGTTTACTATTAGATCGGTCATCACCAATTTGCACATAGAAAGTTCTGCTGGTTAAGAAGGAGTAGATTATCTGAATCAGTTCAGCGCTGAACGCTAAACTAATTAATTTGAAAATAAGCCCCTCATGCCAGACGCGGTCGAATGCCTTCGCCACGTCTAGCATGAGGAGGGCTACATATCTTTTGTTGTGCATAGCGCTGCCTATAAATTCATTCATCCTTACAAGCTGTTTGGTCGTGGATAGAGTTTTTCTAAACCCAAATTGCTCTAATGGGAGTTTATCCAGATGAGGTTGAATTCTTGCTAATATGATCCTTTCTAATATTTTGCCCATACTCGGAAGCAAGCTGATAGGCCTGTAACCCTCGGGTCTCGTCAAGTCCTTTCCAGATTTTGGGATAACGATCATCTTAGCAGATTTCCAGCTATTTGGGAAGTATTTGTTTTGCAGGCAAGCATTTAAAATACCTGTGTACCTTGTGATGATGTTGATAGGGAGCCACTTAAGAGCCACATTATTAATGTTATCACGTCCAGGGGCTTTTCTATTCCTCAACCTCTTGATTATATTAATAACCTCCTGAGGTGTAGTCAATTCGATACCCCGATCATCATTTAGGGTGTTAAACCAATCAGAAACTTTGCGGGAGACTTCAGTCCAAAACTCTTGATTTTTGGGGGTGTTGTTCGGAGTGAACTGTGTTTCAAAATGGTCAGCCAATACATTGCATTTATCTATATTCGTAAGTGCAATACTTTGATTGTTATAAATTGGCCTATTGACTGTAGGTTTATTTTTTAAGCGTCTGATAAAGGACCAGAAGGCATTGCCAGGATTATTGAAACTTTCTATCTTTTCATCCCATACTTCTTTCCGGTAAGATGAGATCTGTTTTTTAATATCTCTATTAAGCTTATTCATATTTCTTTTAGTATTGGGATCATAGGTAATGTGGAAACGTTTCCTGAGCTTATTTCTTTCTTTAATTAGATTTTTAATATGTGTGGGCAATTTATCAGTGACATGATGCCTGGGGATTTTCTTTGAAGAGCTATTATACGCATTTTGAATATCCTCAGTGAGCTTTTGAATCGCTGAGTCAATATCATCAGTAGTTCTGAGCCTTTGAGCCCTGAAAGGATTTTCGCATAACTGCTCATGAAACATCTTCCAGTTTGTCGCATTTATAAAATCATCTGTCCTTATTTTGTTTGTACCTAATGAAGCGATGACCGGGCAGTGGTCAGAATCAAGCTCCTGATGAACTTCCATATTAAACGAGATTGAGATGGTGGCAAGAAAAATGTCTAATATGTCCCCTTTATGCGGGTTCAATGGCAGATAAGTAAATTCCGTAGGCACATGGAAATAAATTGGGTGATTGTTTATAAATTCTGCAAGTTTAATACCATTTTTATTGGTTCTTCGACAACTCCAGTCCTGGCTTTTGGAATTTAAATCACCAGCGAGAATTACCTGTTTATTGGGGTCTAAAATCTTGGCAAGATGGTTAGTATCAAGCACATTATGTGGAGGATTATAAGCGGCTATGAAGTAGACATTTCCATACTGCGGAAGAAGAACAGATACTGTAACCAATTCGAGCCCGTTGTGACGCTCTTCACTTATCAAACAGGACTGTAGCGAATTTCTGACGTAGACGGCGACCCCCCCACCTCGGTGACTTAGGCGATCACATCTGTAGCGTTTAAAATTCGGAATCGTAATCCGAATACTAGGCGTAGCATGCGTTTCAGTTATAAGTGCTACGTCGATGTCATGATTTGATATGAAATCAGTGAGTTCAGTGATTTTGTATTGAATGCTACAGGCATTCCAAGTCATAATATTTACGGGCGTATTAGAGGGTCTAAATTGTCCCATTATCAGTGTTAGAAGTGTTCATCTCGTGAGTAGATTGCTTTAATTCTTTGACCTGCTGGTTTATGAGAAAACCAGCACTTTTGATGACAGATACGAGTTCTGCTAAGTCAGAGAAAACCTGCTTAGCTTCACTCAGAGTATCTGAATAAAGGCCCGTAGACAAGGCCTGTGCATAGGACTTGTTTTCAAATACTCGACTGTTATGAGTATTTGTTTTTTCAGATTTTCTTTTAGGGAATTTCTCACACCCCCTAAAACTGGAAGTGTGAGATCCTCCGCAATTTACACAGAATAAAGGTTTTTCAGGATTATTTCGATCAGGACAATCTTTAACATAATGTTCATTACCACATCTGACGCATTTAGGTGCGTAGTTGCATCCTGCTTGAGTGTGGTTGAACCCCTGGCAACGAAAACATTGCAGGGGTCCCTGTCTGCCTAGGTATTCTTTGAATTTAATTTTCATATCGCATAAATATCTTTCATTATATATTTCTTTGGATTTATCATTTTTGGGGAGAGATATCAGAAATAGGGGGAGTTTTGTAATTTCGCCATTGCGGCGTCTAGTCATTTGCTTTATTTCTTTAATTTCATAATTAAGGATTTCTAAATCTGATTTGATGTCTTCAATAAGGGTATTACTAGTGAGACCTCGTAGGACAACTTTCAGATGTCTATCCTCAGGGAGGATATACGAGTGATGCTCAACCTGTTTATCTTTGAGAATGTGAATTATTTTTCTATATTCCTCCGGGGTTTGAGTTATGACTTTTATTCCGGTAGGGATTGTTTCACCATGAAACTGTATATTATTTTCATGAAGTATGTTGCTGATTTCTTTCCAACTTAATTTATTTTCTTTGAGGGTAATTGGTGGAATCCTGGATTTTTTGTCGTCAACAGCTTGATTTTGTGAGCTTAAATTTTTTGGTTTGTCATTTACTGGGACACTAGTGTCCATATCTGTATGTATATCAGAATTTTCATTTGATGCTACGGTTGTAGCTTGATTAAAGTCATTTTTAGTCTGCGTCTGAGGGTTTTGAGTGGTATTCTCAGAGGGACTACTAAGTTTAATTTTCTTAAAGTTTGGTCTTTGGACCCGTTTACGGATGGTATGATCACCTTTAGTTTTAGGTAAATCATCATCTGAACTAGTAGGTTGATCGAGTGAAATTTCCTTATGCTTGTTGTCATTTAATTTTATAGGACTTCTGTCTCTATCGTTATCTTTCTGACCGTTTTGTGTAATACTAACGGGAGTATTATTTAAATCCTGTTGCGTTAGCTGTGCGCTGACCGCAACTAGCATATCCATCATACTTATTAAGAAGTTATGTAATTTACCTTCTGTGTCAGTAAAAGCTCCATTGGTTTGTCTGACAATTTCCAACTCCTTAATTTGTATCCTCACAGCATCCAGTATCCTATCCATTTTCGCATTCCAATGTACAGAAAATCCAGTGCCCTGACAAAAACCGGAGTCCCGCGCCCCGGAACCGAGCTCACACGAATGCAATACTATAGGCCTACAAGAGTTATTTACTCTTAAATTAATAAAACTTTGAGTAATACAGCAGTATTTATCAACGAACCAGAACGCGACCTCAGGTTACGTGATTTGATTCTGACTTACTCTCCGTATCTCATGTTCATTTCAGTCACTCAATTCCTCACTGCAAATAGCAGGCACCCAGCACCTGCTCAAAAATTTTTCGAATGTTTCTACATCTACAAAAGTATATCAATTTATAATTTCATGACTGCCTTCCGGTATGACTTTGCCACTTAGACCATTCTTTCGCCTAAGGGCGCGGTGCTAAGCACCTCTGATTTATTTAAACAAAAGTGAGCGGCCTCCGGCCTTACTTGATATATAGATTAAAACTCATTAGTAGTTGACACCTTGAACCGAAAGTAGTCTTCATCTTGATCTTGACATTACCGTAATAGCATTAACAAATGCTTTTTACAATAGCACTAATAACGAGACAGGGAGCACGAGGCAGCACTAACCCTAAGGTTAGGACTAAGCACTACGATGAAATGGCAATCTGGTGGAGCGCACGAAAAGCCCAACCTTCACTCGTGAAGGCAACCCTCAGAATGTAACATAATTATGAACATGCACTGCAACTTTATTGTATATATGTATATAGTTCTATTACATTTTAGTATATTTTTCAATTGTATCTTGTATTCTGTTATTTTGTAGTACTTCTTTTATAAACTTCAATTAATTCTTCTATGTTAAACACATTAGGATATAACGCAAACAATTGCGTCATACTTTTTTCACACTTATTAGGAAAAAATTCTCTCCATTGTCGGACTTTGGGTTGAATTACCCTGTGATGCAGGAGGCATCCTCTTTTTTCCTTACCACGTATCCGGTCTTCAGGTATGTATTAGGTATGCTTACGTCAGGTGCTTCATGCTTAATTGGTTAGTGAGCCGGAGAAGTCGCCCTTCTCTGGTGATATCCTGGCGATAGCTGTACAGATCAGATCAGATCATTAAGGAATTTTATGTTTTTCTGTCGGTAATTTTAGGATCTAATACCCAAAATGATCTTAGAGAACAACTTATTAAATTTTTACATCACATAAATTAGTAGAAGCTAGAAAATTTGCATTAAAGTGCTAAATGGTTCAGTATTTAAAACCATTTTTAAACCCAGTACACTTTCCATTAAAAAAATTATTACATAAATTAAATAAAAAAAATTGTTGAAATGCTGATTTTTAATGCAAGTCACTTCTATAATATTAATGATTTAAATTTTTCTGCAGTGTATGGTAATAAATAAATTTAACGGACACACAGTGTTACCATACCATGCAGGGTAAAATTATTCTCACGTTTAAATATAAAATAATCACATTTCTAATCCGTTTACAAATAACAAAAGTTCCAACTTAATTTTTTCGGGATAGTAAAAAAAACATTTTTCAAAGATGTGAAGAGATACACTGTTTCTTCGGTCATAAATTAATGAAATTTATTAAGAAATCAGCTTACATTAAATTGGGGAGAAGGAAGTGGCGAGAGTTTTAGTTTACAGCGCATCCACTCCAATAGATTGGCGCTATAGTCAAGACGTATTTCACGGCTCGTTACAGAACGTGAACGCTTCTCTTGAAGCAGGTATGATTTCTAATATCATAACAGCCGTACCGCTCATTGTTGATGCAGCACGACTTACTGGACTGAATTGTCTTCATTGCCCTTTTCGCTAACAAAAATTTAAGATTTACAAAAATTATTTTATTTATTTACTGGGGATGGTCTATTCGAAGTGAATGTTGTGCTCTCATGTATTAGGCACTAATTTTAAAGGTCACTGTTCTTCAGTGGAACGTTAACAAAACAATTTGAATAAATTATTTTATTTATTTACTGGGGATTGTCTATTCGAAGTGAATGTTGTGTTTTCCTGTATTAAGTACTAATTTTAAAGGTCACTGTTCTCCAGTGGAATGTTAACAAAACTGCAGCTTGTGTATATTTTTATCTATACTTATGACGCTTTATTTTTTTCATATACATTAAGTATGTATAATATTGTACAGATTTTTCTCTTAGAATTACTGATATTTTGCCTAACGATGAAATATTAAGTAACAGATGGTGACGCCTGCTTTTCTTTAGCAAGCATTATTCCTAAGCATTTCTTTGCTCTTTCGACTTCTCGACCGAAACTTACCGATATGAAGTGCTCAAGACTTTCCATTTTGACTGGATTTTTACGCATTTAAAATTTCTGATTCCTTAAGAGACTATGTCAGATTTTACTAATGAAGGATGATATCCGAATTCAGAGGCAGTCGTAAAGACCTTCGTTTTGGTTTTATTCGGTAGTCAAATAGTATGGAATCGCAAACAATAGAAACATTTCCAAGTGCCTTCTTAATGGAAAGAAAAGAGATTTTGGGATTGTGTAAGAAGGAGTTGGCACAACTGCCCCATACTTTTCCGGATTTCCCACTCTTTTCCCAATTCAGATATTAGCTAGAAAGTAATATTCAACGAACGAAACTTGTTTCCATTTTGTAATCCAGATTATAGCTTGAATTTTTCCAAGCACTAAATCTGAATCCTCAGAGATCAAGTCATGAAAGGTCCAGCTACACCTACGCTTATTTTTAACCCCGCCCACTAACGAACAAGCAGTACATAATCCTGCAAACCCTAGCCGAGATGAGGCAATGTTGTTGCCACCTGGTGTCGACTTTGGAAAATTAACACCTCAAATGTAATATCGTCCAATTTTGAAGATACAGACAGAACATGCGTGCTAAGTCTGACATTAAAATCTCCAACGAAATCATTCCAGCTTCCGGCTCAGCAAAATGCTACGATCCCACAGATCTCGAACTCTGTCGTGACCACGCCTACCTTGACATGCCACCCAGTTTTGAGCGCCTGACTTCTATGTAACTGCGGTGCCTAACACCAGGGTGCTTGGGTAATGAAACCCTACCCAATTACGTATAGTTTCGAATTATAAAAATTTTAACAAAATGTACAAGTGAAAATCATAAGTTGGGGGAAATAGTTAATTGTCGACTAACATGTACATTAAAGTAATTCCAGAAAAACATATCATAACTTAACTTAGTGGCTGTATAAGAAAGCAGGTCAGGCACGTAGGCCGTCGAGTGGCATAGATCTGTAAAGAAAGCACAGACATGGCGAGGGAACATAGGTATATGCGAAACTTTTGGTGCCGCCAGGTGAAATAATGCATGAAATATGTATACACAAAATACAATAATACAGGAATAACATATACATCTACACTATATAAAACATAAATATCAATCTAAATTATTACTCATAATAGCTCGAGGGCGCTTTATATACATTGCATCATTAGCGTCATAGTTATAATTAACAATTACAGGATTATCAACGAACTCCTGTTTATCATAGAATTTCCGCGCAAGGCGGCTGTAGAACACCTTAAGCTCTTCAGTGTTAAGCTCCTTGTGGAGCTGTTTATTACGAACATACCAAGGGGCATTGCATATTTGTGGAAGTACCACATTTTGGGCAGCTTGTAAGTTTTTGCGAAGAGATTTGCAGGAATACGCCCAAACTGGGCAGAGCGGCTGACTAACTCAAGATTTTCTATTTTGGCGCTCGACTGAGCGGTGCTATTGCACTCTAAAATCTTAACTATTGCGAACGGCCATTTAGAAGCAAATGAGAATGAATTAGAATTCAAAGAAATTGCACACCAGTACTTCCAAGTGATCCGTATCCAGGTTGAGGCTAACGACGCTACCTAAGTCCCTGCATCGGTGTAAATCGTTTAACCTTAATACATTAGTGCAGTTTTAGATTAGGTTTTGATATTCAGCATGGTAAATACGATAACGTTTTATAATTTGAGACCAGAAAATCTTTGTTCCTTTCCTTTTTCTTTTTTACCGCGATCTGCAAGTTTTTATACGCTTAACTGTCCGGAATTTTTATTTTCCGGCATTTCTTGAGCTATCCGAGTAGTCGAGCTTTTACTACACGAGGAATCAACTATTAAAAAATGAGAAACTACTTAATACAGAGATTTATTTTCAGTTACATTTTTAAGTTATGTTAATGCTAATGTAATAAATATTTCATGACTAAGATTTGAATTCAAAATTTTAATGCCAAATTAAACCTTATTTGTGATATTCAATAAATGTGTCCTTAGATAACAAGTTATTCTTTTAGAAGTCCGTTCTGCGTCCATTATGTGGAATAGGTCTAAAAATATAATTTTAAAATCCTGTAGAATTTATATTATAAACTATCGCGAAATATTAATCATAAAGAAGATTAATCATGAATTAAGAAAATTAATCATGAACTGAAATATTAATCATGAACTGAAATATTAAGCATGAATTAAGAAATATTAATCATGAATTAAGAAATATTTTTTACTCTTATCCAATAAGAACATATCTCGAATTTTTGGAAAAACTAAATTTTACTTTTATTTCTAGCTCCCACCCACTAACAGGTTAATTATGCGTTAACCTACTACCCGCTGTAGAATAGTGTAACACCCAGCTACCTGAGCTAGAATGCTCTACCCCAAATCGATTTTTCGAAAATTTTTTTTATTTTAAGATTATTTAATTAAATTTTTTTTTATATCTTTAAAAGTTAAGCTGTTAAGCTGTACCGCTCAATCTGAGCAAGAGCCTGAAATAAAGGGGGCATAGGCAAGTACAATAAATTCTAACGCTGGTGGCCCCCAGCAGCCTGAAAATTAACAGGCATTTCATTGCTGTTCTTAAAAGGACATTTCTTCAACACTGTGAATAGTGTACATAGCAATTTCTGAATATTTCATTTTGAACTATGTGCAGTAGTTGGCGCATTCTGAATTATCTTTTCAATTAGTACAGTAGCTGGCAAACCACGCCCCTCATGATATTAGATTCGCTGCTGAATTGATCAAGATCAAGATAGTACTTTCGGTTCAAGGTGTCAACTACTAATAAGTTTTAACCTATATATCAAGTAAGGCCGGAGGCCGCTCACTTTTGTTTAGATAAATCAGAGGTGCTTAGCACCGCGACCTTAGGCGAAAGAATGGTCTATGTGGCAAAGTCATACAGGAAGGCAGTCATGAAATTATAAATTGATATACTTTTGTAGATGTAGAAACATTCGAAAAATTTTTGAGCAGGTGCTGGGTGCGTGCTATTTGCAGTGAGGAATTGAGCGACTGAAATGAACATGAGATACGGAGAGTAAGTCAGGTTGCAGGATAATCTTTTAAGCGATTTCAAGACGAAAAATAATAGTCCATAAGGCTATTTCAAATTACTCTTCACAAAGTCCGTAATTTGGCTTTGCCAGATAATAAAATACACTTAAAACTCAACACAAAAATAGTTAATCATATCACGAATTCTTGAGTATATGAAATGCAATTAAATACTGGGTACTATTTACAATATGTACACTTTCACCACTTTGAGTTGTGATGAATAGAACGTGGTCGCTTAACCAGATTTTCTTCTGTTGGATCATAGTTTGCGAGATTTTTAATAGCATTATATGGTGAATTCTGAACTTGGATAAAGAATTTGTGCGAAATTATTAAGATCTGTTCTTGTATTTCAGGAATCTTCAGGTCTTGATACAGCTGGATATTTCTAATAAACCAGGGTGCTGAGGTTATTGAGCGTAGAATTTTATTCTGTAGATAGCTAAGTTTCTTTCTATGGGTTTTGCAAGCCGTGGCCCAAGTGGGGACTGCGTATAAGAGAATTGGTCGAATAAGCATCAGGTAAAGATTGCGTTTAGTATTCAGATTTAATTTAGAATTTTTCCCTAGAAGCGGGTAAAGAGCCATAAAAGCTGCATTAGCTTTGTTGGTGATATAACTGATGTGTTCTTTGAAAGTGAGCTGTGCATCAATATACACTCCAAGATATTTGTACGAATTGGCCGAAGGGATAAGAGTATCATGAATTTTTATATTGATATCCAGAGGGTAGTTTTTCTTATATCTTCTGTACATAACTATACAGCATTTGGTGGGATTAAGATTGATTTTCCATCTGGTGCACCATTTTTCTATTATTTTAATTTGGCTATTCAGTTTGTCTATTGCATGTTGCGGGTTTAAGGAATTAGTAAGTATTACCGTATCATCGGCATATTTAAGGATTTTTGCATTTTGCGGCTTGGGCATGTCACTTGCATATAGATTAAAGTTTGCTGGAGAGATGACGGAACCTTGAGGTAGTCCTCTATGAATATTTTTATGTGTGGACAAAGCATCACCACAGCGGACTTGGAAGGTACGATCTTCTAAATAGGAAATCATGAGATTTAAGAAACTTGAAGGAGGGTTTAATTTCGATAACTTGCATATTAAACCAGCATGCCACACTCGATCGAAGGCCTTTTCGAAGTCGAGGTAGCATTGCTGAATTGAGAATACTAAAACTGAGAGAAGGGTAAAACAAAAACTACTGAGCTGGTGAATAATTCATAAGGTAAATGGTAATTACCCAATGCCAGTAAGTAACAAAATATTTACGTTAAAGATACACCTTATTTTGAATATAAAAATCTTCATTATGTTGTCTTCGTCTCTTCAGGTACACTGCGAAAAAACAAGGTGGTCGCTATGTCTCCCATTCTACTGGGTCGATTGACGAAATTCAACTTGCGTCTTTCATGTCTCGAAAGCCCGACTTACGATATGTATTAGATTTATATATAGCATTGCTTTAATATAGGTATTTTGACACAAAATCGGACTCTTTTTCTGAAATGACATGCCAATGTTTTCCCATATTTCGATTCTACGACTCAAATTATGCTAAACTACTAAGTTTTGTAAAAATCGCACAAGCAGTTTTTAAAAAAATAGCTCTCAAACTGTGCGCTCCTCAGTGTTAATTGAATTTGGTATATATTTATTAATATCTCTTTTTTTATTAAACTTATTTGATTCTTCCTTTCATATTTCAAAATTTAAGTTTATTCCAGGTAAAATTCGCCTATTTTTTATGATTTATTTTTAAATGTTGTATTTTTAAATAATTTTTATAGGTAGCTTGTCTGAAGGATTCGTTATGAGTGCTAACGAACGGCAACACGATTTCTGGGAAAAATCGCCATGGGAGTTTTCCCTCCTTTATTGTAATCCGTGGTTTGGAACTCGGAGTTATAGGGATCGCCATGGGAGTTTACCCTCCTTCACTGTAATCCGTGGTTTGGACATCAGAGTTATAGAGATCGCCATGGTAGTTTTCCTTCCTTCATTGTAATCCGTGGTTTGGAACGAATAGGGATGCTAGATTTCTTGCTCACGGGTAAGCAAAAATAAGCTCGGTTTTGTGAGGAAAGCAACGGCAGCGAGCGATGTTTGTTTACATTTGGAAATTCAGAAAATTGCAAAGTTAAACATCAGGCAGATTTTCTGATTGCGATTTAGAGCAAACAGGCAATTTATGTCTGCAAATCCGCTTTTATCTGTTTGAAGTTCGGAAGATTTAAGATGCAGTGAATATGCTTAATACAACAGATTGCAATCTTAAAACTTATAAATCTTTTGAAACATAGTTTAAATTACAACATTTAAAACAATAAATCAGTGATAATTTGAAAATAATTGTTCGTACTGAAAAAACAGTAAACCATAGTTTTAAGCCACTATATTTAAAAAACAATACATCGGTAATTGAAAATAATGTTTATACCTCATCATTATATTATTAAAAACCGTTTTGTTGCATTCACAAAACGGTTAATGAATTATCTCATTAATATTATTAAAAATTAATTAATTATCTCATTATTTATTATAATTAGAAAGCGTAGATATTGTTTTAAAATAATGCTTAAAAATTAAGGCAATTTCTATTTGAAAAAGGAATATCTTTTCATGTGAGGTGGTCCATCATAGAAGAATGATTGAATAAGGCAGATTGCACATGTGTAGGATTTTTCAAAGAAATCTGTCTCATAAAACAGATAATCTTATTTGGGAAGCATACCTCAAAAGATCACTAGGGGTTTTTAAGGATCATTATCATTAGGTAAATCACAAAGTGTAATTACTTAAAATCAAATTTACGCCTAAGTAAAATTTGTATAAATATTTGCCAGTCTTGAAGAATTTTTGGGAGAATTATATATGCAGTCAGATTCTTATTAATGTAGAATCGTCTGATAATCGTTTCTACAGATTTACAGAACTTTAGGAAATAAGAAAACTACAGCAGTTAAATTATATGTAAATGATTATGGAATATATTTGTTTTCAATGTTTGGCACATTCAGAAAAGTAAGTAAATTCAAAGAAATGGTAAAATATTTTTTATTTGAGGAGCAAATTCAAAGATTCTGTGTTATTTATTTGACTATGTAACCATTAATAACAATGCAACCTTCCCAAATATTGCTTATGAAATGAATGTAATAATATTGTTGCGAAAACCCAACTGCGGTGAGGAAGCTACTGCGCAAAGCGGTATTAGAATGTGCAGGGAAAGGCAGGGTTGTCACATTTGCCACGAAATCAACTACTTGGCGACAGTTGACGACAAATTTGGCGGTGTGCCATAGACGGAGCGAGAATATTCTAGAAGGAATTCTTAGCGGTTTTCTCTTGAATATTCTCGAAGGTAGTTTAAAGCTATGTATATATATATATATACCCTGTATGCACGCAGAGTAGTAATGTAACCGTGTTCAAATATTAATTTGACAGCCACCGACAGAGTCAAGAGCTATAGTTTAGTGTTTTGATATGAAGTTGTCATCACAGTTATAGCCTGAAGTCTGTGTTGCTGATTGTCTTTGGAACTATCCTGTGAAATACTGGCGAATAAATTGTCCTTTGATTCTTCAAGTCTTACAATGAATTACTCCAAATCCACGAAACCGTAGAACGCAACAATATATATATATATATATTCCTAATTCTGTCAGAAATAGTTGTTAAATATTCCGATGAACACATTAATACAGATAATAAAAGGTTTGCAGCGGCGCAATTGCAAACTGGTATACATTTCGTCCATGAAACCTTTCCTTCTTTACATAGAATTTCTTTGGATAAGGGAAGTGACGTACGACCCCTGAAACGATCGGGGAAGACTAGTAGAGTGCAAACGAGGACTTGGGGCTTGCGAGAAAATCGGCTAGCATGGCGCGGTGAATTTCGGTGAATAATGGTAGATTGGCGTATTTGTTATCAAGGCCTTTACTCAGCAATTATTTACACTGCTGGGTAGTCTTAGTCAAGCCTAAACGATTTTCAGCTTAAACGATTCATTCATTTTGATTCACAGATTTGTTTTTTCAAAAATCATGTAGACATACTCTAAGAAAAGCAATTGCTGCCAAAATCGCCATTCGAGCATTATTAATTAAAAAATCCAAGCTAAGCATCAATTTGAAAAGAAGATTATATTTACAGCTAATGAGACCAGTTTTAATGTATGCAGTGCTAGTCTGGGCAACAGTGTTCAAAACATACCGCAAGAAAATCCAAATTTTCCAAAATAAATGTTTAAGAGAAATAGTACACGCCCCATGGTTCGTCCGCAATTTACAACTACATAAAGACTTCAAGATTAGACCAATTCATGACTTTCGCACTGTGCCTTGATTATTTTATAGCTCAGCTCTTAATCTGTGTATACATATATATATATATATTATTAATTAAGTTATAAGTTATTTCTTTTTTCATACTATTCGTAATCTACTTAAGTTATTCGATGAGGGGTAGGGCCTTTGGCCCAGGCACCCTGGTGCTAGCACCGCATGATATCTCCGCCGTGGACCAATTCATGATGAAATACTCACCACCAGCCATAATTTCTATAACCGAATTGAAAACTCTGAATACCAACATTTCAAGAATTTAATCAACTACGACCCCAAAATTGAAATAGCGGCCAAACGACAGCGCAGTATTTTCCATAATTCACGATGGTGAATTTGTAAATATGTATATATCACTGTTAGAGACTTTGTTTTTTAACGAAAAGGACTTAATCTTGTACCGAGATTTGGCAAAGCTGAGTGGATTTCAATTTGGATATGTAGTGTTTGTGTATTGTAATTTCCGTGTGCCAACTATCCAAGATAGGACTTAGTTTTAGTGTTTTGTGAACTTTACTAAGAAAGGACTTAGTGTTATAATTAATATGATTGAAAGACTAACTTACTTTAAGCAGCAAACTGCATGGACAGTACTATAATCGGTTACTTCACCATGTGACATTAGTGTCCATTCGTGAAGCAGCAGCCAAAAGTTTCCCCTGAAGAGAAACTAAATTTACAAAAACGAAATATAAAGTATATCCCTCATATGTGCCTAAAAATATGAAATATCAGCGTTATGCAGATCATATTAGATGCTTAATTCACGTAGTTAATGTGCACGTACCAGCTTCGTCATGGACGGTGCGGCGGTTATCGCCCTAATTTTAAATATACCAACGCCTAAGGGCAGAAATTACCAAATGTAGCAGTAAAAGCAGTTATCTGCTATAAGCTGCAGAAACCATGAAAAGATTCGATTGGCTTTGGACTTTTACTACTGTATCTCACTTCCTGACTTTCATGGAAAAAAAGAGGTGTTCTTGAAAGAATACCTGATCAACTGTAGAATAAGCATGGAAAATCATTTTCGTTGGTAAAGTTCGTAGTATTTCGTCAAAGTCCAGCTCCAGAGGCAGCCAGTCAGGAAAAACAGCAAACTTTCACTAAGTCCAAAAGTTCTAAAACTTTGAAAAATCTTGATTAAATTATGAAAATACACTGTAAACTGCAAAAAGAGAAGAAAAGTCCGATTACTATATGAAAAAAGCAAATATATGCAACTCCTAATTAAAATTTTTTCAACTGTTCGGCTACGCCCGGACACTCAATCTCTTGATCCATTTCATAAGACCGCCCTAATTTCTTCACCGCTCAGCCCTAATTTCTTCAATAGAAAATGCAATAAATGCGTTTTAAACGAACAGCTGGAGGGCCTGTAACGCAAAATCAAGTTTGTCATTCTCATTTTGTACTTTTAAAAATTTATGATAAAGATCTTTAAGCTTGAGTATTAAGGATTTAAATTCGTCTAAGTTTGAAATGCTGGATATTTTAGTTTTTTCTTCGGAGGTATTATTGGAGCTAGCTATTTTGGCATAAGATGTATAAGTAGTTTGCTTTTCTTCTTGAGTATTCTTAGTGAACTGGGGAAAATCTTTTGTTGGAATTTTCTGTTTATTGGTGAGATTTTGAAAATTTTTACTGGAATGTAAAAATTTACTGGGATGATTCAGGATTTGTTGTTGCGTGATCTCCAAGCCTAAAACGCATTTTGCTGGTACAGCTGACTTTCCTTTAAAAGGACATTGGTACGACTGGTGATTTTCTAGACAACGAACACATCTTGGAGTGTAACAGGCTCTTTGGGTATGTCCATACCTTTGACACCTGATACACTGAACAGGTCAGGTCTGCTTTTGTAGCCTACTCTCATGTCAGAAATATGCGTTACATGGAATACTTCTTTTTTCTGCACTGTGCGCGGAGTTTCAAGATAGAAAACAAGTAGCATTGTTGGAAATTCGTTTCTCATTCTCTGAATTTGGTGAAGCTTTAATACAGTAATGTTATGATTTTCAAGTTCCTCTTTTATCTCCTCAATAGGGGTATGAACTGTAAGGCCTTTGATTACGGCTTTAAGATTTTTCTCGTTGGTAATAAGAAATGTGTGAAAAAGTACTTTCTGCTTCTCAAGATATTCAGGCAGTTGCCTACATTATCAAAATCTGCCCTCCTGGACATTCCAGCTGGTTGGTCGCAGGAATAAAATCATACTTACGAACGGAGAACATCTGCTTAAGGAAAAGAGAACCGTCTTCCAGAGCCCAATGGCTCTGAATGATACTTTGACTTTACACCGGCATCAACACGAAATTTATCGCGCTATTTCTGGCACCTCAGATAATCCACGGGTGGGAGTAACCTCGCGTACGAAACCTCATGGAGATTTCTCAAGAGAGAACTAACAGAAGAGAAGAGAGAAGCTAGGCCCATGCCTATAAAGGCGGCTATCAACCGGTATTCGAAAAGGGGTAGTGGCGAGACGACTCAGTCCTGGTCACAGGCAGTCACTTGGGAAGTTATCCTGCCGAATGCTGACCCAGAGACGTTGCTTAATATTCGCTCTTGTAAACAGTGGGGAAATTCAGAAGTCAGAGGAAATGAGGTATTATTTTATTAAAAATGTGTGGCATAAGGCTTGAGATTTATGTCTGCTTCCAGAAGTTCATATATAAAGTTATCAGCGTAATTTACAACTTCATTAGTGATTGCTTTGTTATAGAAATTGCTATTAATTTTATTGATGAATGATTTGAGGTGCTGGAGCTTGAGGTCTCTATGTAATTGTTCATTTCGAACAAACCAGGGGCCTCCAGTAATTTTACGAAGGAAGTTGTTTTGAAAAACTTGCAGTTTATTGAAATCACTGTTAGAGGCAGTACTCCAGGCGGGTGAGGCATAAGTAAGGATGGGGCGTAGGATAGATAGATACGTTTCTTCCTGGCAAGGTCTAATGGCGATGCCGGATTGAGTAAGTGTTTGAGTTTTCTTGAGATTCCAAAGGCTTTACCTACTGGCATTGAAATGTGTGCATTGCATGTAAGAGTGCCGTTAAATTTAATTCCAAGATAAGTAGCTTGATTGACCCTTGGCACCATCTCATTAAAAAGTGTCAAGCTCCCATTGGTTGATTTTCTTTTGTGCGTCCAATAAGGAGTAGTTTAGACTTGGAGCTATTAATACAAGTCCTCCATTTGCGGTACCAATCCTCTATCTCGTGGATACGGGATTGAATCCGGGTAATGGCATTTCCGAGACTGAGCGAGCTGGAAAGAATCGCTGTATCGTCCGCATGGCAAGATGATCGGTGATGAAATTTGGATTATCGTCGAACATCGGGAAATCCATTACGTGAATGATATAGAGAATCGGGCCAAGGATTGAACCTTGAGGCCCACCCGCTTTAATATTGGTAGTAGCAGATTGGTGGTCGCCCTGCCTGACCCTGAAGGCTCTGTTGGTAAGAAAGGAGCACAAAGTGAGGATCATCTCTCTGGAGAGATCGAGAGAAATAAGCTTATAATTGAGCCATTATGCCAGACGCGGTCAAAGGCTTTTGCCACGTCTAGCATAAGAAAAGCAGTTGTTTGGTGTTTGTGAATCGCAGCACTAATGTATTCCAAAATGCGAACCAACTGCATAGTAGTGGAAAGTCCACCGCGAAATTCAAACTACTGGTTAGGAAGAGATTTTAGTGCTATATGCATGCGTTTGTAAATAATCCTCTCCAATATCTTCCCCAACGTTGGGAGCAAACTGATTGGCCTGTAGCCATCCACTCGTGAGCCGTCCTTCCCGGGTTTGGGAATCAAGATGACAACTGCTTGTTTCCACGTCGAAGAGAAGTAACTCAGATACAGGCAGGCGTTATAAATACCACAGATTATGCTAATAATATTTCTTGGAAGACTTTTTTATCATAAGATTCGAAATGTTATCCTTGCCAGGCGCTTTTCTTTTATGGAGCTTAGAGATAATTGTTTTTACTTCCCCAGGGAAAGTGAAGGTGGGGAGACTATTGGCACTAGGTTGGCATAACCAATTTTCTACAAAGCTATCGACGTGACGGATAAAATTGGGATCAGAGGGAAAACTGTTAGGTGTGAATTGTTTTACAAAATGTGTAGCGAAAGCTCTTGCTTTATCTTCATTGCTGTAAATGAAGCCTGTGTCATCCTTAAGGGGCTTGCTGCTGGTTTTGTTTGCCTTAAGATTTCTAACGTATTTCCAGAACACTCCGTCTTCAGTATTTAGATTATCAATTTCGTTGTTCCAAAGTTTGATTCTGTGTTCGTCGATCATTCGTTTGATTGTCCTGTTTAATTTATTAATTTCTGATTTTATTGCTCGGTCACGTGAATATGTGTAAATTTTCCTTAACCGGTTTCTTGACTGAATGACTCTGGAAAATTCAGAAAGCTATGGTGGACGCTCAGCAGGTCATGAAGAACCTCGCTGATCTTATAGCGCTTCTGCACAACACAACTAACATGGCTGAAAACTAAAACACAGTGAGGCCCGAAACTGAGATAAATTATGGATCGTAGGTCCTCAGTAAAAATGACCCCAGTGACTATCATGACATGGAATGCACAGAACATTACCACCAAAATTAGTGCACTGCAGGACTTTCTCACAGACTACAACATTGGCATTGCACTAATCGCTGAGACACACGCTACGCCAGCGCAATCCCTGAGTATTGCTAACTATCGAAGTTATCGCTGCGATAGAATCAGACACAGAGGCGGAGGTGCCTAATCTATGTCAAACGGAGTCTGGACTCCTGCTTCTACGCTTCTGACAATATTCATGGGTTTGAAGAACTAAGGGTAGTCGTGCGGATCCCTAATTGGGGTAATTTGATTGTATGCCGCCTTTACAACACTCCAGATCTCCGACTGCAAGATCAACATTTACAAAATTTATTAAATAACCGCTTTCCTACCATAATGGGAGGTGATCTTAATGCTAAGCATGTTAGCTGGGGGTGCCGCAAAACAAATAAAAACGGTGAAATCCTTCAAAACTTCCTGTTTAATTACCCATACTACATTTACTCCCAGAAGATTTTACTTTTCGGCCTACTCACCCAAGACAGTATCCAGACATTCTGGATCTTTCCCTCACGTCTGATAACTGATCGATCGCTACGGAAGTAATCAATGCTCTTTCTTCAGATCACGTGCCAGTTCTGGGACACCTAGTTATTAGCAGGCCTGAAGCCAACACCACTTACAAAATTACTGATTGGGACATATTCAAATCCGAAATTAACAATCACCTCCCCAATACAAAACTACTTAAAATTACACATGATATCGACCAAGCCATCACAAGTATCACCACCTGCATTGATAAGGCATTGCAAAATTCTGCTACAGAAATTATTACTAAAAATCATCACTTCAAACTTCCGCAAGAAATTAAATTAATTAGCCAATTACAAAATAGACTCCGCGAGATCTTCGCCCACTCCCGTGACCCAGCAATTAAATCGCAAATCAATAAACTTAATCGCAATATTAAAAGCTTAATTGACACCCACCGGACTAAACTTTGAAATAACAAAATTCAAAAAATTAAATGCGGGAGACAGAGAATTCTGGAAGTCTTTCTGTTTAATGAAGGCGACAAAAACAAGCAACAAACCTCTACAGGACGACACTGGATTCAAATACAGAAACGAAGACAAAGCAAAAGCCTTTGCCACCCACTTCGCCAAGCAGGTCATTCCAAATCAGACCCCTTTAGACCATAATTTCATTAATCACATTAACATGTTCGTCGATAATTGAATTACCCATCTCAATGTCAAAAATCTCCCTGTTTCTACCTCTGCCGCAGAAGTTACCTCTATTATAGCTAAACTTCATAACAAAAAAAGCACCCGGGAAGGAAAAAATCTCTAATTGAATGAATAAACATCTGCCTAGTAATTTCATTAACAAAGTCTAGCATTTACAACGCCTGCCTGTACCTGTGCTATTTCCCATCTGAATGTAAACAAGCGGTTCTCATCTTAATTCTCAAACCCGGAAAAGATAATACAAGTGTGGACGAGTTTCGCCCAATCAGCTTGTTTCCTACACTGGGAAAAATCCTAGAGAGGATTATCTGCAGAAGACTACAACCAGCCCTAAACGCGCTTCCAAGCCAATAGTTCGGATTCCGTAAAGGGTTGTCTACCACAATGCAGCTTGTCAGAATAGTTGAAGTTTCAAGCGCAGCTATTCATATACACCAGACAACTGCTTTCCTTACGCTGGACGTGGCAAAAGCCTTGACCGCGTCTATCATAACGGACTTATCTACAAGCTTACTTCCTTCTATCTCCCCAGGAAAACGATTCTGATTCTTCACTCCTTTCTAAGTGATCGAACCTTCTGTCTCAGCCAGGGCGACGTTTATTCTGAAAACACATTAATTAAATCCGGCGTCCCCCAGGGAAGCATCCTTGGGCCTATTCTCTATTTCATATGTGTTATTTACTTCCCTATGATTGAAAATACAAACAACATCACCGCCTGCTACGCGGATGATACCGCCTTCTTTCTAGCTCACTTAATCCACGACCTGCCATGACCAGAATATAAAACCACCCACACGAGAGAGAGGAATGGTGAACCAAATGGAAGACGTCCATTAATGCCACAAAATCCAAATTATTATTCATAGGACGGCACAGAAGAAGAAACATTGATGGAGATCTAACCCTCTTTAAATAAAGTCAGAGAGGCTTTAGGTACTCTTTCATTAAATACATACTTGGGAGTTCGTTTAAACGACTCTCTTACATGGGGTCCTCACATTTCCATGGCCATCGGGAAAGCCACTGGGGTTCCTAGGAAGCTCAGAAACTTTCTTGACGCCTCCTCACCACTGGATCTTCCACGCAAGAAGCACATTTACACATCAATATTAAGGCCCATCCTTACATATGCCTCTCCTGCATGGTGCTCTGTTCCCACCTCCGTGTTAAATAAATTGCAGATTTTTCAAAACAACTACTTACGAAAAATCGCAGAAACCCCCTGGTTCGTTCGCAATGAACAGCTACACAGAGACCTTAAACTCCAAAGTCTGGCGTTATTCATCAATAAATTAAACAATAACGTTTTCAACAAAGCCAACACCAATGCGGAGGTAAATTATTCAGACAATTTTAAGTACGAGCTCCTAGAAATTGACATCAATTTATGGCCCTAAGCAACTTACATTTATCGGAATCCCCCATAAATAGTTTTAATTTCTTCTACCCAACTTTAAAGCATGAAAGTACGACACTCTCATTTTCGCTGGGCTGGGCCACATCTACACAATCTTCCTGCAGTTCCTTGCAAGGTATTCCTGCGAAGCACTGTATGTTATGTCTCGCCTAACCGGGGTTATTTGAAGTGCTCGTAGTAGCGACCCGCTCCAGTTCCAGCCCAGACACCATGAAGGTAGGACGTCTTCTATCAAACTTCCATTGATTGCCATTTTGCTTACCATTTCATGCTGAAATTGCTTCCATCGATCTGAAAAGCGGCCTTTTGCATTGTTATCAATCTGTTAGCTTAAGAATTACATTTTTCAGCAGAATTTATTTCTGCCTCTGAATATTTTCTCGCGTCTATACTGTTATTATTTGCACTAATACTTTGCGCCACATGTCAATGAGCCTATTAATCGTTAAAATCTTTCCTATTCGCTTTATGCTTAGTGTTGGTATTGTGTATAAAAACTAATATATATATAAAACTACAAAAAAGTATATAAAAAATAATATTTCATATTATTGATCTTTACTTTTTACTCTACCCCTAAAGTTTCTCGTGTGTAAGTGGCTCACTCTAGTGTGCATCAAGTAAATTAAGTTATGCATTTTTCCTATTTCTGCTAACTGTATTTAATTCCAATAAGGAGGTAAATGGTTTTGAACCATAGGCACTCCGTAATACAAAATCGTTGGCATTGGCAAAACGTCGCTGGAAAAACTGCTGTTGGATAGCGGTCCAGTGCAGCCTGTTTATAAATTATTACCACTTTAAGAAATTTTGCGTGGTGGGCTGTTTTCGTTCTGAGTGCTCACCATCATGCTGTTAGGACGAAGTCGGAGGAAATTCTGCACTCAGTAGGCGGGGTTTAGAGAGGTATAGCCTCTGCACAAAATTCATTGTATAGGTCAAAGAGGTTAGAATACATGGAGAAGCTCTATGCCCAGTCTAAGTAAATAGTATTCACGTGTTTAAGCAGAACCTAACCAACCCCAGTTTCGTTCCTGTCAGACGTAAATTAAAGACTGCTGATTCTTGGCGACATTTCATTTTATTTCTCCATTATATAATTGCATTAAATTCTGTGTTATGTAATTTCATGCTCTCATTAAAAGTATTGTGAACAAAAGAGAAACAATAACTAAGTATTTAAACCATAAATTGATTATACTTTAGTTGCTGTAAATATATACAATTCCCTAATTTTCCGTGTTAAAACCTTTAACTTGAATGAACAATGATAAAGAAAATTATTTAAATTCTGCAATCTTATTTTTAAAATTTGCACCACAAATGTGACTAAAAATCAAATCCTGTTATTAAATATTTAGTTGAAAAGAAAAGAAAGTTAAATACAAAAATTATATGACTTGTAACATAATTAATGTAAGCTGTTTTCTTTTGCAGAAAGAGCTAGCCACTCTCCCTCCCCTAGCTCACTTACCGTTTTGCTTTCCCAGCTTAATTGATTACTAGAATATATTATTGCTCTCTGAAGAAAAATCTGAGAACTGTATTTGTTTTTTCGTGCTTGTTACACCTAGAAAATAATCAAAATCTTTGTTGACGGCTTTTCAAACACACATTTTCTTTGTTCTACTTACTTATACAAGTTTAAAACACTCTTCTACCCAGAAATGAAATCTGAAAATATAGCCATTATTTACTTGTAACAATTTAGTACCTTTTAACCCCCTCTTCAGACGGAAAATCAGAAAACACACAAAAAATTGATACCGATGACGTTTACCGTCTGTTCGCTTAGAAAGGGCAGCTCTTTTCTGCCCTGCTCTGACAGGGCGCGACTTATTTTCTTCTCCCGGCTTCAGTCTCCTCGTACTGCGATAGTAGAAGCGCCATCTCCATGTATACCAACTTCCTTGTTAAAAGCTTCATTGAGATTAACACTCCTGAGCCAGTTCATTTTGTCTAATTTAATGCATACATAGGTGAAGTCAGGAAAGACACGAAACGTTTCTCATCTCAGATGTATATTATTTATCCAAAATTTAAAAAGAAATTAAAGACATTTGCGAAATTTAGTGCTATACAACATCGGAATTTTGTTTAATGTTTAGAGAGGTTCGAATTGAGATTCGAATGCAAGCTTTACATCAGAGCCGTCAATTTATGACATTTTAACTGACCAAGCCCCTTTTATCAGACATTTCTAAAAACATCAGCATTGAAAGAACTAAACGCCAGTATAATGTGTTTTAAATCTTTAGTAGTTTTTCTCTAACATCATTATTGTTGCTGTTGTTCTCGTCCGGAAGGCAGCAGTTCACAGAGAACAGGATATCACTGCTGGCCTCCAAAGACGCTCGCAGAAAATGTAAAATTCAGGGAAACCAAGGTGTTTAGCACTTAATACAAACAAATTAAATTATCTGTAATTTCGGTTTTAAAAGTGCTATAGGTTTAAACGTTCGATGTTTCTATCACGTCTCTTATAAACATCGGAATTACTACCCACATGCCGTTTAGAGGTAATCGTTAATAGCATTTACAGGTACGGAATTTCTGGCCTTGGTACTCAAAATTAGCTGCATTGCTTTAGTTATGATATAAGTGACCTGTTAAGAAATTTCCTAATTTATATTTGAAGCGTGGATGCTCTTTGTATTCATTTAAAAGGAGAACTTTATCTACTGCATTTACAACCAGTATATCACTCTTTTACTGTGGTAAGTGGTTTTCTGAGGTAGGTTTTACTCTTTTACTGAGGTAGGTTTTCTCCCACTTATCTACTGAGGTAGGTCGCGCGCATTTGGCTCAGAATAGAATTGATACGATGTAATCATCCACTAATCAACCAACATCCAAGATATCTATCGGTTGCTAAACAAGATGACGTAAGAAAACTTTTAAAGGACATTAAAAAAAACGACATTAAGAGCCGCCAGGAAGCTCTCACACCTCTTCCATCGTCCTGGTCCGAAAGAAAACGGAATTGACTAGATTTTGCCTAGGCTATCGTCGGCTGAGCGAGGGCAAGATGAAAGACTGTAAAGACCTTATATAATCAGTTATTTATAATTCAACATTTCTTTCCCTCCTATTTCAGTTTCCTGCCGGAATGTAAATTTTAATGGCGTAGTATGCAGAATCTAAGCTTGTTCAGAAGCAGTATTTAAGCTGCGTTTTAAGAGTTCGTGAGGAGTAGTAGCGGAGTTAGTTCCGAATTTATGCTTCGCGTTTGAAATCAACTGTCTAATTGGTGTTAGACACCCTTCAGTTTATACTACTATTGTAGGATTGGCTTTGCTGTGTGCAGCCAATTTAGCTGTTTAGAAAACTAAGGAGCCAATCTTTAGCCATCTTAATTTAGTGTGAAGTTTACATTTTTATTTTCTGTTCAATTTATTCTAGCTACAAGTGGCGGTTAATTGTGAGCACCCGAGAGCGTGCATTTTGTTAAATTTAGTTCAGATAAAAAGGTTATTTAAAACCTACTTCTGCAGTATCTGTTCTTCAAAGACGTAGAGAGAATTCGCTACTTTTTCATCTACGTAGGCCTATAATTTACGCTTCCAGAAAGAATGAGGCTCTATAAGACAGATATCTTCTTCCTAGACTTGATAACAAACTACTCGCTTTCTGGAAGCAGGTGGCATCTGATATTTGATTTGAAGTGTGGTACTGGTAGGTAGAAGGGCACCTTGAAGACCGAGTAAAGACAGCACTTACTACCGCACAAGGACTTTGACAGTTCAAGGTATGGCCCATCACAAAGGGGCCTGTATCATATCTCTAGCGAAGAGGCTGGCAGGATATCAGAAATAATTATACAGAGTTGGTTTCCAAGGTTTCGAGTTCTTTTTCAGCTACATTCTGATGAAGGAAGTAATTTTAGCTCGGGTGTAATTAAAGAACACCATAGAGTACTCGGCATAGACAAAACCCAAAAAACGTCAGAACATAATATTTAATTTGCGCACATTTAGAATCATTAGTAGACTTCCGAGTTCGTGACACGTTCAGAGAGCTGCCTGTCGGAGCTTTCGAACTCTCTTAGAATAGGCATTTCAAAACCATTTACTCTCCCATTTCATGTATAGGTATGTAACAGATACTTCATTCCCACCTATTCGATACATGTTTGCTTTTGAGGTCTAAAACTAGGGCACTGAAGACGTTAATAGTCAAAAGATCCACATTAATAGCACTGGAGTCCGGCTTGTGCCCGAAATTCCATTATCATCTTTTTTAAAGTGTTTGTCCTGAGAATTTTTTTTTTAATTTTTAAAAATGTAACGAGCGGATTGAGAAACACCTATTTGTCTAGCTGTTGTTTTCGCTTCAAATTCAGCCAATTTCATTTTTCCGACTATTGTTTTTTCCGCATCTTTAGGTTCTTCAATTTTACCTACCAAATGCCTTGGCGAAGTAATCCTAGCCCATTCATCTATAAAATCTTCATTAAACTCATTAGGGCTAGACCTTTAATTTAATCTATCAACATTAAATCCTTTAGTTGCTCAAATATTTCGATATTTAATCCGTTGAGACACCAATCTAAAAATGTGTTCAGTTCGTGATAGAAATCGTATTACTCAGAATCCGGATTTTTCTGAATCTCAATAAGAAGTTTTCGAAACTTCTCAGCGCTTAAACCTTTTAAGAAATAATCGCTTTATATGTTTGTAATCTCTAGTCTGCACTTCAGGCTCCCTAGAAATTGTATTTTTTACCTCAATAGGAAGTACGCCAATGAGATATGACGCCCATTCATATGTGGGTAAGTGCAGAACTTTATTGTGCCTCTCAAAACGTTCTAGGAATAGACTGACATCATCAATTTTTAAATTAACCTTAAACATTTAATTTCTGAAAAATTTGATTAAATGCTGTTTCATATCCAGATATATCAGACTCAATGTTCTGTTTGGCTTTCCAATGTTCTAGTTCTAAATGCTGTTTTTAAATTTCCTTATTTCGTTGTAATATCTGAAATTCCTCCTCTCTGGCTTCCTGTTCTAATTGTAAATCTCTCGCTTTTGTTTGCCTGTCTAAATTTTCGTAATCTATCCTATCATTTATAATACTTTCTAAAAAATTTTTACCGATTCTTCCTCAGAATTTTCATTATTCATTACTAACTGTTTTAAATCTATCACTTTCATATGTTCTAAAGTTATTTCCACAAATTCTGCTGCTGCGAGGAATAGATCGCCTTTTTTAAGTTTTACTCAAATACGCCATTTTCAAAAATGTAACCGTTGAACAAATAAGAACTCAATTAATAGAAACGGTTATTAACCAAATAATACACATAAAAAATATCAGAAATGGGAAAACAACTTTTTATTTTCTTTCTTACAAAATTAAGCAAATGAAAATAAAAGATTAAAAGAAATGTCATTCATTTTGAATGCATTCACAAGTTTATAATACAGAAAGAATAAACGCACTGAGCCAATAGTTTTCTTATCAACTTGCAGAGTCGGTCTGTTCTTTTTCGTAGCTCAAAATGCAGAATGCTTAAGATGTAGAAGACGAAGTGGCGAATACTCGCTACGTCTTTTGAGAATAAATACTGCAGAAGAAGATCTTAAATATCCCTCTTTTTTTTAAACGAAATTAAAACATATGCACATACTTGGTGTTCAACATTCACCACCATTTGTGGCTAATTTAATTAACAGAAAATAAGGATTTAAATGTATAAAATTATCCATTTCATTACTGTTCTTAAACGAACATTTCTTCACCATGTAAATAGTGTACTTAGCAATTTCTGAATTTTTCGTGTAATTATTTTGAATTATGTGCATATATCTTTTCGTTCAGTGCAGTAGTCAGCAAGCCATACCCTTTCATGACATTAGATTCGCTGCGTTAGGCCACGCGACCAGCTAAACAGTGCCTGACCAGCCCCTTCTACAGTTCCGTCCAGTCTTGGCATTTTCTTGCAGGAAGCAATGGGCTTCACAGCTTTTCCCACCTCAGCTTATACCTCATCTGGGGAATACAGTAGCGTCTCATCCTAGCATTGCATTTGCTTCACGCATGCGCAATAGGCATATATGGTAACCTTCGTCGCTTGGCCATGTATGTTTGGTTGGCGATGAATTCATATTTCCGCGATGTGAAGTGCTGAGGATTGTGTGAAATTAGGTCACTTTATACCTCATCTGGGGAATACAGTAGCGTCTCATCCTAGCATTGCATTTGCTTCACGCATGCGCAATAGGCATATATGGTAACCTTCGTCGCTTGGCCATGTATGTTTGGCTTGGCGATGAATTCATATTTCCGCGATGTGAAGTGCTGAGGATTGTGTGAAATTAGGTCACTTTATACCTCATCTGGGGAATACAGTAGCGTCTCATCCTAGCATTGCATTTGCTTCACGCATGCGCAATAGGGATATATGGTAACCTAGCAATAGGCATATATGGTAACCTTCGTCGCTTGGCCATGTATGTTTGGCTTGGCGATGAATTCATATTTCCGCGATGTGAAGTGCTGAGGATTGTGTGAAATTAGGTCACTTTGTGCTCCATTATGCGAGCAATTATTTGCTAGTTACTTCAAAAGGCATATGGGCTGAGCTTTGTGCTCAAATATACGAGAATTTTGGGGGACTTGAAAAAAGCGTATGGGGAAATAGACGTTACCCTTTTTCAGCTCGTGTTGATGTTTTTGAATTGCTTAATGTTGTAGGTTTTTGTAATGTGCAATAATCAGTTAACCGTATTTTACATTTATTTCCAAATGTATTTTTGTTTGCTATTTCATCTTATATTTACTGTTACCATAAAATTTCTTCTTAAATTCTTGCTTTCTACAAAGGCATGTCTCATCTTAGGCAAATAATTCAGTGCTTTGGCATAATCAATTAATTTAACGTCATTTTACATTTTTTTTCATATTTACAGGTATCATAAAAGATCTTGGCAAATAATTGTTGAGAGCTTAACATAATTAATTTAACCTTATTATCATAAAAGTTCATCTTTTAACAGGCATTCAGCAAAATAACATACTTTGGTCCTTTCTTTTCATATTTTTGATTACATTATCTTACCGTAGTAGCAATCCAAAAGGCGTACGGTTTATAGCATTTTATTCTTCATCAACCCTCTAAGAACTCTGATTAGGCTTACCATAATAGTTTTTGCTCAAAATGGGACAATTATGAGAAAATACTCGCAACAGAAAATGAAACTTGAGAAAGTTACTGTTATGATTGAAAAGGTACAATACAAAAACAGCAATAAATTTAACTAAATTTCTGGTGATTAAACATACCTCATTCAGTATTATTTATCATTAGTATTTTTCACTAGTGTGAAGTTTCTTTAAAAATTCTTAGTTATTTAAAATTTACTTTCTGGTAGGAAACTCAAATAAGGAGGGAAAAGAAAGTAAAAATGAAAATAATTGGTTAGAATAAAATAAAGTCCTTACACAACTAATAATGGCAAGTTATTTTTCAAAGAACAAAGTACTCCGCAAAATACAATCCTTGGTCAGTACTGCGAGAGAGGAAAGAGTAGTCTGACGCCAATGAACATAAACACAGTTCGATAACTTTTCGTTTTCATATGATTTTATCGGAAGGGATTGAAATGAGAACGCTATACAATTTCTCTTATTGCTAAAAACTTTCAAATTTAAAATGAAATGATAAAATTTAATATTTTACTTATTAAAAGATACAAATCATATTAAATTATACCGCTGGTGTGCTTTCATGTGAAACTAAAAGTAGCATGTTCTCATTAAATTCAACTATTCATTTCTTTCAGAGACATTTACCCTTAATTTTCTTCTAAATGATTACTTAAAATAGAACCAAAAGGAAAACATCTTATTAGACATTAAAAGCAACACTTTGGTTGTTTGAAACCCTTAAGCCCTGACGTGCTATTAAATGTACTGATGTGCTGCTTATTTACGAGAACGTGCTTTCGCACCATACTGCAAAAGGAAAACACCTTGTTAGATATATAAAAACAATACTTTGATTGTTTAAAATTCTTATGCACTGACGTGCTATTAAATGCACTGATGTGCTGATTATCTACGAGAATGGTGCTTTCCCACTATACTTGCAAAAGAAAAACATCTGGTTAGATATATAAAAACAACATTTTGATTGTTCAAAACTCTTATGGCCTGATGTGATATTAAATGCATTGATGTGCTGCTTATCTACGAGAATGCGCTTTCCCGCTATACTGCGAAAGAAAAACATCTGTTTAGATATATAAAAGCAACACTTTGATTGTGTAAAACTCTTATGCACTGACGTGCTATTTAATACACTGATGTGCAGCTTATTTACGAGAATGCGCTTTCCCACTATACTGCTAAAGAAAAACATCTCGTTAGATATGTAAAAGCCCTATTTTTATTGTTTGAACTTTTATGCACTGACGTGCTGTTAACTGTACTGTTGTACTACGTACTAATAGGAAAGTGGTTTCTCAAATATACCAGGAATATTTAAACCAGATCTGGATAATGTGTTTATCTATGAGGGATGTACAGTACTTCTCCCAAGCCCACTTCGACGCCCCTGCAATGGAGACGACTGGAGATAAGCTATTAATAATAGTGATGAAGGGCAATATTGTCTAACTTTAAAAGACTTGCTCCAAAACTTTGTGGAGACGTTTGAAGTTATAGTTATGCCAATGAGGATTTTTTAATATTTCATTGTTACCTTTATGAGACTAAATAGAACATTTGGAAAAAGGTAACCTTTTTTTTTTGTAACTATGTATTTTATTAAAAATGTTTATTTATATTGAAATGTGTTGTTATTTAGTTGTGGACAGTTTCTTATTAGGTGTTAAATGACTATCTTATTACCTTACTCATGCTTCCCACGATTTGTCAAGTTATCAAAAGAATATTCTTTTGATAATAAGGAGATTAAAAACTGTAGGATCTTTAAAAACTGATAAAATGTCCGTAATTTCTTCGGCTTGCGGGAAGTTAGATTTTAACATATTGCTGTAAGTATGCTTCTTTTCTGTGAATTTCTTTGCTAGTTGTGGCTTCCTTAGAGATGGAAATTCATTAGTTTTTGGAGAGGTAGGCCTGAGAAGCGGATTTTCTATTTTCTTGTATCTTAACTGGTGCACCTTACATCCTTGGTATGAACTTACATGATCCTCAGTGCAGAAAATGAATTTCGGTTTCTCATCTGATTTGAGTTGACAAATATTCGAACGGTGATTTTTCTCGCATTTACAACACCTGACCTTATTGTAACAATTACTTTGTGAATATCCATATTCTTGACAGTTATAGCACTGCATTGGGCGCTTCCTGGAGCGGGAAGCTCTATAAATAATAAATAGCTAAGCTTCTAGCTATAAAATAGCTAGCTATAAAAGCTCTATAAATAGCTAAGCTTCTAGCTATTTTTCTAATTTAATATTGAAACTGATCATATTATCGAGCTTATGGATTGCTTCGCTTGCTGCATTTCTTTTTAATTTAAGGAAATAAATAGGTAATTTAATATTTTAGATTTCTTTTTTTTTTGGGTGAATTATTTTACTCTGAGAATTGGAAATTTTCTATTTTCGAGGTCTTAATAGATTGCTTTTTCAGTAGTTAAGCTTGGGAGATCTTTCAGGATAACCTTGACAGTAGCTTCTGAATCGAATGGGAAGATATGGAAGTTAAGTTCTGTTTTCTTGAAAATTTCTCTAACAGTTTTGTAATCTACAAGTGTAGAGGTTTGGAGGAAAATGTTTTGGGGCTTTCATAGTAAATTCATGTTCGTTTTTACATGTTTCTAGCAAAATTTTTCCAATTTTAAACCAATCTGCATTTTGACCTCTAAGAACAATTAGGGCAATCTAGTCTACTTTACAATTTTCATTCACGATTTCTTGAGCAGTCGGCGTTTTAAGCTTTTTAGCTTTTGGAGGAGTAGTACTACTTTTCATGTAGCCCATAGATCGTAATATTTTGGTAGCGTTTTCAACAATTACGCCGCCTATGCTGAAATTCTCAGATTTAGTAGAAATAACTGACTCACTATCTCTTCCCATATAACCGCTGGATGCAGAATGCCAAGGAATTTTGCCTCTGTCTGGTGGATGGCTGTCCATTCGATGGAGGAGTACAGCAAAAAATTGTATTACTTAAGAACAAGGTGGACAGCCTGAAATTGGCTCGTCGGCCGGCGACGCTAGACTCGGAGCAAATAAATGACAGAAACGCGTTCTCCTCATGCCAGCCCTATGCCCTTAGTGCGTAAAAACGCCGGTGAGATTATATTAGTAGTTGATTATAGAACATTAAACTTTCAGACAGTAAAAGATAGATTTCCTTATCCAAAACTGATGACTTATTGTAACAACTATATAATTGTAGCATATTTAGCACTTTAGACCTGACCGAACCTACAAATCGAGCTGAGAGAAGAAGCAAAATTAAAAATAGTCTTTGCCACACCTCATGACACAGGTCAGTTTGAGCGAATGATGTTTGGTTAAACTAACGCCCCGGCGGAATTTCAGCGTTTAATGTACCTTGTGTTAGGCCGTTTATGCATTAAGGATGTCGTATGGTATCTAGACAACACCTTTGTACATGCTAAAACTTGGGAAGAAATGACGGAAAAGTTTATCAAGGTATTTGCAACGTTACGCGACCTCGGGATGACCCCCATGGGAGCTAATTTGACCTTAAAATTGCCCAAATGCAAGGTTGCGAAACATGAAGTAGAATTTTAGCGTTCATTATTATTGAGAATGGGATTAATACCTGCTCAAAAGAGGTATACGTAATTTCTAAATCTCCCGAACCGACAAGCCTACATGAAATTAGACGTTTTCTGAGTTTATTCAATTTTTTAGAAGATTTAATATTTAAAATTATGCCGTAAAAGCGAAACCGTTACCTTAGCTAACTAAGAAGAATGTAGATTTCAAGTGGGAAGCAAAACAAAAAGTATCTTTCGAAATTTTGAAAAAGAAGTTAGTATAAAAACCTACTTTGGCACTGTGTAATTCGAACGCTGCAAATGAAGTTCATACTGATGCAAGTGCGGATGGTATCGCAGGAATACTACTACAAATTGGAGGAATGCTACTAGAAATTCGAAATGATAATAAGTGGCATCTCGTTTACTGTGTGAGAAGAAAACTACTGAAGCCGAAACGAACTTAAGTAAGTTGGAGTTGACGGCCATCGTATGGCTATTGGAGATAAGAAAATAAACACAGCGTTTTTGAGAAAGAAGAATGTGAGAGACGAAAAACAGAAATTCACAGTCCACAACATCAAAATACTTTATTCTGTTCTCTATTTATCCTTTTCTTTTATTTATTTGTTTATTTTTGTGTTAAACGTACAAAGAATTTTACGGAGAAAACTTTATTATGATTTTCTAGAACTTTTGTGGAACTTTTTACTTTTTACTGTTGCCCTTAAATTTTTTTTTCTTACATTTATATCAGCTATGTGTATTGTTTTTTGAGTTATTTATTCCGACAGAAATTTGCAATGAACAGCTTTCAAAATATCATGCTTCTATTTTTAAAAAATGCACGACTAGTTGATATCATGTGTTGCATGGTTACATCAAAGAATCTATAGGGAAATTCCCCTATAGATTCTTTGGTTACATTCTCTCTCGATTGCGTTATTGCAATTGCTTTTGAATGGCCATGGCACCATCTGGCGGTAAACCGTGGATATTGCCAACATTGGTTTAACTGTTTTAAAATTATTTCCTGATGAGTTTTTATACAAATTACATTTTAATTTATTCAGACATGTCGTAGAATAAGCGGATGCCGCGTGTTCCGATTCACGTTCCATGTTCTTAAATTTACGTAGCTTCTATTCGGATTAATACCGTATATTCTTAAATTAAATTCTGTTGTTAAAAAAAATCATTTTACTAAAAATGTAGAAGCTAAGAATATAGGTAAAAATACAAATATAAATATGAAATATGGTATTTCTAATGCAAATGGGGACAAGTATTTTTATCCCCTGAGAAGTACTTTCTCTTCCCCCAAGTAAGTACGGTTCCGCCATTAAATTTCAAGCATGATATTTATTAATCGTAATATTAAAAAAAAAATTAAAAATAAAAAAATCTGAAAGATTTCAGATTTTAAATTACGTCCAAAGGCGCGTTTTTTTAACGTTTCGTGTGCTACCTTTTTTTATTAAATATCATGTACTACGTACTCAAACCATAAAATTCAGTTCAAAAGCAATATCGCAAAATCATTTTAAAATGAACATATCTTTAGAATTTCCGTAAGTCTCGTGCGCTGGAGATAAAAATGTTTTTTTTTTTATTTTTTTTTTATCCGTACAGTGTTGCCATTGCTCGCTTTGAAATCATTTAGTTTGTTAATCAGAAATTCGTTGAAATGTTACAAAACATAAAATCGATAATAAAGCAAATTTCAAATTCAAAATTAGGGCTTCCAGATATTTGCAGTAGGATTACGTCATTCAAAATTCGATGGCTCTAGGTTTTATCACAATGCGAGAAACATGCATACATTTATGCAGATTTTTCATTTTTTAAAATTTAATGCAGAGCGATAACATTTAGTGGCAACAATTTGAAAAGTGAAATGGGCATTCAGAGTGAATCGACGCAAAATCGCAAAACGAAAGTAATAGTCCTTCGAGACTAAATCCCTTTGGACTAAAAAATGTCTGCGAACTGCGAATGAGTCTATATATATTTTACACAGACTAAATGTCGAGACTTCTAGGTGAATGCTACTCACATACGCATTTCAATTATTTTTATATTTTTACATCTTCTGTTTTGTTTACATTTATTTTCCGTAAAAATAAGGATTGAACTTCATTTTACGTCTAAAATTTTTGAACCCTTAATTCTGACTAATGTTTGCTTAAAACTGCGACAAAACGTAGCAGAAAACTTAAAAAAAGCATTTTTTCCACCTCAGTTCACTTTTAAGAGCAAGGCACTTTTTTGTTCACTCGCTTGGCAGGGCTTATTTCTTCAGAGCAAAGACGGCAGCTCGGTGTCTTCCAGTTTTTATTCTTGAGCTAGTGAAAGAAATAAGACTGAAATTGAAAATATTTATAAATATTCACCAGAAGCATCGTAAAATTTCTTTTATTTGTATTTTAAGTAACTTACTCTAATCACATCTTGGTGAAAAATTTGAGCAATCTGGGAAACGAAGTGCTGGAGGGTATTCCAGTGCAACGTGTTATTAAGAACAGTTTTAAGGAACGCTAGTTCAAAGCTGTAAGAAAGTAAAGAGTCGGCACGCCCATAGCACCAATCCACTGCAGTGGTGGCGATGTAATCTAAATCTCTTCCCCTCCTCCTCTTCCCTGCAGTGACGTCATGGAGCTTGCAAGTAGAGGCCGCAATGTGTTTTGACGCGATTGGATGTAAATATTTTGCAATTGCGTCGTAATTATATATATAAATGTATATATTTTCTATTTGTACAGTATTTCAGAGTCCTAAGTATACGAAAAGAATACATTTTTAAGCAAAGTTTATTGTTATTAACATTAAAATTATGCATTATTTCTTCTCCACTTACAGAGCTTCTACCTAAAATACTTTCTCAAATATGACATGATTTTTTTAGCTTCTGAGGCATCTTTTAAATGAAAAAAATCTAAGTCAATTTGTAATTAATGCTCAATTCGGTCCATTTCAAATTAGCGCTCTTTTTATTTTAATAGTGAAATGCATTAAATAGTCCATAACTTTCTCAGAATATTTCTGAAAGGGAATACAAAAAAAGATTTTTTAAAATATTATTTAAAACTTGTACCTGCGTTATTATAAAATTTATGGGAATAATTCTTTTAATTATCAGATTTTTTTTCCTTTAATTTCAACAATACATATTCTAAAACTCTTCTTTATTACTTCCTTAAGTACGCATCGTCTCAAGGAAACGTGTAGAAATGTATTCCATCAGATTTCGACGAAATCTTACTCTTGCAATCCTTAAATCCGCAGTATCGATACGCCATTAGAGAAAATTAAAAAAAATTGGTTCTGAAAAGAGCCTTTTGTAATTAAAAAGTACAAAATTAATAAGTTATAAATAATACAACCAAAGCACGTTAACGTTAGAAGCTAACAAGATTTGGGTAGAATCAAACAACCAATGACTGAAAAGAAAAGGAGCATGCGCAGTTTTACTGATTGTGTTTCCAGATCGCCACCGCTACGAGCGCTGCAGTCGTTTCGAAGCGCAATTTCTCCCACTGAAGCATGGCCATGCACTGAAGTGTCGACGCTTTACTTACATACAGCTTTGCTCTAGTTTACGTTGCGTATATCTCTTGCGCTTAAGTTTGAATAGGTTGTATTGAAATCAGCCTAAGAGTTAGTCTATTTATCTGAGCTTTTGTCAATGGCTGTCATAAAACATGCAATGTAATACTGGTAATTAATTTGGTACCAAACTAGAACTCCTAGATCGGTTCATTTTGCCAAATTTAATGTATACAAAAGTAACGTCAGGAAAACGTATTACTTTCCCTGTCAAATGTATATTATTAGTTATTCAAAATGTTAAAAAAAGTTCTTAGAAATTTATAATCTCAATTTTTAATTCTTAATCCTCGCTTGCACAAGATTCGAACGCACGTTTTGCATCAGAGCCTTCTTTTTTTTATATTCTAACTGACCACGCCCTTTTTTTCAAACGTTTGTAAGCTCATTAGCATGGAAAGAGCTAAACACGAATATAATTGTTATTTGAATTTTTTTGTTGTTGTTGTTGCTTTAACTAGCATCATAGTTTGAATTTTTTCAAAATTTAAATCCGTATGCTTCAGAAAAAGGAGTCAGTACATGTAAATTTAACGATACCGCATTCCTAAACCCCGCCTTCTACGAGACGCATAGCGTTGTGGACTTTTACTGGAAATCGATGTTCCATAATTTACGAAATGTAAAATTTTAACAGAGCAACATAAAACATACATTTTTCCTAACTTCTTTTCAAGTATCATTATTATTTACTTTTTGATAATTGCGGTTATTGGCTAGGTATTTTCACGGGGCCGGTGTAATCAAATATCTTCCCATTTCAAGTGAGACGTGTAAATCACCTTCCTTAATTAAGTTGTACTTTTAAAAGACAGCCGTGCTGATAAGAAATTTTCGGTAAACTTCTAGATGAGTTCATTTTGTAACTTTAATGTAAGCGCACGTACTTCCCTTGTCAAATGTATATTAGTTACCCAAAACTATTAAAAACAAAATTTCGAAGACATTTGAGAAAATTAGTCCTATTCTTATTGAAATTTTTTAAATGTTAATCCTCGTATGTATGACATTCGAATGCAGGTTCTGCATCAGAGCCGTCTTTTTGGGTTGTTTTATTTAACCACGCCCCTTTTTTAAGACGCTTCTGTTGCTTACTTGTTGTGATTTACCTCACTTGTCTGCCTAGTATAATTCCAGTAGTGTCTTCATCTAAATTCCTGGAAATTGAAAATCAATCCTACCAAATGCGAAGTATTACTATTCAGAAGGTATCGAAGGCACACCCCAGTAGACGCCAACATTAAAATAAAGGATCATACGGTTTCCATTGTAAACAGCGTGAAATATCTATCATGCATTTTGATTCACAGCTTTTATTCAAAAATCAAGTAGAACATACTCTAAGAAAAGCAATTGCTACCAAAATAGCTATTCGAACATTACTAAATAAAAAATCCAAGCTAAGCATCAATTTGAAAAGAAGATTATATTTACAACTAATAAGACCAATTTTAATGTATGCAGTGACAGTCTGGGCAGCAGTGTTCAAAACATACCGCAAGAAAATCCAAATTTTCTAAAATAAATGTTTAAGAGAAATAATACACGCCCCGTGGTTCGTCCGCAATTTACAACTTTACTAAGAAAGGTCTAAGTGTTATAATTAATATGATTGAAAAACTTACTTTAAGAAGCAAACTGCACGGACAGTGATTTCATCATGTGATATTAGTGTCCGATCGTGGAGCAGCAGCCAAAAGTTTCCCCTGAAGAGAAACAAAAATTCCAAAAACGAAATATAAAGTACACTGATGTGCAAAACTTAAGCAACAGTTTAAATTTTAATCAGGTAACCATGGAATTGCAGAAAAGGGGTTCTTACGATCAGTACAATGAACACGCAATTCAGTAGAAAGGTCATACTATGCAAATGTCATGAACAAAACGTCACAGGCAACGTGATCGTACGCAAAACGCGTGCTATAGACTCACCTAACTCAAGGTTACAATAAAAGGAAAAGCGGAGACTCAATTAAAGACATTCGCTGCGAGTGCAAGTGAGTTCTTTCGTCATAGGTCATAGGTCATCTTCATTCTTTATGAGTGCGCGATCCGAAGATCTTGACTCATCCATTAATCTCTTAAGTGTCCTAAATAAAGTGAATACTTACCTGATCCGATGAAAGGATAAACTTGTGCACATTTGTGCTGTTAAACTTCCAAAAAGGCATATTTAGTTCAGGCATATCCCGCAACGAAGTGATAGCAATTTCGTAGCAGTGACGATGCATAATCAAAGTCCAAGCATTGCTCAAAGTAATATCAGTTGAAAGCAATTTCGTTATGATAGCAATATGAATGGCAAGCATAATTCATAGTTGGGTGAAGATAGCATTCCTATAGTAATAGCATATTTACATATATGAAAACACACTACTGAGAAAATCTAAAATGAATTTGTATAAATTAAATAATTGCAATAAAAATAGGAAAAGACTATATACAATATTTACATTATATACATTCACCACTGTGCATTATGGTGTATCGTCCGTGGCCTTTTACATCGTTGAACGATGGTGTAATCGTAGTCTCCAATAGTTCTTACGGCATTATTGCTATGTCTGTCACAACTCGAAAAAAAGTTATGTGATGCTACCAAGATTTCGCTGTCCAGCGGCTTGATTTTTAAACTGTTATGTATCGTTGAGTTTCGAACAAACCAGGGCGCGGCCGTAAGGATTCTCAAATACTTATTTTGAAGCCTTTGTAGAGCTTTTCTGTTTGATCTTGACGTAGCTGCCCAAACCGGAGCTGCATATAATAGTATAGGCCATATTGCCTTCAAGTATAAAATCTTCTTAGTATTAAGATGTAGCTTTGATTGCCGTCCCAGGAGCGGGTAGATAGACATAAAAGCCTTCTGTGCTTTCTATTTTACATAGTTAATATGCGGCGTAAATATTAATTTTTTGTCAAGAATCACTCCTAAATATTTTACAGTATCAGAATGTGGGACTGGATTATCGTCAATTTTGATATCTGTAACATGCTTTCTATTATATCTGAAATATACCATTTGCGATTTACTTGGGTTTATTTTAATTTTCCAAGCTTTGAAATATCCATTGATGAGGTTGCATTTTGTAATTTTTCAGTTGCCTTATTTGGATTTATGGAGCTGCAAAGTATGGCCGTATCATCGGCGTAGCATGCTAATGTAGCGTCTGGAGACTCTGGAATATCGTTTATATAAAGACAAAATAAAGTAGGTGAAATTAGGCTTCCTTGAGGTAGTATTTTAACCGTTACTACTGAGAATGCATGCGCATGCTTCTATGCTATTTAACGAAGGCAAGGTAAATTGACAACATTTTAGATAGCGTCCTGTTGCAATCGCGGTTCCTCCACCACGATTATGTAAACGATCAGATCTAAAAATATCAAAATTTGCAATTTTGAAAGTATCAGTAATTTTAAGATGCGTCTCGTTTAGGAGTAATATGTCGAGACTATGCCGGTTTATAAAGTCCTTTAATTCTGTTAATTGACGTTTTACGCCGTTACAATTAAGGTAAACAAATTTTGCATAGTTAATATGCCTGCCGTTCCTTGCATAATTATTAATGATGTAATTATTCATAATTGCATTGATCAAGCATCTTAATTGCCGTTAAGGCGACATCAAGCTTGCTCATTTGCGAGCTCGCATCTTCGAATTGTAAGTATAATCCGTACATATTTTTGATAAAAGAATTAAAACTTTCTATATCATTACTTTCATTATCTGAGGATTTTGTCCTCGTCTTGAAGTTAACTTTCTCATTTTTGTTGTTATTACTAATTTTATTAGCGGCGACTGCTGCATAAGATTTTCCTGTGTTTAAAGTTTGTGGATGGCTGCTAGTTTTCGTATTTGAGATTTGTGACTCGTTGCTAGAAGTTGTAGTAACTTTTTTGTCACTTGCGATAATTTTCTTATTTTCAAAATGCTGGCGAGTATGCTTAATATTGCCCGGTCTTTTTGGGCACAATTCGCTGCACGCAGGATGTTCTCCGAGACATAACACCCATTTTGCGGCGAATTCTTCCTTATTTTTGTAAGGGCAGTCATGCGAACGATGTGATTCAGTGTATCGCACACAACGAGGCTCATTATGGCATGCCGACTGAGTGTGCCCGAATCTCTGACAATTAAAACATTGCGTAGGTCCGGGCCTTCCACGGTATGCTTTCACTTTGATTTTATGGTCAAATAAGTATCTAAGTTCCCAAATTTTCTTTTGCTCGTCGGTGCGGAGAGTCTCAGCATAAAATATGGAGAGCTATGCCATCACGCATACGCGTAATCGGTTTTACTTTTATAACTGGAATTTTATTCTCTTCTAATTCCTCCTTAATCTCGTCTGCTTCGTAGTCGATAGTTAAACCCTTTATGACAATTCTATTGCATTTGTCTGAATTAAGCATAAGCGTATGGAAGGGTATGCACTCGCTTTCTAATTTGTTGAACTTTCCTGTAATCTTCGACAAAGTTCAATTTTATAACTGAATTCCCTGCCTCGATTTTTATCTCTAGTTTTTCGATTAATAATCTGTCTTTAAGATCTTTACGAAAATCTTTCATGTTGATAGCTTTAGTGATGACAAGAGGTGGGATTTTACCCGCATATTTTTTAGGTTGCGTGAACGTCAGAGGCGGCGGAGCCGAATCGTCGTCCATTCTATTTCCGGTCTAAATTTTCTTCCTGTAATGCATTAAATTGATTTGAAGCTTTAAGTGGAGGATATTCATCTTCTCCGGAGTTTGTTCGTTTTCGCGCCCGTTTTGAAGTCGGTGCTGCGTGCCATTCCGTATTTGAATTAGCGTTACCTTTCGGAGGCTGGCTCGTAATAGCTTTCGCTAAAATTTCTATCTCGTCTTCTCGATATAGAATTGATCTGTTTTTATCTAGCTCAGCACGTAAAGAATTAATCATTCTTATCGTTTCCTCATTTCCATTACCAGTATCCTGACGCCGTTTTAATTCCTCAATATCACAAGTCAGTCGTAGATTGTGACTTACTAAAGCCATAATCGACCCTGGCGCAACCTCAATAGATCCCGAGGGATCATCCATTTTAAGTGTCCTGAGCCCTTAGTAAACTCGAAAGAATTACAAAGGAGAACAAGCTTAAAAAATTTGTACTCAACCCAGACAAGGTAGAGTATCCGAAAATCCACTAAAATCGTGTATCCACAAGCGTGTAATCCACAGAGAAATACACAGACACAAATTCAAAAAGCATAAAACTTTGAATCAAACAACCGACAATGAGCTGTTACAGTGACATTTCATGAGCTGTTACGAGTTCTTTCGTGAAATGTGGCTAGAAGAAGTCACCTGAATGACTTCACAAGTGGAAAAACGATCGGAAAGCTGGGAGGAGGGGCGTAGGGTGACCAGTGTAGCTAAAGAGTTTGGAATCAACAAAAGCGTTGTTTTGCGCGCTTGGAAAGCCATCCAAACCATAGATACAGCTGTTAGAAAGGTTCGTGGTGTCCTTCCCAGGAAAACAACTGCAATCGATGACCGATGTAGAGTCCTGCAGGCGAAACGAGCCCGAAACCAATCAGCAAGCGCCATAGCTCAGCAACTGTGCACAGCGACGGGGCGACAAGTAATCGCGGTTTACAGTGACCAGACACCTTCCAAAGGTGGCTTATTCGCCCGCCGTCCTGAAAGCGGCGTCCCTTTGAAAGTTGGCCATTGGCGCCACCGTTTAGAGTTGTGCAAGCAGCACAAAACTGGACATATCATCAATGGTGTCGTATACTCTTTACGGATGAGAGTCGTTTTAGTTCCGCAAGTGATTCTCAACGCCAGTTGATTTGGAGACAGGTCGGGACAGAGTTTCATCCCAGTAATATCACAGAAGGAGACCGTTTCGGTGGTCATCTGGGAAGGCGTTATGTTGAACGAGTGGAGAGACCTTCAGTTTCCGACAGAGGTTTTGTAACCGGAGATCGCTATTGTCAGGAGGTGATCCTTTCCCATGTGCGTCTCTTCCGCGATGCCATTAGAGCTGACGTCGTTTTGATGAATGAATGCACGGCCACAGAGGACTCCTGCTGTTCAGAAGCTACTGGAATGTGAAGATATTACTCGAATGGATTGACCAGCGTACTCCCCTGATTTAAATCTCATAGAACATGTGTGGGGTGCTTTGGGGAGAGGCCTTGCGACAGGATTACATCCTCCGAGGAACATCCAAAAACTGAAACAGATGCTGATTGATGAATGGGCACTCTTCCCTTAAGACCGGACAATCTGGTGCTGAGTACGGAGAGACGGTGCGAAGCAACCATTCCAGTAAGAGGAGGGCATATCGCATACTAAGGAACATCTGCTTGCTGCTCTTCCTGTTCTACAGAAAATCATGTCTAACGATACAATGAGTTCAATATAGCCTTTTTTTGTTTGGTTCCATACTGTATGCATTGTATTCATTTTTGCGCAACTATGCTTTCGTTATCGTTTAAATACAAAATGCAGTCTCTCATTTCTGAATTTCATGTCTCTCAGATGGTTTCTCGTGGAGGTTTGGTAAAAAGAACACCTGTTGCTTAAGTTTTGAACACTAGTGTATATCCCTCATATGTGCCTAAAAATATGAAATATCAGTGTTATACAGATCATATTAGATGCTTAATTCACGTACTTAATGTACATGTATTAGCTTCGCCATGGACGGCGCGGAGGTTATCGCCTTAATTTTAAATATACCAACACCTAAGGGCAGAAATTACCAAACGTAGCAGTAAAAGCAACTATCTGCTATATGCTGTAGAAACCAGGAAAAGATTCGATTCGATTCGATGCCTTCTCCGGGATTCGAAACCGAGCCCTTCGGTACCGCAGAAGGCTTTCCTAACCGGTATACCGTCTGGGTGACACAGACGCTTCTAATACGTTAGCACTGAAAGTTAAACTCCAACGTAGTGTTAATTAAATTTTTTCTTAGTTTTCACCAAAGCGTCGTCACTTCAATGGGAGAAACTTGCCCTTTGAAGAAAACGCAGCTGTCGTAGCGGTTGCGCCGTGGAAACGCAATCAGTAAAACTACGCATGTTCTTTTTCTTTTCATTCATTGGATATTCAATCTGAATTTCTTTTACTCCTTTTCATGCCACACCTTTAGCCAAAATAACGTTCCGATACTGCCGATTTAAAGATTGCACAAAGAAGAAGATTTTCTCAAGTTTTAGTTTCCTAAAGAATCTATTTTAGTATTTGATTATTTTACACTTTGTTATTTGTAAGTGGATTAGAAATATGATTATCTTAAAAATTAAACGTCAGAATAAATTTATCCTGCATGGCATGGTGCATATATGGCTGTGTCCATTATATCTATTGCTTTACATAAAAGATGAGAAAAACTGCAGAAAAATACATATGATTTACAGAAAGCATTTTGTATAACTTAGCATTAGCAAGCATTATTGAAATTCTGAGTAATAAAATTTATCGTGACACACGCAGTTCTGTTTACGCTGATTTTCAGAATCTGACCTACTTTACTGCTGCTATGCTTTTTTTCGGGCACCCCAAAAATGTCCTTTTTCGGGGCTCCCACGGATATTGATGATCTAAACGAGTATGATTCCGAGCTTTCATCTCGATCGACGTTATCTCAACCGAATTTAAAACGAAAAGATTTTTTGAAAGACGACTGCCCGCCGGAGAAGGGGAAACTAGTCATCTAAAGCAATGTCGGATATTAAAACAAGCGGCACCAAAAGACCGAAAACTGTAGATTCTCCTGCGGATACGAAGAAAATTAATGACATTATAGGAGAGATTCAAAGACACGGTGTGGATGGTATGTTAGCGGCTTTAACCGGCAAATCGAGCGAAGAACTGAATTGAAGAGCAGTAATTCGAAGTTTTATGAGCAGCTTCAACAAACTAAGAATAATGTTCCTGACTGTCCCACATAAATACCGACACCGAAGTCACTCGGATGGACCACGTCAAAAAATACAATAAAACGATCAGCCACTATTGAACCGATGGAAATTTAAAGAAAATCGTTTAGAGCCTGGAAATGATGAAAATTAATCGGATGAAGGAGCTACCGAGGAATAAACGCCCCCAACGATCGTTTTCGAGCAACGGGCCATTGATTGGATGAAAGTCGGGAATTTTTCATTAATGTTTGTTCTGAGGAATTTGAAGCGGACTTGTTTTACGAGAATGATGTTAGAACCCGGGTTCTTCGGGCAAAGGCCCTACCTCTGAGAGAACTCACTTGAGTTATTCCTAATAATGCAAATACAATAACTATTAGAAATATAAAATTAAAAGACAATTTTTTTAATTGATATTATAATAGGTTAATAGAGTATTGATGATAAGAGAAATGTGCTGAAACAGTGGCAAGAGACTTTGAAAATGCGCATCCGATGCAGACGACCAGTACAAGCTGACAACTAACACAAATACGTGATTACAGAAACATGATCCTTCGGTGAATGAATAACTTAATATTACAAAATTAGATAAGAATAAACAGGAACATATGAGGTACGTGAAAATACTAGTACGTGATATGAGAATTACAAGACAGAAAGGATGTGCAGAAATGATCAGAAATGCATAATTCACTCAATCAATAATATTATTTAAATAGCCATGGAGCGTTGTTTTTCATTTGCAGTATCCTTAATATTGTAATTACAAATTTTAATCAAAGGATTTTGGATATTGTGCTGACTATTGTAAAAGTTACTTGCAAGTTTGCAGTATACTGTTTTGAGCTGATCGATTTGAAGCTCTTCATGTATACGATTATTTCGAATGTACCAGGGTGCATCGGTAATTTGTCGGAGAACACAATTTTACGCTATTCGCAGTTTTTTCCGTGCAGATTTACATGAGTATGCCCATACCGGGCAGACATAACACAGCATGGGACGCAAAACGGATTTTTAATTGAGTATCTTATTATCAATAGATAGAACGCTGCTTTACGAACTCGAAACTTCTATAAGATAGATGTTACGCGTGGGGTCTATGCGAGAGAGTTACTGAGTATCACCACGAGATAAGGGACCTGCTTCGCCCAGAGGATTGAACACCACAGGTGCAGATTTTTCTGAATTTTCTTTTTTCTAAACATGGTGGCTTGGATCTTGTCAACATTGACGAGTATTTTCCATTGTTTTAGCCAAATCCCAAGTGTGTTTATGTGTTCTTGTAACCGTTGTATGACTGATCCAACAAATGCGCATTATGTTAGGATCGCTGCATCATCTGCGTACATTGCGAGTGTCCTGTTGAGTGTGGTGGGAATGCAGTTGATATATACATTAAAAAGTATGGGTACCAAAAGTAACCCTTGGGGGACCCCTGCTAATATAATGCGGCAAGTAGAATGTGAGCCTGAGATATGAACGACAAAGTGTCTACCGGTCAGGTAGGAATTAATCATATTCGTGATGTAATTCGGGAAGCCCATATTGTGCATTTTGTATAAGAGTGCTTCCAGCCATACTCGATCGAAAGCCTTGGAGATGTCCAAAATAATGCCACTGGTGATCTCTTTCCGTTGCTTCCCTTCTGTAATAGTTACCACTACTCTATACAGCTGGTTCGTGGTGCCGAGGTTCTTCAAAATCCGGAATTGTTCAGGGATGAGAAAGTTTTTCTTGTCTAGGAACATTTATTGAGTCTTTGGAGTATAACTGCTTCTGTTACCTTGCTGAGGCACGGCAGTAGGCTGATCGGCCTGTGCGAATCCGGTTTATTTGGTGGCTTGCCCGGCTTCAGAATAGGGGTGATAATAGCAACCTTCCAATGTTGTTGTAGGTAATATTGCGACTGGAGACATGATTTTTACAAGTAGGAATATAATCTTTTTCGGGAATTTCTGGATCATGTGGTTCGTAATACTATCGTGCCCAGAGGCTTACTTCTTCTTGAGCTTCTTGATATACTCAAGGACTTCCAGTGGCATGACTGGGATGATGTTGTCAATGCGTGAGTTGTAGGGGTAATTGTTCTGAAAACTACTGAATAGTGGCGTAATTGTTGTGAAAACGTTCTGCTTTCTCAGTGTCAGTGTAATGAATCCTTTGGGGGCCTTTAAGGGGCGGAATATTATTGCAGCATTTTTTTCACCTTTCGATGCTGAAAGCTCTGGGAATGTAGTTGGATAATGGGAAATGCAGCGTTTAATAAGGAGGGCTGCGCCTCTAGTCGGTCTTCTAGGCGGAGTAACTCTGTTGAATCTATACACATTATAATTAGAAATATACATAGGAGTCTCGGGGCTAAGCTTGTGTTCTTGTAGGAATAACATATCAGGGCATATTTGAAGCGGACATGAAAGCGCAGTCCTTATATGTGAGTGTTAAAAACCCTAATGATCACCTTAAAGCAACAAAAATACTGCAAGTATCCCATTTCATTCATTTCAACTTATAAATGAGAAACATTGCTTAAAAACCTACTTGAGACTATGACAATAGAAGCTATCCAATGAGACCAGAAAGTACCCTATAATAAACGTGAAACAATTTACTAGAAGCCCCAAAAATAATTTTGAAAAATTGCCAATATTTTTATCAGAACTAATGAAAACGCAAGCTGGATATGCAATACGTAAATTGAAGAACCTATTCAGTGTGAATGCCAAAAAAGAAACGTTTCCACCTAAGAAGCGTATAATCCAATGTTACCGGTACCAGGAATATGGACATTCCCAGCACCTTTGTACCAGTCCTGAGTGCTGCTGTAAGTGTGGCAAATACCACTGTAGTCAACTTTGCCCATTGAAACCTGAGGAAATGGCAGCCTGCCTATTCTGTTCCGAACAGTTTGTTCTTATCGCCGATGTTCTGCATACAAGAAACGTTTTGAAAGCAAAAAGATCTCGAAAAAAACCTTACTGTTTCTGTTCCCACTCCAGCTGATTTCCCCCAACTATTTAATTCTGACAATATCAGAGAAATTACCCTTCCGAAGACTCTCTACAGTGAGAAAGTGAAAGGTAAAACTCAAACCCCCTCAGAAGATTTTAATGAAGCAATAAATTGGTTTCAAGATCCAAAAATTAACAAATTGTTAGGTAAACAGCATCTCCCACATAGAGAAGATTCGAGCCGCTAAATCTACTGCCGAGAAGTTTGCTGCAGGTTTTAGTGCTGCTCTTACCCCGATGAAATTTGCAGAAAGTAATGAATGAACTTTCTTTGCTAGAAGTTACTACTGAAATTCATCATTTCGAACTTTTTAGGACTTTGCTATATCGCAGCTCGACTGCTTTCTCTTCAAAACTTTGTTTTCACCTTCAATTCAGTACCTCTACGTACTTAGACTTTCACTGTTTACTCATGCAACTTAATTTTCTTCACGATACCTTCACTCCCTTTTCCACCGGCCGTTTATTTGGGCCTTCGGGTGGGTGCATTTACTCACCTTGTTTTTTTACATACTCATTTGGCCTAAAGCATATGAAAAACGAACTGATTAAAATCCTCATGTGATTGTTTACCAGTATACCAGAGAGTATTAGTGATTAGTGATTAGTGATTAGTGATGGAAGCATCTTCATGTTTCTCTGTTAGTAACCTTCCGATCTAATGCCCAAAATGTTCTTTGAGAACGACTTATTAATTTTTTATAGCAAATAAATTAGTAAAAGCTGGAAAATGTGCATTCAAGTGTTAAATGATTCAGTATTCAAAAGCATTTTTAAACACAGTAGATTTTTCATTAAAAAATTTACCACATAAATTAAATGAAAAAAATTACTGAAATGCTTATTTTTAATGCAAGTCACGTCTATAATATTAAATGTTGCTGATAAAATGCTTACTGTATATCATATGATTTTTTCTGCATTGTATAGTAAACCAATAGATTTCATGCACACATAGTGAGATATAATCCATACCATGCAGGATAAAATTATTCTCACGTTTAAATATAAATTAATCGCATTTCTGATCCACTTACAAATAACAGAAGTGTAAAATAATCAAGTATTATCCTTTACTTTTCTATAGGAAATTTGTAGAAATGTATTCCATCTGATTTTGAACGTTTTTTTGTTGGTAATTTCAAACAAATCAGCAAAAGTTAAAATTTAATTTTTTGAGAGAGAGAGAAATTTTTAAAAAAATGTAAAGAGATACACTGTTCTTTCAGCTATAAATTAATCTAATTAATTTAGTAATTCCACTAGTTTCAGGTCACAGAGTTGGGGAGCAGGAGGGGGCGAGAGTTTTAGTTAATAGCGCAACCGCTGCAAAGCGGATTGGCGCTGCAGTCAACCTATTTGGCGGCAGTGGACGACGAATCTCTTGAAGCAGCTTTTGGTTTCACTAGCATCGTAGTTTGTAATTGGGCAAAATCTAAATCTGCTTGCTCTGTATTTCGCAAAAACAAGCCATGATATCAAATTTAACAACACTATATTTCTAAACCCTACCTACTTTGAGACGCAAAGAGTTGCGCATAAATAGTTTTGAACATTTACTGAAATTCGACGGTGCATAAAGTGGTAAAATATTAACATATATATATATATATATATATATATATTCCGTAACTGCTTTACAGAAGACTGTAAGCTGTTATATGTTACCTGTAATAAAACTGTATGGAATTATTTTACGTTTTGTTAGGGTCAGTCACAGATATTCTACGTGTGAACTCTTACTCACATGGCACAAATCAAGTCCCTCGATAGTATCTGAATCAAGTCCATCGGTAGTGGCTGTGATAAGCTGTTAAACATCCGCTAGATCAACAGGAAGGAGATGTACGAATACCTTGTCCTTTAGGACAACCACAGGAAGAATTCACAAGGTGTTAAGTCAGGACTTCTGGGTGGGCATTGGGTAAAGGATATGTTGTAGTCGGCGGCTTGTTTAATCCATCGACGAGAGAGATGTTCATCGAGGTAATCTCTCACTTTGGCCGACCATGGTAGTGCACCATGAAACTGGAGAATGATGTTGTCAACGTCGTCTTGCAACTGTGGCATCAACCAGTGTTAACATATCCAAAAACGTGGCTCCCGTGACAGTTTGCTCTTGAAAAAGAAGGGGGCTAAACATTTTCTTTCTGGTCACTGCATAGAACACATTTAACTTAGGGGAATTTTGCACGTGTTGCACTGTAAATTTGGGACCCTCAGTTCCGAAAAAGTAAACATTATATTTGTTTACCTTCCTACTGGCGTGAAATGTTGCTTCAAAGGTGAAAACTGATCGATCGACAAAATCGTCATTTTCGAAAGGAACCTGCATATCGGCACAGCATTCAAAGCACTTTTGTTTGTTAAAGTCACTCAGATTTTGCAACATCTGCACTTTGGATGGAATCATTTTCAGCTTCTCTCTCAAAATCCTGCAGACAGTGGGCTGTGAAACCCGCACTTCACGATTCCCCCGCGTTGATGTTCTTGGGCGCATATTTCGTAAGTGCACATCTGTATCGCCACCAAGAGGGTGGCTTCTAGAACAGACCAACGGACTTCCAGTGATATTTCTGTCATTTCGCTTGACCCTCGAGCGCTTTAACCAGGATGGTTGAAAATACTTTCCATGCAGTTTCGTGTACAAATTAATTAAAGCATCGTGGATTTTTTGTGAAAGTGCCAAGTTAGGTCAAATTTAAGCAAAATTATATATATATGTAAATAGTAGAAGTCTTAGCATTTCTGCTGCGGTTTACACTGGTGTGCAAAAATTAAGGACGAGACGGTTTTTTCAATATAACTTTGTACAAAAGCTTTCCAAATCAACACATTTAATACCGTAAGATCCCCAATACGTAAGGACATGAGTAATGTAAGCAACACTTACTAAAAGAGAAATCAGAGGGATAAAAAGAAGTTTTATTGAAAAAGTAGCATGGAGCGCAATGAGACTGAAGGCCGAAACATCCCTGTGATGGGTGTCCAGTAAGAAACATCCGGTCTTTAATAGGGGATATGATCTCCCTTGACTGCTAGGCAGGTTTCACATCATTTGTGCATTTTGGATATGTGGTTGTTAATGAGTTGTTGAGACACTGCTGCTCGTTCCTCTTGTAGCACCAATCGCAGTTTCGGAATCGTTACTGGCGATAAGTTACGTGCTGCCACGGGTCTCCCTAGTAACTTCCGTATATATGCTTGACTGGATTTAGATCCAGAGACCTTGCCGACCAATCCACGTGTTCAATATCTTCACTCTCCAACAGCTCTTCGACAGTAACTGTGCGATGAGGTGGAGCGTTGTCGTCCATGAAGAGGAACTGAGGACCCATAGCCCTTGTGAAAAGACGCATGTAAGGAAGAAGAACCTCGTTACAATAGCAGTCCCAGGTGACGAACCTCCTTGGGAGATATGAAGGTCGGTCCGGCTACCAAGCATTATGTCTGCTCGAACGAGAACTCCGCGACCTCCAAAACAGTCCCTTTTGATGATGTTGAAGGGGTTATTGCGTGTTCCCCGCTCTGTCCAGATGTGTATGTGTCTAGAATCGCAACTCAGACTAAATCTGCTCTCATCTGTAAAGAGTACTCGTCCCCATTCATTGTCTCTCCAATTCCGGTGTTCCCGGCACCACAGAGAACGCCTTCTCCGATGGGCAGGCGTTAGAGGTACACACCGTACAGGGCGTCGTGCAAACAGACCACCACCGTGCAGTCTTCTGGCCACGGTAAAACGCGATATCGGTCGTCCAGTCGCCTGTGTCGTGTGTCTAGCGATTTCTCCCGCTGTCTGCCGCCTGTTTCTTCTGGCCTGTAAGGCAATATACCGGTCATCTGCGGGTGTGGTTCCTCGTGGACGACCACTACTAAACCCCCGGATAGCTGTTCCTGTAGTTTGAAATTGTCTCCAAAGTCGTGAAACGATGCTGTGAGCAATTCCGAACTCTGCAGCCACACTTGTCACACTGCGGCCTTCCTCCAACTTGCCAATGATTCGACCTCGGGTAAAAGCATCCAGATGTCGTCTAACAGATTGATTATTCGCCATTTCTCGCTGAGGCAGCAACTCGGTGTGATTTTAACTGCTATACGGCGTGCAATCTCTTTGCCAGAAATACTGATCTTACACCGACAACATGCTTTATACTACTCCGACACTCCCCCATTACGTCTACCTGCATATCTGCGCATGTGCTACCGTACATCACCTTACTTAATCTCCTGATTGGTCTTTCTGTCCGCACTTCCTCTTCGTTCAGCTGATATGCTAATTTTTCGACTTCGTCCTTAATTTTTGCGCACCAGTTTATATGACAAAGGTGTTCTGTAATAATAGTCAATGCACAGTTTTATTCAAAGTGAACTTTACTACATATTTAGTGTGTTAAATTTCATACCCAAGAAATAATCTTTAAACTTAATGAATTTAAATAATCTTTAAACGTAATGAATTTATCTAATTCAAAATATATTTAATTTATTCCCATATAAACTTTATTATTAATAAGTATAATCAGATCCTTCACAATATATATGTTGAATCATACACTTTCAAAGTCAAACGAAGCAACCATTGAAATACGAAAATAATAGTTCCATTGTAACACTTACTCTCAGCTAAATAAAAAAATTACACACTTGAACTCTCTTAATCCACAGCTATTTGTAAATGCATATTATTCAAGGCTATCAATACAAAAAACAATAATATGCCCTGACCATTATTCGGAATATCGTTGCCTAAGAAGATGCGCAAACTTCTTGATTCGAATGAGACAAGACTGTCAGCGCACTTTCACTCAGCATCAGATAATGGGATATCAGGAACAACAAAAGGATGAAGACGGTGGAATCAAAGTAATTGAATGAAAGAATTTCACATAGCCGCCATCAGTCGGCGGAATGTAAGGGAGTCAAAATAGAGAAGGTTTATTGTGTGAAGAGTTAATGAGCAATGAAATAGTGCGTCAGATATAAACGTTGTGTTAGGTATAAAATATATCCGAAGGATATTTGTGCTTTTCACTAGGAAAAGGTGGGCATCGTAAAGAATTGATGCAGCTGTTTGGATGTAATAACGCCGAGAGGAAAAACTTTGAAGCAAGTGTTTAAATATAGCGTTGAATGGTATCAATTTGGAGGTCTCTATGAATATATGAATTTGAAATATACCAAGGTGCTTTGATGATAGCACAAAGAGTTTTATTTTGAGTGACTTGGATTTTATTAATGTGAGTTTCTGCAGCCTCTCCGCAAACTGGACCGGCATACAGCAATCCAGGTCGAAGGATAGATTTGTATAGAATCAGTTTGTTGCTAACTGCAAGGTTACTATGTCTGTCACTAAGAAGTCGCCATGTCAACTGAACTGATCACGCCAACACCTCAGGATCTATTTGTCATTCATTCTGGCGCATCGGAATAGGTGCATGTTTATCTCAGCAAAGGGGAGAGAAACAATTTCCCGTGTGCTGCGCGAATAAGAAACTATCGAAACCTCAACAAAGCTGGCCGACTGTAGAGCGTAAAGCTTTATACTATCGTATAGACCATAGGTTCCCAACCTTTTTCGAATTGGTGCCCCCTTTTCTAGTGAATATTTCAATACCGCCCCCCTAGAGAAATAAAAGCGTACATAATGCATGGTGAAAACAAGAATTAAATAAAAAAAATTACTAATAGATAGAATGTTGTTGGAATTGAAACGCTACTGAATTTCTTTCTTTATTTAGAAAGAAAAATAAAAGTTTTAGCTTACCTGTTATAAGGACAGGCAGGGGTTTTGATGATACGAAATAATCCATAATAAACTATTGCTTTCTAAATAAATAAATTGACAGTTTCAGAGAACACTCAAAGGGCATACTTAATTATTATTAAAAAGTATTTTTATTAAAATTTAAAGGCATCGAATTTCTAACTTAACTAATGAGAAGGCTGAATTTGATGCATTTTAAGAAGCTTGTTAATATCAGGCTCGATTTTACTTAAAAACAATCGTAAATCGCCGCGTTCAGTAACATGGAGCCGATTTCTCTTTTTCGTTACCAATGTTGCTACAGCACTAAATCCACGTTCTGCTAAATATGAAGATGGGAATGCTAGCAGAAATCGTTGCACAATCGACCATAATCTTGGATACAATTGCGAAATCGACTTCTGCAGCCAAAATTCTTGGTAGCCATTCTTGAATTTAATTTTTAATTCCTCATTTGTCGTCAGTTCTATCAGTTCTTCTTCTAACTGAGATGGTCCTGCTGTGTTGACATTGGAAAAAGGATCCAAAACCCAGTCTGGTATGTCCATGTTTAAAATGTCCTCGAATCGTTCCTTGAAGTCATTGTAGAGGTTTTCCAAGTGCTGACAGTAAACAAGCAAGTCGTCGTGCTTGAATGATACTGCTGATAAACATGGGAAGGTATGGAATTCACGTCTGCCTATATTTCTTTTATATAATAGCAGTTTAGACACGAAAGCAGCAATGCTATTTTTAGTCTTAATCAAGTTTAAGTCTTCTCCTTGAAGTTGGAGATTGACATCATTAAACAATTTATAGAGGTCTGCTAAGTACGCAATATCGTTTTTTGATGCGATGAGGTTGTCGCGCAATTCCGTGTCTTTGTTTCCTAGGAACTCTATCACAGATTCAAACAGATTGTAAAATCGAGTCAAACAAGTACCTTTTGAAAGCCAGCGCACCTCTGTGTGAAGCGGCAATCGGTTGAAATCTTCATCATTTGCAATGCAAAGCTGACTAAATAATCTGTCATTCAACGAGTTACTTCTGATTTTATTAACTGCTCTTATAACATATTGCAGTGATGTATGGAGACGTTCGCTCAAATTTTTCGCAACCAAATGCTGTCGATGAATTACGCAATGCACAGCAAGCACGTCCGGAACTTTATTTTTTAAGCATGCTATGAAGCCTTTGTGACGCCCTGTCATAGCCGGTGCGCCATCCGTAGCAACCGACAAAATATTATTAAAAGGAATTTCCTTTTCGTCAAAAAACTTTTGCAGTATATCAAATATCGTTTGTCCTTTTGTATATGTTTCCAAATTGGTAGCAAACAACATTTCTTGACATATTTTTTCATCTTTGATAAACCTCACGTACGACAATAACAATGCTTCACTGGTTGATAAAGTGAACTCATCCAGCTGAATTGAAAATTGACAAGTCTGCAGATAATTGCACAACGATTCTTCAATGTTTTCAGCCATCTCATCAATTCGTCTTTGCACAGAATTATTGCTCAAAGGAATTTTTCGGATAATATCTGTAGCTGGTTTATGGAGCACGGTGGTTATTACTTCTTTAACTGCTGGTAAAATTAAATCTTCCCCAATAGTATGTGGCTTGCCTGTTTTAGCAATCAACAATGAGATATTGTACGAAGCTCGAAGTCCGTCATCGTCTTGTTTAGAAGCTGATGAAAATAATTTTGATATAGTTGGCTGATTTTCAATCTTCTTTTTTATCTCTAGAAAATAGGTCATATCTCTGTCTTTCTTATCCGGATGCATTTTATTAAGATGATCTTGAAGCCTAGAAGGTTTCATCGCTTCATTCGAAAATGTTTTTTGACAAATAAGGCACAATGGAGATGATGGATTTGAGGGATTTTCGATAAATCCGTATTTTATATAATCCGCACTGTACTGCCGCCTCTTCTTTTTTGCTTCCGACATGGGTTTTTCTTTACTTATACTTGATCCAAGTTAAGGGAGCTGCAAGGGATACTGCCGGTTTAAATAATATAAGTTGAAGTAGCAAAATATTAAGGCAACGCCGTTTTCATCGTACGCAGTACATGCTGCGATGAACGATAGATAGTGTGAGCCTGAGTCTGTAGCATTCTGCGGGGCTGTTCTATTTTTAGCTACCTACAATTTTGATCGGGTAAACCACTGGCGACGATTTGTCTACTCCGCCGCCGCTTATTTCGGCGCTCTAATTTTTTCCCGCGTCCAACGTCGCCTACGCACTTTTACAGACTCTCTTAGAATACAGTTTAGTTGGAGATCTCGCTATCGTTGCCGCTTGTAAGTGGCATTTTTTAGTCCCAGTGACATTTTTTGTAAATGTTACGGCCAAAGCCCGAAATCGGCCAATTCGCATTTTGGCCAACGTTGCTGTAAACTTACCGGCGAATGTCCAATCTTTTTGTTGATTTCTGGCTTTGACCGGCCAATTTGGGAAAAAAGAAATCAAGGGCAGATGGTTTTACACACTGTTAAAAATGAAGTATTTAAAAATGAGTACTTCTGTGAGTTCAACGAGTAGAAACTATTCAGTGAACGCATATGCTGTAACAATGTGATAGTGTGAAGATTAGATTTGCGCCCTTCAAAATGACGAATTATATCTTAAGCAAATGCGTTGCGTATCGAGTATGAATACAGAGGCAAATTGAGTACTCAATTTGTCAACTACCTTTAAGGGTGATCCTTAGTCTTTTTCTGCTCCATAGACTCAATCTACCATTATCACATCAGGCTTTGGCCAAGAATTCCCAGCCACTTCGCGAAATGGCCGGCCAAAGTATAAAATACAATATTAATTGCAAGTATTTCGGACTTTGGCCAAACCTCCTGGCCAAAACGCGAACTGGCCGAACTTCGGGCTTTGGACGTAACATAAATATGTACATAAAGACAATAAAGATATATTTTTGCACTGAAGGCTTTTCCTTCTGATATTATGAACTCCGGTTCTACTGCTCCTTTCACTAAAATGGTGACCCTTTCAACAAAAGTCAACAGTTTTCTGCGACTTTTTGGAGTGCATCTCGCCAAATTGGCAAGACAGGTTGCTAGTTTTAGCACATGCAGCCCCAGAATCGTACATACTAGAGAGGTATGTCTTTCTCTGAACAGTGAAGTCTCATATCGAAATATGTGAATTTTCGCACACGTGATAGAAATGAATTATCAGCGTGATTTTAAAGTCTTTTTTAGACTATATTTGACTAATCTTCCAACGCCCCTCTGTGCCATATCAACGCCCCCTAATTTTCTCTGGGTTTTTTACCGCCCCCCTGAAAGCCTGAAACGCCCACAAGGGGGCGTTATCGCCCACATTGGGAACCTATGGTATAGACCATTAAAAAATTTGAACTATGGATATTCGGTTCACCTGTGAAAATTGGAACCGAACACAATCCCCTAGCATTTATTGTAAGAAATGCTCCGCAATCATCAAAATCGCAACGATGGACCATAGCGCTGCAGAAATACAATCTAGAAATAGAACATTGCCCTGGGAGAAATCTAGTTAATGCTGATGTATTATCCAGAGTAATACCACTTTTCCATTTAAGTACATTTATTGAAATATCCTATTTGAAAACAACTATAAAGTTGGAAATATACAAGGTCGAGTAAAAATAATCATTGAAAATCATTTTCCAGCACAGTGGAAACAAACAAAAAAAATCCGACCGAGAGAGTATCAGTCCCGAACAAAACTTGCTTCTTCGCTGAGAACCTCTTTCTCTCCGTTGCCACTCCATAGCAACCAAACTTTCTTTCTTTTTTTTTTTTTTTTTTAACTGGCTGTACATCCAGACTCTCCACCCGTGAACTTTGAACAATATTTACTATTCATAATCACTAACAATTTATGTGAGTAATAATTAGATAATTTTTCTTTGCATTTTTAATTAACTTTTACAATTTTGTGCCAATATTTATAAGTAGTTGAGCTTTGTATATTAGTGTAGAATGTTTAAATGTAGATATTTCGTTTCTTTTTCTCATTGATCGCAAAGAGTTGCTAGATTTTAATATCCAGATTAATGGTTGTTTTGCATTCAATCTCAACAACAATTTTACGACGGTGGTGCAGTATCTGTTGACTGTTTGGCGATCAACAAAGCGCGCTTGGCGCGTTTAGTCTCTGCTCCCAGGAAGCGTTACTGTTTTAAGCGAGTCGAACGTTAGCCGCGAGAGAGCAAGGCGCTCTATTTTGCTATGCTGTAGGAGCGACGTACTGCTCCGAGATAAATATTTTACTTTGAATGTTAGTTAATAAATATTTTGTTTCGTCGTCTTTAATAGTGCCTTTTTGAACCATTAAGCCATTACGCGAAATTTAAATCGGCAGTATCGGAACACCATTTTGGCAAAACCTTTGGCATGAAAAGAAGCAAAACAAATTCAGATTGAATATCCAATAACTGAAAAGAAAAAGAGTATGCGCAGTTTTTACTGATTGTATTTCCATAGCGGAACCGCTACGAGAGCTGCGTTCTCTTCGAAAGGGCAAGGTTGTCTCATTGAAGTGACGACACTTTGATGAACTACCAAAAAATTGAATTAACACTATGTTAGTGTTTAGCTCTTTCAATGCTAACGTTTTTAGAAGCGTCTGTGTCGCCGAGACGGTATACCGGTTAGGAAAGCTTCCTGCGGTACCGAAGGGCCCGAGTTCGAATTCCGGAGAAGGCATGGATACTTATAAATGTATAGCGGCAAGAAGGCTTTACTGGAATTATACTAGGCAGACAAGTGAGGAAAATTACAACAACTACGCAACAGAAGCGACTGAAAAAAGGGGCGTGGTTAAATAAAACAACCCAACAAGACGGCTCTGATACAGAACCTGCATTCGAATCTCATACATACGAGGATTAACATTTAAAAATTTCGATAAGAATACGACTAATTTTCTCGAATGTCTTGGAATTTTTTTTAATTTTGGGTAAATAGTATATTTGATATGGGAAATAACCGCGCTTACATTAAATTAACAAAATGAACTGATCTAGAAGTTTTTATCTAGTACTTAGCCCAGTATTCTGGGCCGTTCACAGAAGCTCAGACATGTATTCCAGCATGAACATGACATCTAAATTTCTCAAAACTTTTTATTAGCACGCAACAGTGGAGGAACCCCCAGTACGGCGCTTTTTTAAAAGCACAACTTAATTAAATAATGTGCCTCGCACTTCTCGCTTAAAGTCAAAAAATTAAATTTCTTATACATCATAAGTTGAATATTCTGAAATATTTTAAACTTATTTTCTACTGCACTGCGTTAGGAACAAGAAAATTGGAATACTTTTCTCAAGGTTCCTACTATGCGATTCCGCCGTTTGAAGCCAAGATGCCACAGAATTACACGGTTCTTGCCGTAATAAAAGATATATATCTGAATATTTATTTTCATGCAAAACAAAGCTTATAAAGATTTTAAATTATGTAAAAACAATTGAAATGTGTATGTGAATGTCATTCAGCTAGAAGTCTCGGCGTTTATTCTGTGTAAAACATATAGAGACTCATACACAGTTCGCAGGCATTTCTTTTCATATTGCGATTAATAAATATTATGCTTAAAATTGAAATTTAAAGCCGGAACAGTACTTAATCGAAGGGGAAAAGCGTATTTGTCAGGAGAGGAAAACACTTGTTCCCGTGAAAATAATTATCTCATAACCGCAATTCTCAAAAAATAAAGTATAAGGACATTTGAAAAGCAGATACAAAAAAGATATATATTAATTTATTATTTTATCATTTTATAATTCACGAATTATGGAACATCGAATTCCAGTAAAAGTTCAAAATATTTCATCCACAACTCTCTGCGTCTCGTAGTAGGCGGGGTTTAGAAATGTGGTATCGCTAAAATTTGATGTCCTGACTGCTTTTAAGAAGTACAAAGCACACAGATTTAGATATTGCACCCTTCTATGTAATTGCGGTGCCTAACACCAGGGTGCCTCGGTAATCAAACCCTATCCCACATCGAACAATTACGCATAGTTTCGAATTATAAAAATTTTAATAAAATGTACAAGTGAAAATCATGGATTGAGGGAAATACTTAATTGTCTATTAACATGTACATAAAAGTAATTCCAGAAAAGCATATCATATCATAACTTAACTTAGTGGTTGTATAAGAAAGCAGGTCAGGCAGTAGGCCGTCGAGTGGCTTAGATCTGTAAAGAAAGCACAGCCATGGCGAGGGAAGATAGGTATATGCGAAACTTTTGGTGCCGCCAGGTGAAATAATGCATGAAATATGTATACACAAAATACAATAATACAGGAATAACATATACATCTACACTATATAAAACATAAATATCAATCTAAATTATTACTCATAATAGCCCGAGGGCGCTTTATATACATTGGATCATTGACGTCATAATTATAATTAACAATTACAGGATTGTCAACGAACTCCTGTTTATCATAGAATTTCCGCGCAAGGCGGCTGTAGAACACCTCAAGCTTTTCAATGTTAAGCTCCTTGTGGAGCTGTTTATTACGAACATACTAAGGGGCATTGCATATTTGTCGAAGTACCACATTTTGGGCAGCTTGTAACTTTTTGCGAAGAGATTTGCTGGAATACGCCCAAAAATTCAAACTATGGTGCTAATGAAAAAAAGAAAAAACTTCAAATATATTCAATAATATTCGTAATTAGCTCATTCTATGCATTCTATTCATTCAGGGGGACGCCTTCACGAGTGAACCATTAGCAAGCTCCTGGAAGCTGTTCTACTTAACAGAATGGAAAACTTCATTGATGAAAGAAATCTACTCATCCCATACCAATTTTGGTTTAGAAGCAAGCATTCCACTACCCATCAACTCTACAGAGTGGTAGAGCTTATCTCCAGTGGACTGAAGACCAGAAAAGTTACAGGAGGACTCTTTTTAGATGTAGCAAACGCCTTCGATCGGGTATGGCTGGATGCCCTCATATACAAACTACACCACCTGGGTTTTCCAGGCCACATCAATAACATTATTCACTCCTACCTAACCGGTAGACACTTCGTTGTTCACCTTTCTGGAACACTCTCATCCCCCCGTGCTATTCTCGCAGGGGTCCCCCAGGGGTCCCTTTTGAGCTCCACTTTATTCAACCTCTACGTGAACGACATCCCCACTACAGACAACACTACAGTCGCAATGTATGCTGATGACACTGCGATCCTGACTCAAACTGCATTTGTTGGTTCAGCAATCCAACGATTACAAAATCACATACAATTACTTGAGACTTGGCTGACCAAATGGAAGGTCAAAATCAACGTGGACAAGACCACAGCAATTTTGTTCACCAAAAAAGAAAAATTTCCAAATCAGCTGAAACTCTATGGAGAGACCATCTCCTGGGCCAAGCAAGTCCTTTATTTGGGGGTGAACCGCAGTAAAAGATTCTCATGGAACCCACATATTACACGTTGTTTGAAAACTTTTCGAGCTCGTAAAGCATCACTTAACCCCTTAATTGCTCGAAAAAGTGTTTTATCTATAGATAATAAGTTGCTTATCTACAAAACCATGTTGCGTTCTATTCTTTGTTATGCATGCCCGGTATGGGCGTATTCGATCAAAACTCCAGACAGCTCAGAACTGTGTTCTGAGACAGATTGTATGTGCCCCATGGTACATTAGGAATGCTAAAATTCATGAAGAATTAAAAATTGAACTGGTCAGGTCGTTCTGTGTTCGCCTGGCCAGACGTTTTTTCGATGGATTATATAATTTAAATAATCCCTCCATCACCTTGTATAGTTATGATATATATGACAATAATAATTTCCATCGCCCCATGGCGATACTCAACGATTGTATGCTATAATTCGATCTCCTCTGCATTTAATGTGCCTCTTTGTATCTGCTGCTCTCTCTCCTGTGTTTCTGTCAATGAACTATTGTATTCAATTGTCTTTTGTGACCTTTATACCTCTATTTTGTCACACAAAAAGTGCGCACTTTTCCTTGCTTAATTCTATATTTTATTTCAGAACCACCAGCTCGTTCGGCTTTCTGCACATTTAATTATAATTACCACTGATGAGGTAGAGACTTTAATTTGTAAATATTGTATATATCTTCTTTTATTTTTTTACTCTAGTGAGCATCTGTTCCATTTAAGATTATCATAAAAAAAACTATTATTAATTTAATGTAAGCTATTTTTTGTATACATATTGTTAGAAACCTACTAATGATATTCGATAAGGGGTAGGGCCTTCGGCCCAGGCACCCTGGTACCAGCACCATGCGACCATGCGACTTCACGAGTGAAGGTTGGAATCGAGTGAGCTCCGCCAAATCCGATAACGACGTAGTGCATAGGCCTAACTTTAGGGTTAGTGTCGCCACGAGGAGTACCTGTCTCTAGCTGAGTCTGATTATTACTTAAACCAAACAGCATATGTTAATGCTATTTTTAGGTTGGTAATATTTGATTGTTTTGTTACAATCAATTTTGCATATTTTTACTTTTCTATTTGGCATGCTTAGTGAATTAATGCATATTTGCGTGAACGCGTATTTTACGGTTAGCCTGATTGCTGGTTAGGCTTTTGCTTTGCGTTAATTAGTTTTTACTTAAATTACTGCATAATAATATTTTGTATAATTAACTTTAGCGCTCGGCTCTGATAATATTTTTGGATTTTCTGGATTTTTAAGCTCGCGAGTAAACCTCCAAGCTCACGCTGTTAGGTGTGAGTCAGAGGCCTCGCGCGCGTCCGCCTAATGATCCGTCTGCTCAAACACCATCAAGTGGGTCGAGTTCCGGGCCGTAGGCTTCCGTATTTTAAGGGGGCTGGTTTTTTGCTTTTTCCTTTCGCAATGGAGAATATTGCAGAGGCAGTCGCGTTACAAGTTAGCGAGTTAGAACAGACTAAGATTAAGAATAAATTCACAGAAACAGAGGACAAAATGTTCAAATTTCTGATTAATTTAATGGATATGATTAAAGTATGAGCGCTGATTTTTCATATGCAAGGATAAATGATAGTGAACGCACAGCTCAAAAGGAACGAGATAAGGACAAAAAATCATATCATGAAAATGAAAGGGCACGCAGCCCAATAAATTTGAATAATGAAACTGATAGGGAAATTCCGCTAGATAGAGACACAAGCTCTGATGAGGAATTAAATTATAAGAGGAGGGGAGATTAGACGGTGTGCACACGTACGCACAAAAGCGCACTTAAGAAAATTAAATTGAACGCACAAACTCAGATTACAACAGTTAGTATACAAAATACTGATACTGAAAAAAACCAATGTCACGTCTGCAACTAATGTTGCAAGCACAGTTTTACCTGATGAGGAGCTAAACATGGACACGCACACATCAGATAACAATGGCGCAAATTTACCTGATAAGACCGCACAACAAACGGATAAAACAAACAAAAAAAGCCAATTGCCACCCATCACTGTTAGACCAACCACAAGGAAATGGTCTGAAATTTGCTCACAATTTCATACAAGGAGTCTGAAATTCTACGGGGAAAGAATTGGGAACAAAATTAAGATTACTGCTTTAGATGCAGAAAATTATAGATTAATAGTTAGGGTTCTACGTGAGTTCAATATTGAACATCACTCATACGTTTTACCCCAAGACCGGAACTTAAAAGTCGTCATAAGGGACCTCAATGAGGACACTGAAATTGAAGATATTAAAAAGCGCTTAGAGGAGCTTAACCAAAGAACCTCTATGTAAAGAAGGAAAGGCTCCATAGACGTAATGTAAACCACTTTGTCTGCAACGCCGCTACAAAGAAAAGGGAACATTGGCCAAGGGATTTGGCGACGGAATCTGTTGGCGAGAATTTCCCCTCTGTGATATGCCTGTTCTTTGGTACCTAGCCGACGTTTTCCCCCTCCGCGACGTGTATAGGAAATTGACGAACACGGGTTAAGATGAATCGCTCTTTGACTTGTCGCGATAATTTAAACTCAGAAATGATGAAATATTAGGTGAAGTTTCACTTTTACTGGCTGTTGAACTTCCATTGTCCATATCGCTACTTGCAACCAAAGAACCTATTCTTTGTTTAAACTCTTGCTAAACGTAACGGTCGAACCTGTCCAAACCAACTTCGACATTCAGCTTCGAGCTTTGGCGCTTTTGGGCGACAGATATTTCACGCATGCGCAGTTGTTTCCCTTTTCGTTGGAAGGGAGCCACTTCTGCTTCTGCGAAGTTTTCCTTCTTAACAGTACATATTCTTTGGCTTAACTATGTAATAGAAAATGTTAAGCAATGACAAAAAGGAGAAACGGTGAAGTCACATTATTGCCATTGTTTATCATTACGTTGCCCAAAACCGAGCAATCTAAAAAGATATATTATGAAAGGTTTTTATGCGATCTTCGCATCACACTTAAAGAGTACAAGGGCAGACAGGGCCCCTTCCAATGCTTTAGATGCCAGGGGTTTAATCACACCCAATTAGGGTGTAATTATTCCCCTAAATGAGTCAAATGTGGAGGGGACCATTTTTTAAATGATTGTCCCGTCAAAAATGATAAGGATATTGCCCCCGCTTGTGTGAATTGCGTAAATTCTCATACAGCCAGTTTTCGTGGTTGTGAGAAATTTCCAAAGAGAAAAGATGATCAACCAAAAACATATAATAATCGCGTGATTGAAAACAAATCATACGCGGAAGCCACGAATTGTATTCTGATACATTGCATGAGGCCAAAAAGGTCCTTAATGATTTAGTGGAATTAGTGTCCGTTATTAAAACCGCGGGGTTTCAACTCACGCAACAGATGAAGCAAATAAATAACAGTCAGGGAAATAATGCAGCTGAATTGAATAATGGGTCTACATAATCTTACAAGGGCTCCTACAAAATTCATGGTATGGAATGCGCGTAGCATTGAAGATAAACTTGTAGAATTTCAAAATTTTTTATATACTTATAGTGTTGACATAGCATGCGTCACTGAAACGTTTGCTATGCCTTGCATTAACATCAATATACCTAATTGTAGGTAATATCGGTGTGATAGGTTGAGTCACCGCGGTGGGGGTGCTGCAATCTATGTTAAGAACAGTTTACAATCCTGCCATATCACATCTGATTGTCGCGACGGTCATGAATATGTTACAGTATCCGTCTACTTACCAGTTTACGGCATAGTATATTTTGTCTGTATGTACAATTTACCTTCAAATACGCTTCAACCGGATATTCTTGCAGACCTACTGCCTGAAAACAAGCCTGTCATCCTGGCCGGGGATTTAAACTCAAAAACTCAGGAATGGAGTTGCAGAAAAGCTAACAAGAATGGAGAAAAACTACTTGAGTACATCATTGGTTATCCGATCTATTTTTACGCCCCTGCTGACTACAGATATCTGCCTTCTGATCCACGCAAAGGTGATATATGAGATGTTGTGTTAACAACTATGTCGGTCCCTATATGTTTAGAGGTGAAAATGGATTTGTCTTCTGATCATGTACCGGTTCTAGGTACTATTGGCATCAGCCAATTTAAGGAGACAAGTGCAAAAAATATTACTGATTGGAAAAAATTCACTTGCAGCTTAACCGAATATTATCCACCATTTCAGACATTGAAAAATAATCAGGACATTTATCACGCAAGTGCAGCGTTTGCAGGTCATATAATGATTGCATATCAAAATGCCACGCGTAGTGTCCCTGCGGACAAATTCACAGGAGAACTCACGATGGGAATAAGAGAAAAATTTAAGCACGTAACCGTCGTAGTAAGAGATGGAGCATTTCATGGGATCCCAGGATTAAAAAGCAGTTAAATAAACTGCATGAGGAAGTAAAATGGAATGTAATTCAACATAGGAAGGAAATTTGCGATGAAAAGATCTTCAGTTTCAGCACACCGGATAACTCTTTCTGGCTCTTTACTAAACGATTAAAAAATAAACCCGCTATTAATAAAACTCTTTATGACAGACAAAGAATTGCACTTACAAATAAAGATAAGTCGGAAATGATCGGCGATCATTTGGAAATCCAGTTTTCTCCTAACCCAGGTAACGACGAATTTATAAATTACATAAATCATTACGTCAAAGATTGGATTGAAGCACCGTCGGCCGGAAACTACCCGAATTTTGCATTACCGCAAGAAATTATTGATATTGTCAAAAAATTGAAAAACAGGAAAGCCCCAGGGCATGATACATTGTCGAATGTAATCATTAAGAACCTCCCGAATAGCATTATTTGCAGAATTGTTAACGTAATAAATGTAAGTCTCACTCAGAATTATTTCCCGACCTGTTGGAAGTGTGCGAAAGTAATACTGTTACCCAAGCCTGGCAAGGATCACACGAGGCCAAATGGTTATAGACCAATCAGCCTATTACACGGACTTGATAAAATATACGAGCGCCTCATATTGAACAGACTGCGAAAATATTACGAGAAGCTACCAAACGAACAATTCGGATTCCAAAAAGGACTTTCAACCGTCAAGCAACTCGTTCGACTTACCGAATTTGTAGGCAATGCCTTGCATAATAAAGAATGCGTAGCCCTCCTCATGCTGGACGTGGCGAAAGCTTTCGACCGCGTCTGGCATGAGGGGCTTATATATAAGCTCATAGCACTGGATTTTGAAGTTGATATCATCAAGCTACTGTACTCTTTTTTTCAGGAATAGGAAATTCTTTGTCTCTATTGGACACGATACATCTAGTCACCGAATTATACGTGCCTCTGTCTCGCAGGGGCCTGTAATTTATTTGTTTTATGTGGCGGATTTCCCGCGTATAAATATCAACAGGAATTATCTCATAGGCTGCTATGCTGATGATACTGCGGTAGCAATACGATCACAACGTGCTGAGCTTGCGGTACGCAAGCTGCAGGATTACATACCGTATATAGAAGAATGGTGCAGACAATGGAGGATTATGATAAATACGCAGAAATCACAATTATTAATTATTCGCAGGAGATTTGCAAGAAAAGGATTGAGATGTACTTTAAAATTATTTAATGAAGAAGTACCAACTGTGAATAAAGCCACCTACTTAGATGTCGTCTTAAATACGACCTTTAAATGGAATGACCACATCAAGAAAATCTCTCAAAAACATTTGGAGTTAGTTATTAATAGCCTCATCCCAATACTTGGGCGTTGCTCGAGCTTAGATCTCTATAAGAAAAGGCATGTTTATACCACGATCGTCAGACCAATCATGAGTTACGCTTCACCAGCTTGGGTGGCGTACTGCCCTAATAATATTAAAAAACTCCAAGTAATTCAAAACAAGTGTCTACGAATTCATGATTGGAGCGCATTACTATGTATCAAACTTGACATTGCATAATGATTTGCAGCTGGATACTGTAGAGAAATTTGTGCACAAGATAAACAAAAATTTCTTTGTAAGAGCAGTAAACTGTCAACAGATGCAGCATTTTAATACATTTGACTATGTTATTCTCAACGAGGATAAAAATCTTCGTCAGTATGCAGCATTCCTCACGCGGGATTCAAATTTTCCAACATAGAGTAGCATATTTATGCTTTTTACATATTTTGATATTACTACTGTATGTACTTTCGTTTGTTTATTTATGTTTTGTATATATGATTAATATGTGTATTTTGTACCTATTTAAAATGTATATTGTAACCGAAATTATCTGATTTGTAACCACTATATTGTCATTGTATTGTTCTGTCTTGATTCTTGCATTGCTCGGTGTTTATGGTATTAATTCATCAATTTATATCACAGGCATTTACGCTTCTTGCTTGCGCTGACTGCTTCTTACTTCTCTGATGTTTCTACTTTTAATTGTTGTGCCACTGCAGCCCTCCTATACCTTTTCCAAATTATCACGCGTCCGGAGCTTTCATAGTCTTGTGGCCTACGGGCAGTAATTCGTGAGCCGGACAAGTCGCACACATTTGTGATACATCGGCTATAAAAGTAATGATTGAGTAATGACCTATGCTTACACTTTTAGAAATGTCTAGAGAAGTGGTCTTAACACAAGCGTCTAGCCCCGGGATTCCCAAAGTGGTCGATAGTCGATATCGGTTTCCTAGTGGTCGACATAAACGAAAACTGATTTTGGGGGTCGACGAGGTCTAAAAATCGACCCCTATTAAATTAACACAAATTCTTATTTAAAACTTTCAAGATAGGTAGGTACTGTATTGTTTATATTGTGTTACGTGTACTAAGAATAATTAATATTTTTGAAGGAAATAGCATTGTTGTAGTAATGTAGAGTCTCAAGTTCGTACAAGATGAAGAACTCGGCAAGTCTGTGTGGACAAGTTTGTGCAAGATAATGAGCGTACGTCTTTTAGGCGCGTTTTGACTTGCTCTCTATTTGACGCTTACGCGATTTAACACGAACGAATTAATGATTAAGTCCAAACATGTTCCTGATATTTTACTATTTAACGAGCTTGCACTTAGGTTGAAAGTTCATTTGCGTTTTGAAATTCGTTGGAGCTTGAACGATAATAACTCATATAAATACTCATTTATTTCAAGAGATTACAAAGTTATTACATAGCTAATTAAGTGAAGTAAAATGACTGATTACTGAGAGTTTTATGATGGCGGACACGAAAAAAAAAATGCAGACAATACAGTTTCGACTACTTGAAGTTCGGATTTATTGCATCTCCATAAATCAACACTTGCCGATGTGTCTCATATGTGAAAAAGTATTCAGTAACGATGCCATGAAGCCTTCAAAAATGGATGACCACTTATCAAGAGTACATGCTGACAAAAAAGTAAGCTCTTGTCACTTTTTCAAGCACTTAAAGAAAAACTAGACAAAAGGCCATCCATAAGATCGATGTTTGCGTCACCATCTATTAAAGACGATGATGGTTTACAAGCGTCTTATAATATATCTTTACTAATAGTGAAATCGGGGAAATCCTACATAATTGGAGAGCAGCTTATCTTACCAGCCATTGCGGAGGTCCTTAACAATGTATTGCACAAACCCGCACATGATATTTTAAAGAGAATACCTTTGAGAAATAACACCGTTCAGAGACGCATAGACGAGATGGGACGCGATGTGGAAAGCATTTTATGCAAGTTCTGACAGACCAACAGATTCTCTCTCCAGTTGGACGAGTCTACATTCCGGCAATGAAGCTCTGTTGTTAGGATATGTTCGATTTATCAAAGATGAAAATATGGGCCAAGAACTGCTTTTTGCTACATATTTAGAGACTGATACCAGAGGAGAATCGATTTTTCAGGCCGTGGAACATTTTTTTAGTCACAAAGCTACAAAGCTATGAAAGAACATTGTTTCTGTTGCGACTGATGGTGCACCATCTATGGTTGGTCGTCATCGTGGTTTTATAGCTCAGTTAAAGCGCGACAACTGCCTGATAGACTGGTCATTCACTGCGTGATTCACAGGCAGCATTTAGTAGCAAAAAAGCTGAGTCCTAGATTGCATAAATCTTTACAATATGTAATAAATGCTATCAACAAGATTCGAAGCAATTCTTTGAACTCTCGGTTATTTGCTCAGCTATGTGAGGAAAACGACAAAGTCTTTACTCGATTACTTCTGCACACTGAAGTTCGCTGGCTGTCAAGAGGCTCTTGCTTAGAAAGATTTTCAGCCATTTTTGAATCTGTGTTGGAGTTTTTACAAGAAAAAGATTCGCATTTGAAAGAAAATATGAACAGTTGTAAAACAGATATTTATTACTTGACTGATATCTTTGGAATGTTCAACAAGGTTAATTTGTAACTGCACGGTGACGATCTTAACTTGATTAAAACAAAATCAATAATATCGGCCTTCGTGAGTAAACTAATCCTTTATAAACAAAATTTAGGCAGAAAAGAATATTTGCAGTTTCCGCATTTGTCAAAATTACCAGAAATGCTTCACGATGATGATAATTTATTATATATCACTCACTTGGAAGCATTACACAAGGATTTTACGGAGAGGCTTGAGGATTTTTTAAATTTACAAATTCCTCAATGGATAATAAATCCGTACAATACCACAGCCATAGAAGAAGCCAATGTGATAATGCAAGAAGAGTTGATTACCATCAGCACAGATGAAGAGCTTAAGCAGAAGTTCAACCAAGGCTATCAGAAGTTCTGGTTCCAACCTGAAAAATACCTTATCGCTTTTCATACCTAGTTGAGAAAAGCGTCAGCGTGGTAACAAACATTTTGACGAAACACAGAAACCGTTTAAAAATCAACCAACGTGGAGATTTAAGGCTGAAACTCACCAATATTGAACCGGATGTAGCTAGATTGGTAGATAGTCACCAGATTCATCCATCACACTGAATGTTTTATTTTCTCTTTGCGAATTAATACTTTTTTAAATATAATTTCCTACCTACTTAAGATTCTTTAAGTACTTAATTTCTAATAATCATTATAAATTAAGCTTGATATTTACTGAATTGTATGCCTTTTTATTTTGTTAAATTTTGATGAGAAAATGAAGTCAACTTTACTCACTTAACCAAGTGCAAAGTTTTCCAATTGATACCTTAGTACCTAGGTATTTTGTATCAATAGGAAAAAACTAAGATAGACCCCCTTATTCATAATAGTCTGCTAACTTAAAGCATTGCTAACTCTCACTCTGTCTTCTTCTATTGACCTAAGTCAGAATGAAAAATAACACTCTGTAGCAGCTGTTTTAAGTTAGCGGACTATTATGAATAAGGGGGTTGATCTTAAAAGTAGGTAATTTGGCCATGAGGGTCTGAGGTAACAGTTCATTTTGGAAAAGGGGTCACTTGTCCAAAATAGTTTGGGGATCCCTGATCCATCGGAATCCGAAGTAACTAAAAGGAAAATTTTAGTAAATCATAGTGCAATAAGATGAGCAAATTAAAAGTTAATCATTTCTTCTACAATTCCCAGAGCAAGTAGAACTTTTTTTTTTTGGGGAGACTGCAGCTTTTTGCATTTTTCGGCAAATTCCATGAATTTACGGATAAACTTCATGAGATTTTCATCTGGATTGAAATCATTTGCGCCGCAAGAAACAGCATCAGAGTAGGATTTCCTTCCAGTAGGAATTCTATTAGCAGCTGTCGGCTCATTCGACGGGGGCTTGTCAGATGATTTACAAACAGTCGACTGAGTACTCTTCTTTGACGGCATTATCTTCCGAACGATCCTTGGGTCGAAATTCGCAAGTCTTTGCAGACGCTACATGGTCCAATTTACAATTGACACCAAATTACACCTTAGTACCAAAAGGACTCTTTATCTAACGCTAATTAGACCAATTCTTTTATATGCCGTACCCACTTGGGCCACCGCCTGTAAAACTCACAGAAGAAAATTAAGCACGCTGCAAAACAAAATTCTCAGAGCAATCACCAATGCGAGATGGTTTATAAGAAATATCCAGATCCAACAAGAGCTTAAAATACAAGAAATTCAAGAGCAAATTTTAATTTACTCACATAAATTCTTCAATAGTATTATCAACTCTCAAGTAAATGCAATTCAAAACTTGGTCAATTATGATCCTACTGAAGAAAACATGGTCACACGACCGCGCTCGATACATCACAACGCTAAGTGGTAATAGAACTAATGTTATTTATGTGCATCATCATCTATTGTCCTTGGCAAAGCCGCGGACGGTTTTATGTTAACTCAACCAATATGGACTTTGCACCTATTTTGTGTTTTATTTTACTTCAAATATCATCTTACTGCCTTTGGCAAAGCTATGGACAGTTGTACATAGACACTGTGTATGGACTTTGCAATTATTTATGTGCTATTTTATAGTGTTTTATATTCTATTGCCTTTGGTAAAGCCACCGACAGTTTTATATTAACAATTTATTCCGAAATGGACTTTGCATTTAATAGTGTATTTTAATGTACAAGAGCTGCGCGTCACATGACCAAAAATCGACTTCGGATTGGCCCACGTGACCATCACACCCACTGCAAAAGTTCAGCATATTCTACGCTTTCCACTTTGACTTTGTTTTTTCTAAACAAGAGCGGGCCCACCAGCGGCCGAGCGGTAAAGAAGCTGAACACTGGTAGTTCGGTCCGAGGTTCGAATCCCGCGAACGGGCTGGCTGCATGGGCGTTTTCGTGGTTTTCCCCATGTGTAACGTGTATACGAGGCAGTTTCCCTTAGAAAGTCCTCCACGAAGGCATCCCTCCCTTTAGGCAGATAGCCCTCGTGTGCTTTGCCATAAGTGAATAACCTAACCTAACCATCTAAACAAGAACTTTTTGCAAAGCTGAAGAAATGTGACTGTGTTTTGTGTTTAATGTAACAGTGTTCTTATCATAGAGACTTTGTAAGATCCCACAGATAGGACGTTGGATATGACAAAGCTCAATGAACAATATTTATCATGTTTACTTTATAATCATCACTTCGCTACTGTGAAATCGATAATTTACAAAGTATTCATAATAATTTTCATCATTTATTTGAAACATAACAGTGTATAATGATACATGAACTATTCACCAATGTTCTTCAATGTTGAACTATTCACCAATTCTCAACTTCTCTTCAAAGAACAAAGTGAACATGCTTTACGTAAAGCTACTGGCGCTAAAACTGCACTTTAGCCGTTAATTAATAAGAAATCTAACTTAAGTATCAGAGTTAAGAAACAAATTTATGTTACCCTCATTCGGCCAATTTTACTTTATGCCATCCCAATTTGGGCCACAGTTTATAAAACTTATAGAAAGAAACTCTAGATATTTCAAAATAAAATTCTCAGAGATATTATTTAAGCACCATGATACATTAGAAATATACAAATTCATCGTGAACTCAAGATTCGATCTATCCCAGACCAGATTATTAGTACCAGCCATAATTTTTATCAAAAAAATTGAAAAATCAAAATACAAGCATATTAGGGATCTCATCAATTATGATCCAACTTTGGAAATTGCTGCAAAGCGTCCAGAAAGCATTTTTCACAATGTGAAGTGGTGACTGTATATAGTATACATATTTGTATATAATCTGATTTCACTTTGGGACTTTGGCTTTGTTTTTTTAAAGAAGAACTTTTTGCAAAGCTTAAATGTGACTGTGTTTTGTGTTTAATGTAACAGTGTTCTTATCATAGAGACTTTGTAAGATGCTACAGATAGGACTTTGGATATGACAAAGCTCAATGAACAATATTTATCATGTTTACTTTATGATCATCACTTCGCTACGGTGAAATCGATAATTTACAAAGTATTCATAATAATTTTCATCATTTATTTGAAACATAACAGTGTATAATGATACATGAACTATTCACCAATGTTAAGCTGAACTTTGTTTACTTGGAGCTTGAACTATGTACATTTTACTGCCTGAATTTCAACTATGTACATACTGCCTGAATTTCGTCATTTACAACTGATTTTTCCAATTTTGTATTTAATTGTACTATTACTCTCATTTATTTCTTTAACTATTTTCAAATTTTTTCTTGTATTCCACATTTTTCCTTAAAATCCAAATTATATCTTAAATTTTTCTTTTTCTCACATTATATTTTTACACATAATATTTTCATTTTTCAATCTTTCACTGCTGTGTTACTACTGTTTGTCATCAGCTCAGCGGCACTAGATGCTTGTTGATTTTGCAGGCTCATCTTTTATCTTTATTTACAAATGCTGTACATTAGTACTGATCCTAGCTTCGCCGTTTCGCGTGTAGGTTACTCCTTTATAATTTATCTAGATCTCACAGCTCCAGCACCAGTACCTACTGAACGCACTTTCAATGTTTACTAATTTGTTTTAATTAGTATTAATTTCCTTGCCTTCCCTGTATGACTTGCCACCTCGAAATTTTCGCCTACGGGCGCGATGCATAAGCACCCCTAGTAATGTATAGCGAATTAAACGATCTGCCTCCGACCTCACTTGATTTATAGGTCAAAACTCATCAAGTAGTTAATGCCTAGTATGAAAGTTACGATCTTGATCTTGATCAGCACACAAAGAAATAAAAATTAAATAATATTCAGTGTGAGGAACCCTCTGCAGGACATGAAATATATATTTTTTTAAATGCAACTATATTTTCCAAAGTATGAATTATCGTCTCTACGTGACAGATTGGTTTTCATACACGATGACTCTTTTGAAGTAGCAGTGAATGGAAGGCTATGTTATGCTCTATTCCGAAGAATATTATTCATATCTAGTTATTACAAAACCCTGTTTTTCGATATCTGAAGCTAAGATAGGTAATACTGTGAACAAGAAATGGAAAAAAAAAAAAAAAAGTCAAAGTTTGGCTTTTATTGAAAAAATTGTTCCAAATACATATCCAAGAACAAAACGAAATGCTTCGAAGATTAAATCTTTAAAGATAAAGGGAAGTCCTCCAAGTCAAAGAACAGTTGAAAAATCATTAGACTAATTAGTGTCAGCTGTAAACAAAGTGATTAACTTTTATTTGAATTTAGAAAGGCGAAAAAACGTAATGTTCATCGTCTTTCTTCACGACATATTGCCGAACGCAGAACGCGTTGCAGAATTCCGTATGCGAAACATTTATCCGGACAAAAATGGAAAAGTGTTGTTGCAATAGATTAATGTTGAGTGTATTTAAATGACTGCAATAAAAAGGGGTCCACTTATCACTATCAAGAGGACAAAAGTCTTAGGACATGGTTCTATGAACTTAAAGAAAGTTTTTCAATGTGATTTATGATTGTTGTTGGTTTTTAATATAACGGCGAATTAATAATTAAGAGAGGGGAGAAAATTTTAAGGTCAACTCCACATATTACCAGGAATATATTTTATGCCCAATTTTCAAATATGAAATACCTTCTCTTTTTCTACGTTTTGATGGCAATGTGGGTACACTGCCATTACCATCAAAACGTAGAACTGTATCAAAGCAAATCAACAGCCACACGACGAAATACACTATTAATTTCCTGGAAAAAATAGAAGATGCGGGCATTAAGGCCATCCCCTTCACTGGGATCCTTACTAAATGTCCTGATGTATCATCCATGGATTTTTGTGTTTTGGACTTTTAGAGAATGACTTGTCGAAACGTCGACTTACAACTCTCCCTGGACTTCGGAAAGCTGTTCAAGAGGAATCGGATAACATACCTCTTTCGATACTACAAAAGGCTTTGTCTTGGTTAGGTTAGGTTATTCAATTATGGCAAAGCACACGAGGGCTATCTGCCTAAGGGGAGGGATGCCTTCGTGGAGGACTTTCTAAGGGAAACTGGCTCGTATACACGTTACACATGGGGAAAACCACGAAAACGCCCATGCAGCCAGCCCGTTCGCGGGATTCGAACCTCGGACCGAACTATCAGGACCGAACTATTTGGATATTTTTATAAACTGCAATTATTCCCAGATCAGATTTGAAGTTACTAAAACAGAATGTAGATGGCATCACATCATGGACAATTGATAGTCCGATCTTTCATTTGAATGTTGGAAGATTTAAAGTTACTGAAACGGAATGTAGATGGCAGCACATGCCAGACGATTAATGGCTGCGGTCTTTGTTTTGAATGTTGATTCGTCCTGTAGTTCAAAATTGGCCCTAGTTTAAATGTATTCGGATAGAATTTCAGTTCCGGTATTTACTACACAGCTTTAATGAGTATTTCCTCTGTCTTCTAATGATTTTAAAAATTCTTTTAAGTGCCTCCTCGTAGCGCCGTCAAAACAAACTGCATTGGAAAAGAAATGAGACGCAGCACGAAATCATAATTTTTTTATTTATTTGCTTGATGAATTCTAAAATTGTATTAGAAAGGAAAAAATTCTTTATAACTTATTCACTTTAATATTTGACAACAAACCTTACAAGCAAACAACATTTATTGCTTTCTTTTATTCTTAATATAAAATAGTTAATTCTTAATAAAATTAATTAAAAGTAATTATTTAATAAATTTAAACGTTCAATGCAATTCCTATGTAAAAGAATTGATGGCCATAATTTTAAGAGCGATAGAACATGTCACTTAAATACACACAACATTAATCTATTGCAACAACACTTTTCCATTTTTGTCCGGAAAAATGTTTCGCATACGGAATTCTGCAACAGTTTTCGCTATGTGGTAGAATGTGAAATATAATCTCTAAGTACGAAGAATACGAGGAAAGCCGGAACCCTGTGGAAGAGTGTCAAAAGAAGGAAAAAATAAATGTACAAATTAACTAAAAATTAAAATTGATTAAATAATTTAATTAAAAAGCAAATATAAAGAGATAAATAGAAATTTCATAAATTATTAAATTAATTATAAACAGCTAAGTGAAACAATTTTTTTTTTCGCACCTCGTATTATTTGAGGCTTCGGCTCGAAATACAAGTCCACTCAGAAGCAAGAAGTAGTTCAGCTGTTCTCTATCTGAATTTAAGCCTGAATCTGCTCAGCTGATCCTGATTATTATATAATGTATTATTCCAACAGACGAAAGATACAAAAACTATTCTTTTTTTCAGTACACCAATAAAAAATGATACAACAAGTAAAGTGAATAGTAAGAATTCTGGAAAGAGTATGAGGGTATGGAAGGAAATTTTAACAGAAAAATGTAGCTTTGAAAGTACAGAGGCACCTGTCGTTGTAATCCCACCCGTCAAGCAGAAATTTTCTTTGAATACGATCCGATAACAATGGAAGAATAAACTTAAGACTCCTGTCAAGTGACAGTAGTGCTCCCGGCGTTCGGTTACATCGTTTGAAAAGTTTACAGGGGCTCTGCACTAACGTGGCACGTGCGCGATTAAGGTGATAACCCCTGGTATTTTCAAAGAAAAATTTACCCTCTGTCATAAATTCATTGCACTTCCTGGACAAAAATCCTTTGACATCTGGGTTGACCCTTTCCTTTTCTTGAATGTCTCAAACTTTGTCCGAAGGCAGGACAGGCCTTCATGCAGTTAGAATCGATTTTTAAGTTTGTTCTTAAAATAAAATTTGCGAGCTGAAATTGGGATTAACTTACAGAAAAGAAGTTCCGGACCACTTCTATTTAGGGCTCCGGCTAAAATTATGATTTATTTCAAAAATTGAAAAGTACAGGAGCTGGGCTCTGGTGCGATTTAAGCTCTGGAAACAGCCTCTGATATTTACAGGAATTGATCAAATGGATGACCATGAGCATAGCAACATGCATAACAAGAACGACGTAACCAGGCATGTATAACAATAACGACAGAACTCTTTTACGAGACTTAGATTATCATATCCAAGACCTTATTTTCGGAATTAATTCGGGCTGCAGAATAAGAAATGATAGACATCTTTCAAAGCGTACGCCAGTGGTCTTCAAACTGTTCTGGGGAACTCCGGGGTTTCGTGCGGCAAAATAGAAACCAGGAAAGAAAATTATAAAGAACTCAAGCTAGTTGAGAACTGTTCATTAACTAAAAAGCATAAAGACTCATTTATTAGTTTTAAAACGTGATATGCGATCATCATATGTTAAAAAGAATGATGTGTAATGCTTTGCGAAATTAAACAGTTTTCTAATGGAAATGTATTGAATTAGTCAACCGTGTTAAAGACTGATACAGATAAACTGTAGTAGAATATTTCCCAAAAGTAAAAACTAAGGATGACTGGATAAAAAATCCGTTGGAGTACTACGATAAATGGTACTCTTCTGTTATCGGGACTGCTATATATGAGTATGCACAAACACATACACAGTCCAGTCACATTAATGTGACCACCACGTACTTTCCATGTCAGAGTTAAATAACCAATCACAGAAGGCAGGTGGCAGCACAGTGCAGTTGAGCGTATATAAAGGGTGTGTGAGGGCTTCGGAAAACATTTAGAGCATAGGTTCCCAACGTGGGCGATAACGCCCCCTTGTGGGCGTTTCAGGCTTTCAGGGGGGCGGTAAAAAACCCAGAGAAAATTAGGGGGCGTTGATATGGCCCAGAGGGGCGTTGGAAGATTAGCCAAATATAGTCTAGAAAAGACTTTAAAATCACGCTGATAATTCATTTCTATCACGTGTGCGAAAATTCACATATTTCGATATGAGACTTCACTGTTCAGAGAAAGACATACCTCTCTAGTATGTACGATTCTGGGTCTGCATGTGCTAAAACTAGCAACCTCTCTTGCCAATTTGGCGAGATGCACTCCAAAAAGTCGCAGAAAACTGTTGACTTTTGTTGAAAGGGTTACCATTTTAGTGAAAGGAGCAGTAGAACCGGAGTTCATAATATCAGAAGGAAAAGCCTTCAGTGCAAAAATATATCTTTATTGTCTTTATGTACATATTTATGTTACGTCCAAAGCCCGAAGTTCGGCCAGTTCGCGTTTTGGCCA